>JAGKQL010000030.1:18798719-18831296 GCA_018398635.1 Cyprinodon brontotheroides | reverse complement strand
TATGCATATATGCATATATATATATATATATATATATATATATATATATATATATATATATACTATATATATATATATATATATGCTATATATATATATATATATAGTGCTGTCAATGGAATTAAATTTTTAATAAGCATTGTACATTCATATGCCTGGAGCTAATATACGCAACAGTTGTCAAATTTCCAATAGCGCATTTTTCTGATTGAAAATCTGTTTAAATAATTTCGTTACACATAAAAAAATACATACAGGCTAGGTTTGCGCACTGAAATGTTCTTTTTTTAAATGAAAACAGGTCACAGATACTGATTTATGCCATAGAAACATATGGCAAGAAGATGGGGAGGCATGTAGCAAAAAATAACAAATATGTAGCCAAAAAAACATCTGACTGAAAACAGGCTGATGTAAAAGCCAGTAGACAGTCTTTACAGTTAATACAGTCTTTTGAACAAAGACAAGCATTTTACCCTACTGCTATAAAATGTAGTAGAGTTAACATTAGATGTTAATTAACCAAGGTAATAATGAACAATTTTCAATCAATACATCAAAAATCAATAGACCGACATCACTAGATGAAGGTAGTCTATGCTCTAGAAAGTTACTTTTCAACCTCTTAACAAAAATGAGAACACACACACACCCACTCACCCACACACAGTACAATACACACCATCAATATTCCAATCACCTGTATGCACACACACGACAGCTGTAGTGCCGCGTAAGCGAATCCCACATTTCACCTCAGTCCCAATCTGTTTTCTCAGCGTATTTCAGGTTGCTACTAGTTACACCAGACACTCAACTTGTTTGTTGGTGGTGGACTTAAAGAAAAGGCACTGGCGCTACCCAGTGTATGAGCTGCCTTTTTCCTTGAGGAGCTCCGCTCTCGAAGCCTATGAGAAATGCATAGAACTGGGGAAAATAGCCCCGCCTTCTTCCTCGCTAGGCTGCAGCGGGATGTACTTGGAAAATTGTACCATTGTACCGCCGTTATAAAACCAGCGTTATGGCGTTCAATACTCGAATAATTTTGACGCACTAATAAAAAATATATATATATATATATAACATATATATATGCCTATAAATATGGAACATTGAAGCTTGAGAAATACCAATGCTAGAAAAGGTGTGGGAACAGCAGTGGTAAGTAGCACTAGGGGCGATAATTTTGACATGGGGTTCCAGGTACTAATATATATATATATAGTATATATATATATATATATATATATATACTGGCAGTACCCTATATATAGGCCTATAGTATATATATATACACATATATATATATATATATATATATGCATCTATACTTGATACCCTAGAGGTGTCACGCTGACAAGCGTACATGTTAGCCTTTACTACTTAAGTAGAAATTCTGGCTATCTATACTTCACTGGAAGTAACATTTTTTTTTTTTTTTTTTTTTACTTTTAGCTACATTTCACTCCTCTACTTACATTTAAAAGATAGACTAAGTAGTTTTGTTTCATTTTGAGCTACTTTTCATTATTTCATTTCATTAGACTGTTTTCTGAACATTCTGGTCGAGTCTAGGGGGCAACGACTGCAAGCTTCCAACATCAGACTACATATAGAAGACACCACTTTTTGCAACATGCTTCTCCACATCTCCCAAGAGGGACTATTTACTTGTTCATGGTCCGATGATGGTGGTAATATTTTTAAAACATATCTACAGTAGCAGCCATTCAAAACATCCTTCCTAGTCAAAACTCCAGCCGAATGGCAGCCTCCTAAACTGAGTTATTGAAAGAAATGTATGGACCCTATCTGCCTAGGCCCACTGATCTGCGTTATATAGTTTTAGTTGTTTCTGATAAAAGGAGTCCTCTTCTACAGTATCAGTATTTTAAACAGCTATGATGTAAAACCAAACCCTAATTATTTCATCTCCACATTAAAAACAGATCTAGGATCAGTTGTTAAGCTTGTGCTCTTCCTGAAGGTAAGATCAGGTGTTGTTCACAGACAAAGCATCTCAATTAGTCCTCCCGTAGCAGCTGAAAGGAGAAGGTGGGAAAATAAAAAGAAGCTGACTGATATAGAGAGGGTGTGGATTTGAAGTCAGGCCGGCGTACCAAACTGTCCTCACTCTGGTCTGGACCCGGCTGCACCAGCATTCAATACAAACACATCAGGATAAGGCATGTTAGAGAAGACTGCACAGGATAGCAGGTATCAGCATGGCAACACATCAACATTAAACCACTTAACATGGGCAAAAATCGACACGCATGCAAAACAAATGTTTGGCATTTTGGCAGCACAAAAAATGGGAATATGGTCAGCTTTACTTCCTCTAAACACATACAGTGAAGTCAGGATGTAATGAATTATCTTTTTACAAAATGAAAGCAATAATCATTTGAAAACATTTCAGATTTTCTAGAGTTATTTATGCAACCAGAAAACAAAAAAGGTTTCCAAGTTTTGCGTCCCGCTGAGAGCAGATGACCTCCAGTACAATGACCTCCTGCTTCGTTGAAGCGGTCAGTCAGAGCAGGAGGCAAACGTCGGTCAAAGGTTTGTATCAGTTCTGATAAATAGGCTGCTGACGTCTCTCCAGAGAACAAACTGGGAAACCTCTCAATCTATTTGCCATCCGTAGCCCAGTCACCCAGATGTCAGTCCCTCCTCAATGAATAGTTAAACCTGGGCATACACTGTGTGATATTTTCAATCGTTGCATGCAGCTGCAGCTCAAACTGTACGACGAATCGGGAGGGTTTGAAAGTTCACAGCTTCCAATGTCTGTTCTTAAACTTTACGGCCCGAAGCTCTGATGCGATCTACCTGCTCACACTGCACGTCCAAAAACCCACGTCAGACTGAGCACCGAGAGATGGCGCTGGTGGGACTCCCTCAATCTGGAAGGAGAAGAAGAAGAACTCCCTTGTATGCGTATGCGCAGTGCGTGAGGTTCTGATAAATCAGCTCTTAGCTCTGCTTCAACAGCAGGATTTGCCCAACATCACCTGACGCCTGCTGACTGAATTTCAAACATCTTTGATTTTCTCCTGACCTTAAGATTCCTGATGGGGAGGAGGTCATGAGAGGCTGATCGCCCCTCGCTGACCCCTACAGTCATGGCCAAAAATAACTTGAGAGAATGACAATAAATATTCTATTTTCACATGATCTGCTGCCCTCTGGTTTTCATGTGTGTTTGTCAGATGTTGTCATTGCATACAGAAATACAATTGCAATCATATTATTAGTAACAAAAGCTTTTAATGACATTAGAATGAGTTAATGCAGCAAGTCAATATTGGCAGTGTTGACCCCTCTTCTTCAGGACCTCTGCAATTCTCCCTGTCATGCTCTCAATCAACTTCTGGACCAAATCCTGACTGATAGCAGTCCATTCTTGCACAATCAATGCTTGCATTTTGTCAGAATTCCTAGGTTTTCGTTTGTCCATCCGTCTCTTCATGATTGACCACAAGTTTCCGATAGGATTAAGATCAGGGGAGTTTCCAGGCCATGGACCCAAAATCTCTCTGTTTTGTTCCCTGAGCCAGTTAGATATCAGCTTTGCTTTATGGCAAGGTGCTCCATCATGCTGGAAAAGGCATTGTTCATCACCAAACTGCTGTTGGACGGCTGGGAGAAGTTGCTCTCGGAGGACATTCTGGTTCCATTCTTTATTCATGGCTGTGTTTTTAGGTCAGACTGTGAGAGAGCAAATATTGACTTTGCAAATTAATTGCTGTTACGCTGATCACTCTTTATAACATTCTGGAGTATATGCAAATTGCCGTTATAAAAACTGAAGCAGTAGACTTTGTAAATATTAACATTTGAATCATTCTCAAAACTTTTGGCTGCATGACTGTATGTACGTGACGCAAGACGCACCATGAGGCTAAAGACCGGTTCGGAAAATTCTTGTAAAACTGGAAAATCAGCCCGAAAAAGGACAAAAGAAATCGTACAGCGTACGCCAGGCTTAACATAAACTTCCACTCATCTGAAAGCCAATAGCCTTATAGTCTGAAAACACAAGTTATTTGTTTCATTAAACTTTTTTTTTTTTTTAAAGTTCCTACTTTCCTGTAAGTGTTACAGTGAGCTAATTGGCCTCTAATATGCACTCATCTTAGAAAGTTCACAATTTAAACTTTCTTAACAGCAATAAAAGTCTGAAAAGGCTTGAAGACATTATAAAGCCTACATGTTTGAAGACTGGAGAGAAGTAGGGCGCTGTAAAGCAGCATCATCATGAAAACATTGACTTCATGATGACAGAAAATTCTGCCGAAGTCAAAGCATGTGCAGAAATAAGCCTCTCAGGTGTGGAGAATTCAACTAAGTCTCCGACCAATTAAGTCACTAAATGATAAACGCACGGACAATGCTTGATTGGATGCCATTTTTATTGGCCTTTGTAGATTCACAAAAAACATTTTACAGGTTTATCTACAGCAGGAGTCTGCAACCTTTCATAATCACAGAGCCATTTTGCCCCGAGTCTGACCAAGTAAATGTTGACTAGAGCCGCAAAGTAGGACTTTTTCAAAAAACAACCAAATTTGATCTCTTATAGGCAATTAGTTGTCATCTTAAACAACCAACAATTTATGTATTTCTAGCTTTTGAAATAATATTAAAACATAAATTCCGAGCTAATTAAAAGAAAAAAGGCTCTAAAAGCATATTTCTGGTTCTTTTAATGGCATTCTTCTCCGTCTTATAAAAACCACTAAAGCTTTTAAGGCTGGTATTTATTTTATATTACATTATTAAGGTCTTTCTATACATTTTAGTCACAATTAAGAGCCGCTGTAGAGGGTCCAAAGAGCCGCAGGTTGCAGACCCCTGATCTACAGGCACATTTACAAACAGGTTAATAGAAAGCAGGGGTCAAATGAATTGATCTAGTTGGAATTGAAGCCACGCTGACCTACTGAGCCAGGCTCACTGTGTTTGAGCTGCTCCGCTACACTGGGTCCGTCCAGAGAAACGGCCCAAAGTTTAAGCAAACCACAGAAGTTTGAGGAAGGATCCACAACACAAGTTAAACAAAAGAAAGGGAAATTAATTTTTGTTATTGTTCCTGATGTTAAGGTTTAGTTCAACAGTATGAAAAACAAACTTGATCCAAAGTTGAAGCTAATTTCCGATATCAACATTTTGGCATATTACTGGTGTTTCATCTTATGGTGGTAGACCAGGGTCTGCAACCTCTACAAGTTTAAGAGCCATTTTTGAACTTTGTCCTTCTAATAAAACTCACTTAGAGCCACAAAACATTGAATGATTGTTTTTTTTTTTTTTCACAAAAAGAATAAATAATTTATGTTTAAAAATATCAATCACAGGAGATTTGTCATTTTTAATCAACTATTGTGCAATTTCAAATGTTAAGTTTTAAAATTAGGAAAAAAAACTTTTGTAAAGTTATGTAAATAATGAACTTTTGAAACCATGTTAAAACCAACATTTTATTTTTCCTTCTTAAAAATATATATTTCTTAAATAAGTCAATTTATTTATTGAATTAGAAAAACTTAATGTCATCTCAGCTAAAAGAAAAACTATTTAGTCTGAAACATTGCAAGACCTTCTTTCAAGGAGAGAAAAATACGTTTTTTTTTTTAACACATTTACAAATCCAGTTGATATTTTTGGAAATTTGATGCAAATAGACAGTGCATAAAATTCTAAAACATTCATATTTTCAGTACATCTATTTAAAAACTAAGCCCAAAAGATGAAGAGCCTTTGCAGAGCATCTAAAGAGCCTCTCAGAGCCGCAGGTTGCAGACCCCTGTGGTAGACGAATGAAGAATAAACTAATATACAGAAGGATCTATTTTATACAGAGATAGCTAAGGGGGGGTATCTATAGCTTGTGAAGGAAACCAAAATGATCAAAAGCCAAACAAGCAAAAATGTTTCAGAAATGTTATGAACACAAAACACAGAATAGCAGGAGGGATTTAGGTAAATAAGAGGGAAGCATTTTGGAAGGAGTCAAATCAAAACACTGATTGGTTTGATGACGGAACTGATAACATGGAGCTGGTTGCTGATTGGTGAAACTTGCTGAAAGGGAGAGTTACCTGAAGACAGGCCAGCAGCCAATCACAGGCCGGGGACTGGGGAACTTTGCCTAAACTACAAACGGGGGACTCGTCTATCTGTAACACAAAGGAGCCGGTGTACAGAGAGGGCCGCAAACACAATTTGATACCACATCTGGAAATAAGGCAAAAGCGGCTCACACTGAATCGCTAAATGCTCATTTAGACTCTATATAAACCCACCAAAAACACAAAGCAGCTTTTGTTTTCTTGAATAAATAATCTAAATTTAGAATACAAAAGAAGAATGAGGAGAACACATGAAGATTGAAAAGAAATGAAAACTTGTAAATGTTCTCTGGATGTATAAGTGTTCATGTGGTGATATGTCGTCACCCAGCAACACGAATCTTAAAGATAGAGAGCTGTAATAACCTGAAAAAGATCTGCGCAGAGCTTTGGTGTAAAGACCTTATTTGAAAGAGGATCAAAGTTTCTAAATAGAGTGTGAAAATAGAATAAACCAGACTAAAGAAAGACACGGCTATATTTCTCTACATCCATCTTATTCCCAGATTGTGGACACTGCATCCTAACAGTTGATATCAGCAGCCATGTTTGCATTGTAATGAAGACTACAGCCCCCAGAAAACACTTATTTCCAGCCCTTTCACTGGACTTAATCTCCAACATTTAACCTTAATTTAGCATAGAATTGGTACAGAGGGGAACAAACTGGGCTGGAAGTCATTGCTGGTGTCAGAAAGAATGAAGAATGAGCCTTAAAAACATTCCCAGACTGTTTCTACACTCAGTAAACTATGTGTCACATTAAGCTGGTGTCTATCTGATAGGGTCTCATTATTAGGTGTCCAGCCCCTGTAAGTGAGCCTGTTCACTCTTCAGTGCCAAAGCTATAGAAATGCATCTTTTTATAAGATAAATCCAACTGAGAAGAGTAATGCCATTACTATTATATCTATATAGACTTTCCTATATCTTCTTATTAATTTCAAAATAAACTATACTTGCGTGACTGTTAAACTACTTCTTCCTATAGTTTATCTATCGCTGCACAACAAAAATCACACCTTCTGATTGGGCCTTGCAGACACAGGTAGTAGTGTCAGGAAGCCTTTGACTGACATTTACCCCATGTACCGCAAACATTGGGAAGCCTCTGCCACTGTGCCGCCTCCAGCCGCGGTCTTCACTTATGGATGACGAGCTGTGCTTCCTGACTCTACTTCCCATTTGATCGTGTCGAGCGCAGAGACGCTTTCGAGAGTGCAGACGTCCTCGAGCGTGACGACTGGAGAGAAAACCGTGGCCGCGGTGAAGATCCTGAACACGATCCCAAGCGCACCTGTGAGGAGCTAGCGCTAGCGGAGAGTGATTTTCTCCTCTCAGAGCGGTAATTTCTTGCGCTTGTGTTATTTTGTTGTGTGTTGGTAGATAAACAATACAGAGAAGTAGTTTAACATAAATACAAGTATGTTTATTTCGCTCGCGGGCGTTTTGAAATAAACGTGACACTATAGTTTCAGAGAAGAACAGAGGCGTTCAAAGTGATGCTTGCATTTCAAGAACAATAAAGCTTTGGTTACAAGCACTGGTGGTTGATGCCAATGGAAAATGTGTAGTTTTAATGAGGGGATCAATTATCCTGCAAAATTAAAATAATTTCTTGAAATCAATATGAAAGTATTTTTTTATTCTAATATTCTTCCCTTTAAACCCAGAGCAAATAGGACCTGATCATGTCAGTATTGATAAACAGAGTAATTCATTATGTTCACTTTGAGTCTGAATCTGCTACAAAGTTTACACAGCTGCTACTTCACATATGAGCATTTTCTCATCTTGCCTACATTTAAAATGTGCCAAAATTGCAGGCAACACATTCAGAGCAGATTTAAGCGTAGAAGGATATAGATCAACTTAAATAACATTGTCCTCATCAGTTCCTCCCAGTGGTTGTAACTAGAACCTCAGCTTGGTGATCACTGAGCTCCATGTTACCTCTGTTATCCCTGATCAAAGCCATTCATAGTTCAGGTACTGAAGCAGCTCAGAGCTTCTCATCAGCAAAGGACTTAGTATAAGCATATGATCAGATTGCTCAAACACATCAGAATGTCGTCAGTCAGAGGCTCCTGCAGACCCAGACCGCTACAGAACATCCTTCGTGCCTCAACACCTAAAACCACTCGATGGAAAAAAAAAACTGAGTTACTTCACCCTTTAGTTTCCCTTTTGGATGAATAAGGAATCAGGTGGATTCAGCAGGAACGTGTCAGAAATCATAATCAGCAATAAAGGCTGTTAGATTAACGATGTTTCTTACCGTAGTAATTAAAGTAAAAGTCGCTCATATTCAGAATTCAAACTTCTGAAAGTTCTTTAAATCTGAAATGATTCCATCCTGTTCAATAAATGATCAGTGTTTTAATTCAGAGTAATTTTTCATGTGAATGTGCTTTACTGGAGGCATCCATGTTTGTCAAAGAACACTACTGCCACCTACTGGTTAGTGGCGTCACGGTGCGGTATCGGCTGTTGATCAAGTCCAGTGCTGTATCTGGTGTTTGTCTCACAGCGCTATTATCCAAGTCATCTTGAAAACATTCTTCTTCAAATGTTGGCTACATATTACGGGTTTTTCTCTGGCCAGAAGTTAGATGGCAAATCCTCCCTCTTCAAGTTGGCGATCCAGCGACCAACCCGTCCGTGGAGGATCAGGAATCAGAAAGGTGGAATAACTCTTTATTTTCACTTTTACCCGATGTATTCCAGCATCCAGCTGCCATGCACGTGGGCATTGTCAGTTTCACTATAGCTCTGGTGAATTTCAATGGTGAAGTCCTCTGGAAATCTTCAATAATTGTTGTTGATTGCAGATGTGTCTAGTAGTTCCCATTGATTTAGCTTGTAAGCGGGGAGAATGGCGCTAGGCTTACCGCACCGTGGCGTCACTGCTGGAAGATGGCGGGAGGGAGGGGCTACTATATTTGGGCAGAAATGGCCGCTAACAGACTCAGTGATCGCAATGGGATAATTGTTGTTTTAATTTTTTTATTACTTAACTCAAAATTCATTAAATCACCGCAAACCTTTTAGTTTCAGGTATAAATAAAGATCCATTGATTATTCCTTGCTGACCGGACTTCTCCTTTAAGTATCAATCTTTCTAATTAAACTTTCTTTTAGTCATGATTTATGGACATTAGGATCTAAAGAGACACGTCATCTCCTGGTCAGACCCTGTAATTCAGAGTCAGAGTAAAAAAATATCCACGCCCAGGAGAAGGCCAGGGGCTGGAAGTTGGAGGGGATTTTGCTGCCATCTGGCTGGCTTTACGTTTTAGTTTTAGGTATCAATAATTATCCACTGAGTATTCCTTGCTGACTGGACTTTTCCTTTAATAGTAACCTGAATAGAGATATTGACGGTCCAGCTGATACATCCCTGCTAATAACAGAACATGCAGGGTAGCTAACCACCTTTGTGGGAAAACAAACCAAGTTAAAGCTTGTAACTTTGATCAGGCCGACTTGATGCTGGCATGAACCGTTTCAGTCAGTAAAGCAGACGCGGCTCTGCGTTAAGCTAGCAGGGATGAACAGGTCATACCTGGGAGCCTCCGGCGATGGGGATGACACACGTCAGAAGGTTTCCAATCACAGTTTCTAAAGGGGTGGGCAGGCCGTCTACATGAACGGTGTAGATCAGACCAAGACAGTTCTGTAAGGTCAGGGCAGGGAGACAGAGGTCAAAGGTCAGCACAGCAATGTTAAAGCAGTTCAGCTTAATTTAAATGACCTGTAGTCCTACCCTGAACGCCTCTGTGTAATCGAGCCGAGAAACCACCACCAAGCTTTTGGGTGCAAAGACTTTGGCAGGTTGGACAACAGCAGGCTCTTCGTCTGCCTCATCGGCATCACCAGCGTCAGTCTTCTTCAGCTGAACAGAGAACAGAAACACGATGAATTAAACACTTTGAAAAACTGGATTTATAAATCCAAGACATTTCCCCGTCAGTGTAATGCTAACCAATAAGTGGGGCTACTGGGACTAAGATTAGCAGTCCTTAATCTCACCTGGGGATTATCCAAGCCCTCCCAGAAAGTAAAGCAGGCACAGTAGTGACGCTCCGAGTTGATGTCTGTCAACACGGCGACGAAGAAGGAGGCCGGCTGCCGCTCTGGAACCAGCTGCCATCCACTGGGCTGACAGAACTAGAGGGAAGAGAGAGACGGTCGCACCAGGCGGGGTTAGCATAGGGGGGTCCAGATACACTTTGATTACGGTTACCATGCCGATATTTACACGGAATGATATTAGCACGATTTATACATGCTTTTCTTACTTATTTTGTAGTGTGGAATGCTAGAAAAGGCTAAAACACCCAATTATTATTAACCACTGAGTTAAGCCAGACATGCACCGTACGATATTTTCAATTATTGTACTACTACGACAGAGTATTAGGGCCAGGCTAGAGATACATTTTAATACAAGAATAAAGTCATAACAATAAGAGACTAAAGTCGCAATATTATGAGAATAAAATTGTAACTCACGAGAATAAGGTCATACATTTACGAAAATAAAGTCATAAAATTATGAGAATAAAGTTGAAAAATTACGAGAATGATGTCATCATACCACAGCCCATTTCAGAAAGAAAGCTTCAAGCTCTGACCAACATATGACTGTCAACCAGCTCCACCAATCAGCAACCTGAGTCCACTTTGACATCCTGAACAATTTGATGCTGCTGCTTAAAGTTTTATACTTTAAAGGAATAGTACACCCAAAACATGATTAGCCTTCATTTTCTACTCACCCCATGCTGAACAAAACTCTGGAGTACTTTTTTGATATCTCAAATGCATCTGGAGATCTGGGAGGCTTCTTGCTGTCTGCTGACATTCAAATAATGGGAGGTCTATGGCCCGAGACAGAAAGGTCCACAAAGTCCACAAAAAGCGTTTCAATATTCCTCCATACTGCTTTCGTCCAATGTAATCCAAGTGTCCTGAGTGGGTAGCATCCAGAATTTACTTTCGAAAGCGAAGTCATTTAGAACGTTTTAGAGCCTAAACAGTAGTGTATAGGATTTCTAATAAGCGCCCCATGCTGGCGGCTCAGCGATTCTACGGAAGCGGCAGACCAAACCAGCGCATTCAGCTTCGGCAAAGAACTCATGCTCTTCCTCAACACTGAAGTCCTCAGACATTTTTCTTTTAGTTGTTTCTTTCTTTGCACAGGTAAACAGCACATTTCTTCTTCTGCGCTTGCATTATCGGCAGACCAGGCGCTGAATGCGCACTTTCTTCCGGGTTTGGTCTGCGCGGCTTCCGTAGAATAAGTGGCGGCGCATGGGGCGCTATTAGGAAATCCTATACACTACTGTTTATGCTCTAAAAAACATTCTAAATGACTTTGTTTGAGGAAATCTGAGGGCTACCCACTCAGGACACTTGATTACATTGAGGCGGCAGTATGGAGGAGAACTGACTGCGTTTTTGTGGACTTTTATGGACCTTGCTGTCTCGGAAGCGCCATGGACCTCCATTATTTGAATGTCAGCGGCAGCAAGCAGCCTCCAGATCTCAGATGCATTTGAGATATCAAAAAGTACTCAGAGTGTTGTTCAGCATGGAGGTGATAGAAAATGAAGGCTAATCATGTTTTAGGTAATACTATTCCTTTAACAGATAAAAGTATAACTTCACCTGATGCTCGAAATTCCTCGTTTTAGGGAAGAAAGTTCTTATTGTTTTCATAAAATGCAACTTTATTCTCGTAATTTTATTACTTTATTCTCTTTAAGACTTTATTGTATGCATGTCTGCAACATTGCCCAGCAGGGGCTACATTTCCTGCGCAGGCTGAGGGTCTTTAGTGTCAGTCAGAAAGTCATGCTGCTAGGACTGTCACGATAACCGCACAAATTAAATATCGCGATATCAAGAAGCTCACCGCGCTACAAAATCAGCCACCACCATCACCGCATTTTGGGAGAACAGTTGAGAGGGATACCATACCAGCTGCACTGGTATCAAAACCAAATGTTATTTCGCCCCTTTGGGAGCATTTCGCTTTTCAGCCAAATGAAAAGGGGGAGCCAGACAATTTAAATGAGGAAATTTGTAAAATCTGTGGCAAAACTCTTCAAGTAAATTGTGGAAACACAACGAATGTAAGGGCTCATTTAGCTAGCTACCACCCAACTGTTACGGCACGGCTACAGCGCCTCCTGCCACACAGTCGTTGCAGCGGCTCATGTGGGTTGCCAGCCGATGGCTCAGATCCTCTCAAACAGCATAAGGTTAACATGCTGGTTTTCACTTGCCCGCAACAAGGACATGGCTGAGCTTTAAATCACCGTCATTTGTTTGTGTGTGAATTAAGAATTATGGTGCCTGTTACATTTAATATTGTATAGCCGCACTTAAGTAAAAAACAAAAAAAACAACAAAACAAAACGGGCACTTGTTTTTTTTTAATGAAAGATTCTGTAGACAAATTTGCCTTCAAAGGTTCAGCCTTCTGAATTTTGTTAAGTTCAGTTGGAGAAATTAGGCATATCTGTGCCATTACTGCCCTTTGATCTGCATTCAATAAAGTGTTATAAAATTGCCATGTCTTTTTTTAATAACCTTTTTTTAATGTTTAAGCGCCATGTTGCAAAGGATATTTTGCCATGTAGTTGGTAATTTAACAATATACAAACACATTTGCGAATAAATAGATTAGAATAAAGAAAAAAAAGATGGTGCAATAATATTGCATTTTGCAATATTTAGCCTCCTTGAATAATCACAGGGGGAATTCCTCACCTGCGACAGCCCTACATGCTGCTCTTTTACCGTGCTGTCATAGAGAGCAGCTTTAGATATGGCATTTCTGCCTGCTTTGATAACCTGTCTGTCCAATCAAGGCCAAACTTGTTCAGAGTATCAGTTTCTTCCTTTAGGTCACGTCCTTACATTGAACCCCTCTAAGAACTCATTTCTTCCACTTTCCATCAAGGCAATAAACAGTATCAAGCAGTAAATTGTGGAATAAGCAATGGTAATCAAAATTTAAACTAAACTGACATGTTTTTATGTCCTTATTATCTCACATAACAGATTTGATTTTTTATACATTTTTTTCAAATATCTTATTGTGAATGTAATGTAACATTCTTCCTTATGTATTCATTTATTGTCTTATAAGGGAATTTTTATAGCAGTGTTTTAATGTGTGAATGCAGAGTGACGCAGTTTGGACTAAGTAGCAGCCACAGTCTTTAAATTTCTTTTGGGACAATAAAGTTAATCTTTTGTTATCTTTATTCTTATAATGTTACAACTTAATTAGCAAATTTTTATGACTTCATTCTCTTTGCTATTTTATTCTCATTATTGTATTTAGGGCTGCAACTAACGATTATTTTGAAAATGCGATGAATCGGCCGATTATTTTTTCGATTAATCGATGAATCGGACACAAAATATTTTTTTTTATATTAACCTCTTTATTCCAAAATAAACATTTTATTCAGAACAAACAATCACACAAGTACAGGTTGCTCATTAACTGTACTGGTGCAATATGAAAAAATAAATGTTTGTTTTAAAACTACGCATAAACTTACATGAGAAATGTAGCTGTACATCCACAAAAATATAGGGTACTTTTGGTTCATAAAGCGCAAAAGAACACTTTTGTTTTTTAAAGCCCCTAAGGGGTTCAAACAATAGGCCCCCATTTTCAACAAATGAGGTTTTTAGACTAGAAGAGTTCTGCCTTTTAAGACAGAAAAGTATAGCAGTTAAAGTTGCTACTTGAGAAAATACTGAACCATAGAGATAAAAATAGCCCTGTGATTCAAATTATAAATTGTATTTGGAATAAAAATGAGAGAACTAGGGGTGCTAAAAAACACATCCTCCAAAGACAGATATTTACATGGGAATGTGGTAATAATTAATTGACATATTACTGATCTTGCTGGATTTTATTCTGCTTTACTTCCATAAATTGCAGGATCTTCTTTACTTTATCTTTGCCAGAAGATTTAAACTTTAAAAGCCTTGCCCTCATAATTTGCAAATTAATTTATTTACAAAGAAAATATAAACGCTGCTTAAGCTAATTCAAATGAAATTAAAAGTAAAATAAGTAGCCAACCTTATGACTGTCTGTAACCTACTAACAAGCTAAGGAAAGCATCAGATGAGCTACCTGAGAAACTAACTTACGTTTCCCCACTTTAAAACCAAACAAACATGGTTACTCATCCTGCTGATCAGCTATCTTCACTGCCATTGAAGGCTCCAACATGTTTTCTTCTTCAGGTGCTGCGTCATAACAGTGGTGGTGGCTTCCTTTGCCATGTTTTTTTTGTTTTTTACAAAAGTTGCATGTTACGAGCTTTTTCACTTACAAAGCGCAGAGCTATTTTAATTATTGTGATCAAATTCTGCGCGCCAATCCCGAGGGGCATGCTTGGCGGCTTCATTTGCAGTCTGGACGCTGAGGGTAAACTCCTCACTAAAATCCTGCGGCTCTTACTGCAGAGGAGGGATTCTTGTGGGGGAGGGAGAAAAGCGTTGGGGATGGGGGAGGCGCCGCACGCAGCTGCAGCTGGAGGACAAGAGTAGGAATCGATACATGCTTTCGCGTAAGAGTCTCCAAAAGCACGCCAGTGACACCGTAAAAAGTCGCCAGATTTGTTCACGCTAGTAAGCTTTTAAAAAATATCAGTGAGCTGCTGGGTCTGAAAAGTTACTGAGTTGGCAACGACAACTGCGGCTGGCGCTTCGCTCGCCATATTTTTTCTTCCCGGATGGTCCGGACTGGCGGATGGCGCGCGTAATCGCTTGTGACACAACTAATCGATGATTAAATTAGGTTACCAGCAGCTTTTTAAAAGTCGATTTTTATCGATTTTATCGATTCGTTGTTGCAGCCTAATTGTATTACTTTATTCTCTTAAACTGGTACTTTATTCTCATAATATTAGGACTTTATTCTGGAATTGAATAAAATAATTCTCTAGCCTGGCCCTAATATCCATGGTACAGCTACAGCTAAAACTGTTTTACAAAAGTGCAGGGTTTAAAATTTACCGCTCATGTCTGTTCTAAAACTGTACAGCCTGAGGCTCTGAAGCAATCTACCTGCTCACACTGTACGTCCAAAACCCACCTTATGCCCACAAACTAGGGTTGTCAAAAGTATCGATACTCAAAAAAGTATCGATACTGAAACGTTGTATCCGGATACAATACTCATTTTCAAAAGTATCGATACAGCCATCGAAGGTGCAGAATAGTGGAAAATGCACTTTCAGAACACTGTGTGATTGAATAATTCCTGTGCATTTTTCAGTTTCAGACTTTTTTTAACAAGTGCAGCTGCTGAAATTATTTTTGCTTAACTGGTTTGGCTAGTGTCATTATTATGTCTGCAAAGCATAGCCAAGGAAGGAACTTTTTTTTAATTTTAATTTTGTAGGTTTTTATCAAGCTTGCTTAATACTGGGCACAGCATACAACCTCAAAAATATTATTATTGTTTTATTTATTTATTGTATTTTTTAAATTATTGAAAATATTTCTGTTTGAATTTTTTAGTGTCTTTGTTTTTTTATCCTTGTATTCGAAAAGGGTATCGAGTATCGAATATTTTACTTAGTATACGGTATCGAGGTTGAAAAGTTTAGTATCGTGACAACCCTACCACAAACACCTTATGAGGGAAGAGAGAATTTCCAACATTTTTGATTTTCTCACAACCTTATGATTCCTAATCAGGGGTGGTCATGAGAGGCTGATCTGCCCCGTTTACCTCCAGCAAACCACAGAACGCACGATTAAGTGAGGAAGAGTCGACCGATTCAAAAAATTCTCAAACATCTGGATAATTGTCCCGAAAAGGGCAAAAAATAAAAAAATATTACAGCTTTTCTTTACAGAAACATCAATCAGAAGCAGAATGTTTTCTAGCAGCCTGCTACATATCAGAGGGTAGGCCAATAAAAAATATTTTCATTTTTTTTTTTGTCAACATCCACGGATATAGGATATCAGAATCGTATTGGGACATCCTCTAGTTTAGAAACTGTTTATTTCAGCATGAACAAGACGATGATCCAAAATAAAAAGCAGCATCTACAATGGAACAGATCACAGATAAACATATCCAGCTGTTAGAATGTTTCTATTTTGTTAAAAAGTTGAAAATATCCAATTCAGGATTGTGTCCCACTTTTTGTTGATCTTCATAAAGCATTTACGTTTTAAACCTTTTTGTTTGAATCTCAAAATAAAACAAAAGGTGGAAAAGTTTAAAGAGGCAAATACTTGAGAAAGGCTCTATATATCCGGAAGTTTATGCGGCAGGTTTTGGCTTCTGCCAACATGTTTTCAAATGCTGTCAAAATACGATACTGAATGTGGCTTTGATTTAAACACATTCCAGTAAAACACATAAAGCACAGTGATGGGAGTGTCAGGCTGTGGGAAGCTACAGGCGACTGAAAGAACCATGATGCCACATATGAAGCAGAAAGTAGGTCGCCATGCCACTTTCCACCATAATACCGACCCGACCTCCAGGACAAAGGGACGGAAGGCACTGGTGCAGGAAAGGCCAGGAGTGGCTCCACACCTGAACCCATTTGGGCTTAAACAGAACCAAAGTCTGTGCCGTCCACTGGCCCCGTGGCATCATCATCATCACCACAGAGGAGGGTCCCAGAGGAAACCCTGAAGCCTCATGCTAGTTAAGACTACAACTCCCAGATTCTGATCCCACTAGAACTGCCACTGGCCGTCATTTTGATGGGTGACATCTTTCCCAATGAAACGCATGAATAGTGATGTCATAAACTCAAAATGGTTCTAGTGTTATACCTGATATAAACTCATTGTGGAAATGTAAACCTTAAAATATGTCTAATATATACTTTTCAAAAGCTGTATTATATGCTATATTTGTGGTCTACATTTGTATTCAAATAAATAAGACTGTTTTAATACACAGGTTCAAGGTTTGAAATTAAAATTTTATTTTACAGAAATTTTATTCCACCTGTACATTTCCCCTCCCTGGACTCTGGGAGAACGGGAGCATGCAGCATAAATAATGGGTCACAGTGGAACAGAAGCATACTTGTGACATCACCACCGCGCTCAGCTCTTCGAGAGCTGCGTTTCACCTCCTGTTAATAATAGTCTCTAGATAATAATAAATTATGACTTTTTTCATTTTTTCATTTCTCCACAGCCTGACTCTGGGTCTCTAAGCAAGACCCCTAACCCCACATTGCTCCCCAAAGCAACGGGTTTAATGCAGAGAGGGAATTTCTCCATTGTGGGACAATAAAGGGATTCGCATTAAAAACCAAAATAAATAGTTTATCAAGATTATGCAAACTTAAATGTGACACTGTTACCATTAATTATAAAACAAAAAAAACTTACAACTCATATGAGTTCCCCTTTAAATCAGAGGACTATTGTTAACTTGGTAAAATAATTGTAAGTTTTTTTCTGTCGGGACATTTTTTGTTGACATTTATATCAAAGTATTCTGTATCAACCTGACGTCCTAAGGGATGAAAAAGATTGCTCTTCAATAGCAAAGGTCTTTTCTGTGACTGTCCCCATTATTTTCAAGCTTAGATAAAACCAAAGCGACTGAAAGCTGCCGGCTGCAGGTCATGGATTATGCCGTCTGTAACAGGAACATGACAGTCAGACCAGACTCACCAGTTCTACGCCTTGTGGGAACGGGCTGTCCTCCCAGTCTTTCTCAGGAAACCGCTGGAGAATGCGACCCTGACCCTCACCCTCCACTGCAGGGAGACAGAAGGAAGAAGTCAGTCTGTGTCGTCTACATTGTTTGTTGCTACAAATAAATTATTTCTACACTGTTTGCAACATTCAGCTCAGAATTTTCGGCATGTAAACAAGTGCTTATTTACATGGCCGGGCAGAAAAGGTCATGCATGTTTTCCCTGGAGTACAGTGTGTAAATATAAAGTTGGCTTTAAAATCAAAGCCCAGAATGCAAGTTTGACTCATTAGATTATTATTGAAAATGAATTTATTTTGCCAATACAGCTGTAATCAGTGAAGGCGTTTACTGAATACGGTGATCTGAACGGATCAGGTCTGAAGTAATGAACGTGAAGGAGAGCGACGTTCCCTCTGAGAATAATGAGCGACACACAACTCACATTCAATAACCATACGTCACATTTTATGGCACTTATTACGGTAAACATCCTGACAGAGCAGCATGTCCACTGCTAGTACCAGTCTGCTCCATTCAGATTCATCGGCTGGGATTTCTGGCGCCCGTTTAGCAGAGCGCTTGGCAAAGCAAACTCACTGTTTAGTGCAAACTGTTCCCACCAGGACTTAAACAACTCCGTACATCAGCCACGGCCACTTTTAAAGCGACACATGGAGTTAAAGCATCGAGTTATCTGTGGAAATATCTGCTACTGAATGAGGAACAGAAGACATCATTTAGATCCAGATCTTTTCAGCAGAACCGGAATGTTCATGAAGTTCTGAATCTTTTGGCTAAATAAAGGCTTCACTGCACATCCAGTAAAAGTTGACTGCATCGTGGATTTTCCATTTCTTTCTATATATTATGATCCCACATTTAAAGCGGGAAACATGAGGTTCTATTGTGGAGGATTGGAGCTTCATTTACCAAATGAACTTGAACTCGTTCATTTATAGGTTTGCAATCTTAGTTCATTTTTGAAAAAGTGAACTATGAACGTGAGCGGGTTCATTTCCATCTGAGTGAACTTAACTTTGAGTTTGTTCTTTTTAACTCTAAACTGGAACAACATTAACTGTAATTCATTGGTTACAGGATTAAAAAGCAGAGAATACCCAGAGTGTATAGAAAACGGGTCCATGCCATTCCACCCATCTGTTTCTATTTGCATCTTTTCTAAGCAAAAACCAGGTTTTGTTGGTCCACTCTATAAAACCTGGAACTCAACGTTATTTCTGACATTTTGAATTGAAAAAGCTTCCTAAATGCGAAACCAAACATCTTCAAACTTGGAAACAAAGTCCAGTGGATTGTTTTTAACTTTTGTTTGAAATGACTCTGACCTGGATGACAAAGAATCTTCACCAGCAATCAACTATTTAACAAACAAAGGAGTCATTTGTGTCCCAGGATGTTAGGATAATGTCTAAAATGTAACAATATTGGAGGAAAATGGCAAAGAAGATTATGGTTAAAGTTAAAATCCTAGTTTGTTAACCATTAATGTCTGCATTATTCTGTCAGCTCCAGTTAAGCCGTCATTGAAAACAAACATAAGGAAGGAAACTACGGACTTTTAGCTTCCAACTAAACACACGCTAACATTTCAAATGGAAATCCATCGAAATATATCAGCCTTCCGAATGTCATAAGCCATCTGCTGCATTGCATGGATGTTGCCATCACGATTTTAATTTAATACCTACATTTCAGTTCAATTCAGTTTAATTATACAGCTCAAATTCACAGCACATGTCATCTCAAAGGCACTTTCAAGTTCACCAGATCATCCAGTCAGATTGATTCAAAGGTTTCTCTAGGAAAACCAGTTGATTGCATCGACTCATTGACTCTTCAGCAATCCCTCACACTAATGCTTGGCAGCACTTGGCGGCAGTGGAAGAAGGGAAAAACTTCCTTTGAACAGGGAAGAAACCTCCAGCAGAAACCAGGCTCAGTGTGAGCGGCCCATCTGCGAGGCGAGTCTGGGGTTCAGGAGCAGAAGCAGACATAGAAAAAGCATAGATACAAAAGGCAACTGTCAACCAGCTCCACAGAAGCGGCCCGTCCAGGAAACACACAGCCAGGCAGGCGAGGCTCCGAGCCAGCTCCCATGTCCAGAGGATGAAGAGAGCACATCCAGCCAGTCACAGTCAGAGAAACAGGACTACACTGAAAAACAAGCCAACATCCAACATCTATAAACAAAGGTGTTGATGGCAGCAGCACAGCTGATATTTCTCTCAGGATGGAGTCACAGCCAAACAGGAACAGACCAGATGAAGCTACTATGAGAAAAAGCAGAGAGAGCAGAAGGTTAGAGATTGAACTAACAGATTCTGCAGAGTGGGGAATAGAGATAGAATGAAGCAGAATGATGAAAAAGAGTAACTAAACAATCTCCAATGACAGGCCATTCTGAATTGATAAGCAACAATTGTCCTTTCGCTCAACTTTCTAGTAAAATACCTTCATACAGAAGATGGCATCCAGGTTTTGTTCCAGTTTTCAGTTTTTCTATCAGGGAGGCCCAGCAGCATTCCTTATGAGGACGCTGTATTAGAAATCCTTCTTTGTTGTGATGCATCTTTTATTTTTTACCATGAGCCAATATTTTCAGATGCATCCATCGTGATTAATAGGGCCGGCTCTGCTTGGAAGCTTGGCTCATCACAGTAGCACAATCATACAACAAAGGGAAACTTTTGTTACCAACACAACCCCGTCTTTCAGCTTGCTTCCAACTGTAGCCCTGCTGGCTGCTTAAAGGCACCATTCATCCACACAGATAATACACTCAACTCCCAAACACAAAGGAAACCAAGCCAGAAACTAAATGCTAACCCATGCTAATGGGGAGATTAGCACCAGTTAACAGACCCTAAAAATATACCAAAGAGTCCCTAAAAAAGAAAATAAAACTGTGCAACTTCACTAAATAATGTTCAACATACTAGGTTTCACTGAATTTGCTTTCATTCATTTAAATTCAGTTTATTTATATAGCTCAATTCACAACACATGTCATCTCAAGGCTGTTTACAGTTCAATTCAAAAATTATTTATTCTGTGTCAGACCTTAGGTATAGTGGAGGATGTTCTTTTTCCGGGTGGATCATCTAAATCAGAGATCCTCCAAACTGTGAATCATTCTGCCGATATGTTTATGTTTATGTCCTACGTGCTCGTCCCCATTTTCTCTTACCAGTGGTGAGTCTGACATGGTGGAAAAATTGCTAATCTTCATTTGGAAATTAAGCTTGTATGAGCGATGCAAACAGTAACTTTTAAACAAAGCGTGCATGAGGAGAAATGTACTTGTGCACACTCTCACACGCATTTAATAGGCATTCCCTCTTAGAGGTGGGCACAGGGCCGTGCATCTGTGTCGTTTTGCTTTCAAAGTGGGGAGAGCGGGTCTTTTCAAAGATTCATGCAAATCCCTCCATATACCTTTAAGATTTCATTGCAAACACTTTCAGTTCCAGGTGCTTGGGTTTCTAGCAGGAAGAAACCATTTTCTTTCAGACAAGTGGAAGAAACTGGAAGAAAGTTCTGGTAATAAATCATATTTTGGAGAACTGGAATAGTTGTGTGGAAGACGTCATGCATCGTTTTTTAACTGAAGTCGCCCCGCCCCTCCAAGGACTACAGACCCACGGCATTGACGTCACAGATCATTAAGTCCCTGAAGAGACTCATCCTGGAGACTCCTCCATAGTCAGACCACTTCTGAACCCCCTGCAGTTCACCTACAAGTCCTGACTAGGAGGTGAGGACGGCATCATCTTCCTGCTCAACTGTGTCTATGCTTACCTGGACAATCCAGAGGACTGTCAGTCATGGTTTTTTATTTCTCCAGTGCATTTAACACAGTCAGGCCGATGTTCTGTCAGATGAGCATAACTGGTCAGACCTGCATACCCATAGTTTGAAAAATAGACTTAAACTACCTCAACAGGCGTGTATCCCTGTAGTCGTGTACAAAAAAACCAACAATTTAATTACTTTTTGGTGTTATATTTGAAGTGTATGCGATCTGACCTTGAAAAGATGTTTTGTACATGAGTTTGAGGTTGTTTAAAGTCTTTTTCATATAAAACTAAAGGTATATGCCCTCTAAAGGAAGGGCCAGAGCAGTCTCTACTTTCTGAGGCGGCAGAGGTCCTTCTACATCTGCCGGTGTGCATAACAGATCTACTCAGGGCCCCGCCCCTTCTTATGACATCATGATATGGCAGCTCCACTCGGACAAACTGTATCGCACCCGTTTCTTCAGGATCAGATCTCTGGAGGCTCTACATATTATTTACCTATATTTGCTCATTTTTTACATTTCATCGGCGATCTAAAGTAGCTGCAAGTAGAAATCTTTCATTGTCAGTCTTAAAGAACCGTAATGCCGTCCAAGACTGACAAAGCTCTGCCAATTAACAAGGTGATGAAAAAAGTCTCAGCTTATTTTTATTCTTTTTATTGAGATCTGAGGGCAGGAAGGACAAATGGAACATCTGAAAAATGACTTTCTCAGAGATTTTAGACAAAAAACTGTTATTCTATTTGTAGAACAGAAGTAATGTAGCTTAATATGGCTAACCAACCGAGCTAAAAGACGCTAACCATTTAGCTACTGAGCACAGCTAACCACAGCACTACCCAGTTCTTCATTTATTTCCTTACTTCATTACACGCAACCAACCTGCTCATGTTTAATAATTGTAATTTGGTATTGAGTAGCATTACAAATTGTAAAAACTGTCGAATGTATATACTGTGATCCTTATTTTATTCTTCTATCTTATTTCTACATATCTTATATTTCTGTCTTCTGTAAACAATTGCACTGCAAAAATAGAATTTCCTGCAACGGATTAAGAAAATAATTAGCATTCTAATAAAGTCAGGTGGGCAGCTCAGCAGCGCGCAGTGGGTAGCAAGAAGGTTCCAGGTTCATGTTAGCATGTTCTCCCTGAGCATTTTCTCCGGGTACTCCAGCTTCCTCCCACAGTCCAAAACATGACTGTTAGGTTAACTGGACTTCACCAGATTCCCTCCTCTTAGGTGTGCATGAATGGTTGTTTGTCTCTGTGTTGCCCCATGATGGACTGGAGACCTGTCTCGTGTGGACCCTGCCTCTAACGTGTAGACCGCTGAAGCTCGGAAAGCAGCACCCCTCGCCACCCTAGCTGGGATGAGCGTGACAGAAAATGGATAGGATAAAGTCTAAGTAACGATCATTCCAATTCACCAATACAACGAAAAAACGTAATACCAAAAAAGGAAACCAATGTCCATTTGTTTTATTTCAAGGTTTAATCATATTTATTCTAAGAACATTAATCTGTTCTACATAAAGAAATACCCATTTCCTGTATCGAACATATCAGAACATCCAAATCTGTTATTTCTTCCAGGACTCTTGGTCAATCAGCACAATCTGAGGCGGGTTTGGTGAGGGTTCATCCAGGAGGCTTCATATAACATACTGATAAAAACATTACAGGAAGTCATCCTTCAGGCTAATGTGTGAGGAAGCCATTTCATTTGCTGAAACTAAAGAGGATCAACACAGAGGGATTCCTCCGCATCACAGAGAAAGTGAAACTGAAAAAAAGGCATGTCAGGCAGCTCTAATGCCACAATCTGCTAACATAACCCTGAGAGACTCCAATAGTCCTCCGTTTCTATGGCCTTCAGCTGCATGCATGGCTCACACATCAGGGAATCCTCCTCATGAGAGAAGTCGTGTCCTGACCCGGCTCCATGTACATACACTAATTCTTCTCTGGCTGGATTTAGTGAAGAGCATGTATTTACTCCCATTGATTTTCCAATCCATGTCCAAACCTTTCTCTGCCCTTACCCTAAAAATAACCCTAAAGCCTCACCATTAGCAGTGCACACCTTAGTCATAAAGCTAACTGTTAGCAAAATAGCTCATTGAGGATTCAGCCACAATGTCTCTCTTTGTAAAAAATGTCCTCACACCGAAGGTTAAAAACTGAAACTGTTCCCCTCACATGTGCACCACACACTGTGATTAAATGACCACCATCATCACTGAGAATGAAATCCTAACCAATCCGATCCCCCAGGGGGTCAAAGTAGAAATCATCACTAGCTGATCTTTTCTAAGGTTGTGTTCAGCTGAGGGAAATGAAATTGTCTGTGGTTCTGCTTATTAGCCGGTTCAGAGGAGAACCATTCGCTGAAGAGGGAACCCAGGAGGAACCGGGCATTGCCAGCTCAATTTCTCTGATGCTGTGGTTCCTATAAGCAGACCTGCTATATCTGCCAGTAAACTAGGGAGTGATGTAGGTCAGAGCGTGGAGGACAGTCAGTGACATCATTTCCTACATTCTCCTCCCACGTAAGGCCAGAAATCCTAACGCACCAGGAGGAACCCAAGACCCACCGTCCAAGCCAGTGGCCCGCCACAGTCTTGTTTGGGCCCGCCATAGTCTTATATAGACACAGAGAGAAAGATGGTCAGTGGCGGTTATACCCCCGGGCGAGACCCACTCCAAGCGCCAGTTCTATTTTTTTCTTCAAAGCGTGCGTCCCGCCCTCCTTTATAAAAAATGCCGCCCTGGCTGCCCGAGTTCAGCCCGCAGTGTTGCCAACTCAGCGACTTTGTCACTATATTTATCGACTTTTCAGACCCTCCAGTGACTCTTTCTTCAAAAAAAACAACTAGAGACAAATCTAGCGACTTTTTCTGGCGTCACTGGCGGCTTTGGAGAGACTCTTACGTGAAAGCATCGTATCGTTCCTACTCTTGTCCTCCAGCTGCAGGTGCTGCCGTGGGGCGCCTCCCATCCCAACCCCTGTTCTGAAGATATTCCGTTAGGTTATGTCCAGTAACGCGTCCTTCCTATGGGCAACAACTTGAAGGCACAAACTAAACTGTTCATATTTTTTTTTATATATAGGTGCGCCAGCATTCAGAACATGTTAGGCCAATCACTGTCCCCAGACATCCGCGCTTATATTTTTTTTATATTTATATTTTTTTAAAACAAAGAGGCGTATGTATGACATCATTAAAAGCGCCTCCTGATGGGGAGGGTGGTCATAAGAAGGTGAGATAAGCCCCTCTCGTTTACCCCCTGTATGCTACACCATGCAGGGGACGCAACATGAGGCTGAAACTTTGCCCGATTGAAAAAATCCTTTCACGAGTGGGGAGAATCGTCCTGAAAAGGGCAAAAAAAAAATCATACATGTCCATCACCATGTTTTTTGTTTTCGCACACCTAACTTCCATATATTCGTTACTACCAAGATTCCGTGACTCCATTATGGCCATGGGTTGAGAGGAGCTAAAGCAGCTAAATTAGGGATAAAGGCAGTGAATCCAGATTTAGTTGAACAATTAATACAAATGATGAATAACCTGGGCCAACATGCGACACCCAGAGGTACTGAAGTGGCCAACAGAAAAATAAGCCCAGGTGTGATATTGGGTCACAGTCAAATATAGACAGAAGTTAAAGCTGGACGTCCTTTTGCTGAAGAGAAATGACATCACTGGCACCAAACCACAGCACATGACCACAGGATGGAGAAAATGAAGCCTCAGTCTCTCTTTCAGACTCTGAACCCAACTCCCTCCCATTACTAGGCCCATTTATGGGGACTAACAGCAGAAGAAGTCCCTTTTTGTCAAACACGACTCATTATCATTCTGCCTGAGATAAAAGAGATGAATACATACAGTGTAAAGCTGCTGGGTTACAGACTGGAGACATTTGGAATATTTCTGCATCTGGATGAACCGCTGTGAGAAAGCAAAGCCACAGAGACAGAGTTTCCCCCACAGCAAGGCAGAATCTCTGTCTTTAATCAGAACCCAAAGTATTTATTGATTCTGTAATAAACTGGAAAACATAACAAAAAAACTTTGCCTGTCGTGTCAAAAATCATCCTAATATTAAGTCACTAGAACTCTTAACAGCACTCTGCAGCGCATTACTGCCACATCTTTCATCTAAACAGACTAGATAAGATCAGGAGACCGACCTCAGACATGAGGAATATTCACTTGGTTTTCTTACATGAACTAACTCCTGAGTGGATTTACTGTGTTTATTGAATGTTAGGACTGATGTGAATTGTTGCCTCTTAAAGGGTCAGTATCATGTAAAATAAACTTTTTTAAACCCAGAGTAAATATTTCAGTCATTACTGTATGCTTACAAGTTATTAATAGCATAAATGTATGACTCAGTTTTTTTTTTAAACACTGATCGACCAGTTAAAAATCGCCATCTGACTCCCTTCTCATTGCCTATTAAAGCCGGTCTCACCTGCTGCTGGCAGCTGTGTGGCCTCTGACCCCCCGCAGCTGCATGTCCGGTGACACCAACACGTTGGGTTAGCATTTATGATGTCACCAGTGCAACACAAATTGGGAAAGTAAATAATGGAGAGAAATATGTAGGGAATCCAGGGTGTAGTCAGCGTTCTTTATTCTTTTGTTCTTTTGTCCGTCCCATTCCTCTCACCAGAGCTGCTCCATGTTTATTGAATGTATAAGGAGTTCTTTTGGCTTGTTAGATCAGAAGCGACTGAGGCGGTGTGTTGATGTCCGTCAATTACATCAAGTCATTCAGTGGTCAGTTTTGTCAAATGAACTGATAGAGGGCAGGGCAGCCCAAATCCAGTCCTACAATAAACCTTCAGGTGCATTTACAGGTCCTCTAAAGAGGCCTGGTAACAGGAGAGCAGATGCTTCAGCTCTTGAGGATGTGTACACCTAACTACACCATTATATACTAAATTACACCCCGTCTACTTTTAAGGCTAGGCTTAAAACTTTCCTTTTTGATAAAGCTTCTAGTTAGAGTGGCTCAGGTTATCCTGAGCTATCTCTATAGTTATGCTGCTATAGGCTTAGACTGCTGGAGGACATAGGGACCCCATTTCATCATTCTGCTCCATTCTATCTCTATTCTCCCACTCTGCAGAATTAGTTAATTCAATCTTACTTCATGCTTTCTTTGCTTTTTCTGGTCTGTTCCTGTTTGGCTGTGACTCCATCCTGGAGAGAAACATTAGCTGTGCTGCTGCCATCAACACCTTTGTTTATAGATGTTGGAGCTTTACCTGTTTTTCAGTGTAGTCCTGTTTCTCTGACTGTGACTAATTGGTTGTGCTCTCTTTCATCCTCCGACATGGGAGCTGACTGTTTAAGGGAGTTTAATCCTCTTCACTGTTGCTACAAGCATGCTTAGTGTGTGGGATTGCTGAAGAGTCAATGAGTCGATGCAATCAGCTGGTTTTCCTTAGATAGGAAACTGAATCAATCTGACTGTATGATCTGGTGAACTGTAAGGTGCCTTGAGATGACGTGTTATGAATTGGTGCTTTAGAAATAAACTGAATTAAATTGAAATTAAATTATGTGCTTAAGTTCAATAAATATTAAAGTTGACAAAGCTAAAATGACAAAGGTAAAATATGAATAGTCAAAATGCTTGCTTACATTGAAAGTGCGAACACAGCATATGTAAACATCTGGCTTCAGACTAATGATAAAGAGGAATAAAAATTAATGGTCCAATCTAAATGCAGTTGGGCTTTTAAGACAGGATATTTTCTGTATTTGGGATTTCTAGAAACCTACCTTCTTAATCTTATACTTACATTTTCTCAGACAACCCTGAATAAGTTTAAAAACAGCCAAGGTACCTAAATACAGTTTGATCCTGCACAAACCAGGTCAAGTTAGCATTTCAGATTTCTTTGAACATAAACTTTAATCAGAGCCAGAGACTGAATCAAACCTTCGCTTCCAGGTTGATTAATGAGCTCTCTGGATCTAGAGTCAGGAAACAGCCACAGCCTGTTGCGAGGGGCATGTTGAGACAGAGAGCAGCTGATAAGGACAGACAAAGAGAGAACGATTCAAACTGAAGCATTCTTTACCCTCTGATTTAGTATCAGCCATCACACATACCCGCTGTACTGAAGACGGCTGCAGCTTTGGAAGTAGCGCTCGCCTGTAATGTACGATAAGAGCACTAACTGAGGGCTTTAGTAATGTGAGAGGAATGTGAAACAAGTTGAGAGTCCTTGCATGGATACGACAGGCAGCTATCAGCCTGAGGGGGTCCATGGCAACAACAACGTCATGACAGGATGCACTTTCACTTCAAGGTCATGATTTAAGGATCTGTTGCTTTCTGTGTGCACCTTGGTGCATCACATCTTTAGGCTTTGCCTGGGGTGGGGGGGTGATGGGATAGGTTACTGGGGGGGAGAAAACCTCTGGAAAACTTTGAAATTATGGCTTTGTCCAAACGTCCACCCTAATCACTAAATACGGTCATTTGTTACGCCATTTTAAGTGAAGGTCCGTCTAGTAGATGGACAAGTAGTGGACTCCAAAATTCCCACTAACAATAGGGAAAAGTAGTGATCATCCAAGGTCACAAGAGCAGATATATCCCAGAATGCTTTGCTAGAGCTCTCTTCACACAGCATCTTTAGATACGTCAATGGCCGAAAAAACTCTGACTAGCTTAGCGGAAAAGAAAGCCTTTTTTCCATGTAGTTGAAAAGAGGAGAGAGAGTGGAGAAGAAAAGAGCCGGCGGGCTAAGTGTGTGTTTAGGAGATTCTTTTCAGAGATGGCGTGCCCTGAAGGAGCAAAAGGGGATGAAAACGGATGCTTTGGTAGCAACACTTCTGCTGGACAGCTAATGTTTAATTCTGTAACTGTATTTTTTTAAGTTCTGTATCAAGTAAAATGTGTAAAGTGATAAGTTTATAAGAAAGGATATGTGGTCAGCGTTCCCTGTTCGTAGCCTGTGGCTAGTTTGCGAAGAAGTTTAAGTTGTAGTAGCAGCAGTGAGAACATAAGAACTAATTTTAAATCTAACTTGCTGCGATAACGCCGGCAGAGACCTCTTCTTACTTTGCAGATTTCCTGCTGACTAAGTGCATCCTGGCACTTCGCTGCCTCTCTCGGTGAAATCCAAAATCACCGGCGGAGGTGATTCAAGCGTTAAGATCTTTTGCGAAGAAGGGGGAACTAATGCATGTGCACAAGTCAAAAATACACAAATAGCTGTTGAACATATCTTTCACCACAGAATCCTCTTTCCTGCCTTTAAGTATTTTATTAGTCTTTTCTATCTAATGTATATTATATTCTTCTTAATTTTTGCTTTGTACCAGAAAATTATTATATTTGAAGGATGTAGAGGAAAAAATAGATTCAGGATCTCCTTAACATCTTGTTATCTAAAAGTTGTTTTTCTAGATGCTGGAGATCGGCCTGTTTTCCAGTGTAGTCCTGTTTCTCTAACTGTGACTAACTGGATGTGCTCTCTTCATCCTCTGACATGGGAGCTGGCTCGGAGCTCGTCTGCCTGGCTGTGTGTTTCCTGGACGGGGCCGCCTGTGGAGCTGGTTGACAGTTGCCTTTTGTAGCCTATGCTTCTTTTCTATGTCTGCTTCTGTCTCCTTGAACCCCAGTGGGTACTCAGCAGATGGCTTCACACACTTTGAGCCCTGGTTCTTCTGGAAGTGTCTTCCTGTTTAAGGGAGTTTTCCTCTCCATGTGTGAGGGATTAGTGTGAGGGATTGCTGAAGACGCGTCGATGCAATCAACTAGCTTCCCTTAGATACAAAACTTTGAAGCAATCTGACTGGATGATCTGGTTGTTGTATTTCTGTTCCCATTGACAAAACGCGTTAAAAATTGGTTCTATAGAAATAAACTAATTGAATTTAACAAGTGGCCACAAGCAATAAAAAAAAAAAAAATTTAATATTTGACATTTGACTGATATATAATCATTTTCTTTACAATGGAAGTACTGATTTGATGTGTGAATCTTAAATTTTATTAGACTGTTCATCTATGGATGTTATCATTTGAGTCCCTTTTGGCTTGCCATACCTACCGCTGTCCTGTTTGCATCTTAGACTCTGCTTGTGATGTTCTGCTTTTTTTTTTTGAGCTGATAAACAGAGCAGACAGTCTTTACTGTTGAACTTCCATTTTTTTTTTGAAAAACTAAATCCTTTTGCATCATTTTTACAGTTGGGTCCAATATAGAACAACCAACCATTCTGTTAACAGGTCTGTGTACTTTAAGAGCAGCATAAAGGCCAAGCAGAGAATGAGGTTTGCAGGCGGTGACTCCTGACACAGATGTCGCTGAATAAAGGAAGTACTCTGGCAATGTGATCACTGCTGCACAGCAAAGGTGAAGGAAGCGCTCGTATCACTCTGCATCGTTTGCTGAACATGACCGCAGCTTTTCGTTCAGACGCTTTCAAACCCCGATGACACGACATCGCAGGGTTGCCATAGAAACTCCATTCGTTGGGACAAACACTGAAGTCTCCAAAGTTTGTTTTCATAGAAATGTGCAAAGTCGGCGCTATGGAACAAGCTTTTCATTCAAATTTAAACCAAGTAAATAAGATTATTTTAAAATCCCCAAAATAATGTTCGTATACAGCAACAGCAGGAACCACAAAGTACTATCAGAGAATCACAATTAGAGCGGCTAAAGTTCACTAAAGCAATAAAGTCTTTATAGCAGTTTCTCTCAGAATTACAGTGATGATTACACCAAGCACATGTAGCAGTTTTTAGTCGCTCACTCTTTGATTTCATAGAAAGATCTGATTGGTTTCCTGCAATCCTGAAGCCTTTCAGCTTTGCAGGTTGTTGAATCAGAAGACGGATTTACTCAGAGAAGTTGATGAATTAGTTCATGTTCAAACCCAACTATTGGTAAAAAGCCATTTAGGGAACCAGACAGCTTCATCTGACAAGCATAGCATGGTCACAATGGGGGTGGGGGCATTGTCTTTGAGAAAACCTCTTCAACAAGCTCACATCCTTCCTCCACAGCTAAACCATTCAGAGGCAAAACAAAAAACAGGCCTCAGTGGGACACTGCAGCCAGAGAGGACGTTCTTTAAAATCAAACTGCTCCTAAGGTTTCATAGCATGATAACTTCTTTAATCTGTGGAAAGCCACAAACCTGCAACCTGCACAGAGCTCAGATTAACGGGTTGCCCCCATTCGTCAACGACTGGCAGAAAACCAACAGCTCACACCTTGATAACCTGGTAACATATTTCCCCCCTTAGACTGTCAGCGTGTCGTTCACATTATAATCATTACTTGCTGCCCTACTGATTAACCTGACAGACGAAATGATTCCTGATGAATGCTGCAGATTTAACAATCTAATTATTATTTTGCTAAGCGATTAATCTGTCAATGATTTTTCAATTAATCGATTAATAATCGGATAGAAAAATGTTCCTTAAAGAAGACTTCTTGCAAAATTAAACCAGGTGAAATTAAAACTTTCCCACTTGAGGATTTCTGGACACAGAATATTTAAAGATATAAACGTATTTATATCTAAAATTCTAAATGTTATATTATTTTATTTTATTGATTTATATTTTTTTACAATCTTGGTATAATTGCTGCTCTAAGTGGGTTGCTCTATCAGTTAAAGATTGTTTTAGAGTCTCTATACTCCAGTTAACAATTAATCAATTAATAAATTAGTTGGTAATTTTTTGATAATCAAATCCATTTCAGCCCAACTGCTCAGCATAGAACACTTTGCAGAACTATAGCTTCTAGAATCGGTTGTGAGGAAGCGCAGCAACTGGAAGAAGGTGAGAACAGCAGAGAGGATCATGGGGGCTCCTCTTCCCTCCATTAAAGACATTTCATCTGTCTGTCTGTGACATCATCAATGACCCCCCACCCCCCCACCATGTACTGTTTAAGGAATTAAACAGTACATGACAGCTGTACAAAACAAAATCTTGGTTTGTATGCACCCGGTTTATAAAAAATGACAATAAATGTTGTCTAAGTCTATACGCTGCTGCCGTGCAGTTCATCATGGCTGTGGGGCAGAAAATGTGATTTATACAATTCAAAACTATTTTAGGAATTAATACCCTACTTTATAAAAAAAAACCTTATGCATTACACACATATCAATAAAATCTTCATTGCTCTAAAAAAAGCAAAGAACAAAAACATCCTTCTTTCTATTTTGGCAAATGTGGTTTTATTTCCTCAATGTGCCCCTTAGTTATCACTGCTCAGGGGTCAAAGAAGATTTAAATTCACAGGGTTTGATGTAAAAAATACACAGAGACACATATCTGCACAGGCACAGCTGAAAGAGCAGTCTGTCAGGGTTCAGCACGCAGTACTGTCCTGCCGCTGCGTCCACGGTCAATCTGTGGTCATGCAGAATCTGCACCGCAGATACAGGTAGCAGCAGTGCGGCTGATGCTGCTGCTCAGCACATTACAGCACAATGATGCAGTTTAAACATCTGGGAGACCAACCGCTTTTTATTTAGTCTTTTCAATGAAAACTCACTCCCATGGGGGGGATTACCATTATGCACTACTAGGCAGCTGCCTAGGGCCCCAACCTACTGAGGGCCCCATAAAACTGTTTCCATGTATGGTTAATACAACTATTCCTTATTACTGCACATTAATTATGTTTTTGATAAAAATCCTTTGGCTAAAATGCCTTAAAATGTTTTATTTTGATGGCATTTTAGCCATTTTGGCCCCCCCCTTCAGTGTCCACCATATTGGATCAGTCCATTTGCTGCACATGTTCAGAAAGGTCCAAACAGACAGCAGCAAACCATTTGAAAACAAACCATGCAAAGAGCAGTGTTGC
>JAGKQL010000030.1:18685967-18796835 GCA_018398635.1 Cyprinodon brontotheroides | reverse complement strand
AACAGATAATGGATGTCTATTCTATTAACATTTCTCTATCTGTAGAAGTTCAGAGGGCCCCCTGCCTGTCTTTGCCTAGGGCCCCACATTTCCTGAATCCTCCCCTGGCTTTAACCAGCAACTACAACACTTGAGCGGCACAAAGCATCTCCCAGGAAGATGCTCCCTGTGGGGACGGTTCAGCAGGCATCAACAGGTTGCTGGTTTGAGGTTTTAAACTGCTACACACCACAGAAATGTTCCTACAAGCCGCTTCTACAGGATAAACTCTTAATGAGACGCAGACGGGAGTGACCTGAGATTTCTACATCGCTCGGATCAGAGCAGAACAGAAATCCTTACTCCTCCCCAACCCGTTGCTGAACTCGTCAGTCAGCTGGCAGAAAACAGGCTACTTTCATAGAAATGTAAAATTAGAATGAAGAGTGTTTCCCTCCTGAATTGTTACTTGATGTTTCAATTTCAAACTACCGGTAATGATTTAATTTAAAGCAATTATCTACTTTAACAAGACAGAAAAATGATCCCTGATGGTGAATTGAAAGCGCTCCACGCCTGACTTTGCTAATGCCAAAATACAACAGTCCTCTTTTTCAACAGGGACTGTTGGTCTAATTAAAGGCATTTTAAAAATGAGCTCAGGAAATGGTGTTTGTAAACAGCCACAGGGTCCCTGCAGCAGAGGAGCGGAAATGATGTCAGCTCTGAAAACCTGTCAGCGCTTCCAACCACAGCCTCACACCAACACACACACAAAATGACAAATTTCCTTGTATTCTTAGAATCAGGGAGGCAAATCCCTCTCATATCAACCACCTTTCCTTCATGCCCAGAGAGCAAAGTAATAAACCAGTTAGTGTACTGGTTTTACAGAAACAAGTACAAATGTAGGAGAGGGAAAAGGAAGTAGCAGAAAATTAGCTGTGCAGTGGGAAGAACAAATTAAGGCTGTGCACCTAACAGAACAATAGCAGCGTGCTACAAAGGAAGCTCTGAGGGAGGCTTTATTTCTAGGACCAGCCAAGCAGCCATTCAGAGGAACTGGTTCTCGGGACACTGGGGGGAGAATGAGCCAGAAAAAAAGGGCAGATGAAGCCAAGTTAGCAGTGAACTGATGCCTGCTGACCGCTTCTGTGAGATGAGCTTTAAAAACATTATTTCCTCTATAATCTCTTCAAGGTTAGAGAACTCGGTATCATTCATAACAGGAAGGGATCAAAGGGTCGTTTTCCAGGGTGATCAGTTACACCTGCAACTTTGCTTCCCAGCATGTTTTATTTTATTTCATTATTTAAAGGAAAGTCCGCTCATATTCACAATTTAAACTTCTGAAAGTTCTTTAAATATAAAATTATTCCATCCTGTTCAATAAATGATCAGTGTTTTTAATTTTTTTTAAATTTTTAAAGCTGCTTCACAGAAACACGGAGAAGCAGGGGTTTTTAACTGGAGGAACTGAAGACAAAATGAAACCAAAAACTCTGGTGATTTCCAGTCTATTGAGACATCAATTAGCGGCACCCACTTTAATGTACTTTTAAATATAAAAAATAACATTTTAATTTCTTCTTTTGTGTAGGATGTTTTAGTCAAATTAATAAAAAACTTGAACTATTCCCAACTACAACTTTGAAAAGATCTGATCATCTGATCAGTACAGACTTAGTTTGATAAGTTACTAATGTATCACAATAATAATAATAGTTGCTCATTTCACTATATGATCTATATGCCAGTAAAACTATAATAATATTTCCATGCAACCATTAAATGTGGTTGACTGCCCAAACACAGGCTGTAAAATGAATGCAAACTAAAAGTTTCTTTATCCAGACCCACAGAGCATCATTCTAGCATCTCTGTTCACAGTGAAGCCAAAGCAGATCATCATTAACGCTGAACCTTTAATCGTTTGTTCACTGCAAGCTGCTGCTACCGCCAGGCCAGAACAAACCACACCGGAAAACAATGCCAGAGTGAACTTATTCAAACGGTGACTCATCTCTTTACTCTCCTCTTCCTCCAGCAGCCTCTGTGACCTTAAACATCGGTCGGTTTAGGACCTCTGCTGCAGGTTGACTCTTTTACAGATTGAATAAATCTTAAATCCTGGCTTTTACCCAGTAATATTTCATAGGGTGTACACCTTGGTGTATTGCATCAGCATTGCAGGGGGGGCCCGGTGGCATCCTCCCCCAGAAAATGTTTAAATGTAGACTGAAATGCTATTTCCTGTATTTTTTACTTTTTGTTTTTTTTGCAACACTACTTTAGTCCTGATTATGGGAAGTCTGTGTGCTTGACTAGAGGTGGAAGAGGAAGACATGAGATCATTTTAAGGTGCAATATTAGGTTTCATAGCTTCACTCAATCAATCTTACTGCTAAAAGTGAAACTTGATTATTAAATGACGTTAACGTTACCAGATGTCCCCCCCACCCACCATTCCACAGACAGTATTGTTCCAAAGAAAAGAAAACACCCTCCAAAATCATCCTACACTTACCAGGCTTACTTTTACACTTTCAAAGTTGTAAGCTGACCTGCTTGCAAACAGCGCAGCGTGCCCGTTCCCCCGGATAAAGTTGTCCGTAGGGACATTAGATATTCAACCATATTCCAGGGAAAAACTAGGGCGCACCAAAGCCCTACAAATTCTAATATTTTTAGCAAAGGCTGTACAATCTACGCCCGTGTGCTGCTAGCTAAAGCCTGATACAGACAGTAGAAATATTACAGTCAAACTCAATATTTAATACATTAAAGTTATGTAGGGATAACTGTGACATTAACAGTTTTTCCAAGCATTTAGGAAGAGTTCAAAGCACAGGTAAAGGCATAGCAGCAGTGAGAGCATCCAGTGGGATATTAGCTTTATTATTAATTGTTTTGTTTTTCCCCTTTCTTCTGCTCTAATATGTTGTTTTTTACATTATTTAGTCCTATGATTTCACCCTGCCTCTTCTGTCTATTTGTTTTGCCAAAGTCTCATTAAATTTCTCCACCGAGGGACAATAAAGGCATGACTTCTACAAATCGTTGAGCATGTTGCTGCAGTATTTTACCCCTTTTTTTCCCTTTCTGCTCATTTCCTGTCTGCACAATCAATAAGATAAAAACATAAATGCTAAAAATGAGTCTGCTCTTTATCAAGCAGGCAACAGCTTCAAAAAGCAGCAAAGGGGCCAGATAAACACCACAACTTCCAGCTATAGATGACCCAAACTTCAGAATTAGTCAAACAGAGTTATAAGAAGTCCCCAGGAGGCAAAACCTGACCAGAAAAATTAGTAATTTCTTAAATATTATTACCAGAAAGTAAGGTTCACCCTGTTAATAATATAGTAACATTCCTTCAGCATCTTATTCTTCAAAAACCCTCTGAAAACCACAGCTGATAGAAAATCCCAGGCAGATCATCATATCACACATTCATCATGCAGCCCTGACTCCCACTTAGAAATAATCCCAAGGCTTCTTCTCTTGTTTTTGGTCCTGATGCGACTGAAGTGATGCAGGAAAGATTTTTTCTAATGTCCTCAATTGTATTTATATCTACCAGAGAGAAGATTACATAATAGTCCCACCGAAGATTCCTTCATGGCTAAATTCACATCCTTGTTAGCGTCAGGGAAGAATAAATAATGGCCTTAAAAAATCCTGCCTTTAGTTTTACTTTTTGTTTACATTTTATTCAGAATTTTAACCAGCCGAAGCCGAGCTATGCAACTTGGGGGGGAAAAAAAGAGGATTTATCATCTTAAGTGCAAAATGTTTATAGATTTAAGACTATTTTGGATAATTTTGCTCTCAGATGGATGTTGGCATGTGTTAGAGAATAAGCTGATGATAAATCAGTTACTATTCACTCAGTCAACATTTATTTCAATAATCTACTAAACATGATTAGTCAGATTAATTTCAGATCTGGTTTAAATGTCAGTTTTTGGTGGAAGTATCTAAAATCCTCACATTTTAATGAGCTTGTTTAGCAGAGATAATGATACATTAAATAGGAAGCAATCTATTTATGAGCTGCAGGATGGAAACATGAAGGCAGATTGAAACTGAAAGTAGAAATACGACCCAGCCTGCTTCATTTTCTCTGCCGAAGCTTCTAGTTGCTTCTCTCATAATTGATCATCGTGGAATGAATCTAAGCAGATGTCAGTCACTCTAAGCTTCACAGGAAAACTCCACTGAAGATGATGCTGAGGAACCAGCAGGCCTCTACTAACCCCTCCCAATGTATAACACATCAGTCCAACACCTCAGCATCACTTCAAAAACATGTTCAGCTTTCATCAAACAAGCGCCACAAATGATATCAGCATATATATGGGAGCCATCAGGGAGTCCAGGGACACGTCGGTGGGACAACCGTCCATCAAAATCAGCAATGGTTGCTTTTTTTCAAACTTTTTTGCAGAATCTGGTATTTCAAGTTATGAAGAAGCCTCTCCACGTATGAGACCACAGTATGCTTATATTTAAAAGATTTAAAAGCGTACATTTTAGGCTTAATATTGGCTTGTTTTCAGAGATTTCCTTGTATGCAGAGGGGGCGTGTCATAGTCTGTTTCTAAGCCAGATTGTTTCCTTTGTTATTGCCCCTGCCCTCCAAGCAAACAGCATGGCTGAAGTTAGGCAGCAAAATGACCGGTGTATCACTATTCACTAAATGTTCGCCGCAAAGATTGTTGCAGACGAGCTGAACAGAGGGTGTAACGCTGAGATCTTTCTGAAGTATTTCAGACCAGCTGGATGCTTTTGAAGACGAGCTGCACTGCATCTGAAGACGATCGAACGGAGCCAATATGAAAACGAAGAAGAATATACTGGATTAGCGTCAGACGAGTTGGACTGGATGATATCAGAGGCTATACTGATAGTAACTTTTGATGGGGAAGATGACAGAGAAATGATGAACATCCATAACTTTGACTGTAAATGCTACATGAGAAGAAAAGAGAACTCTGAGTGGAAGAAAGTCCTGTAGCCAGAAGCTTTCTCATGTTGCAGCTTTCTCACATGCAGCTGGATTCTTTAGTTGTGCAAGGACGGCCTTACTTACGAGGATCCACAAAAAAGCAAAGGGGTGTGAGAGCGGGCCCGTAATTAATTGCTTCTTTTGGTAAATATTGGTAAGGTGTTTCCTAGATGTTGGAGATCGGCCTGTTTTCCAGTGTAGTCCTGTTTCTCTGACTGTGTGTCCTAACTGGATGTGCTTTCTCTTCATCCTCTGGCGCCGGGAGCTGGCTCGGGCTTACCGTCTGCCACAGCTGTGTGTTTCCTGGATAGGGGCCACCTGTGGAGCTACCACAGTTGACAGTTGCTTTTTGTATCTATGATCTTCTATTTCTCTGGCTTCTGTCTCCCTTGAGGGCCCCAGTGTTGGGGCCTCCAGCAGATGGCCATCACACACTGAGCCTGGTTCTGCTGGAGGTTTCTTCACTGTTCAAAAAGGGAGTTTTTCCTCTCCACTGTCGCTACTAAGCATGCTTAGTTTCAGGGGAGGGATTGCTGTGAAGAGTCCAATGACAAGATGCAATCAGCTGGATTTTCTTAGATAGAAAACTTTGAGACAATCAATCTGACTGAATGATCTTTGGTGAACTGGAAAGTGACCTGAGATGACGTATGTTGTGTGTTGTGAATTGCGCTATAGAAAAAAACTGAACTAAATTGAAAATTTGTAAATCACATTTTCCAAATCAGTGAAAAAGTAAGTCTAAATGCACCAGAATCCACTTGTGTCATTAGTTTCAGTGTTGGGTCACATATTGATGCTTAAATATTATTTATTTTAGCTGAAGCAGCTCTTCATAATATTTAATTCAAAATAACAACATTTGATTTTGACACATTTTACTCAGATTTATGGAGCATTTTCAATTAAAAGTCAGTGTTTTGCTGCTTCCACGATACAACCAAATATATTTTTGTGTGGCAGGCTGTGGGAGTGGGTTTGAACTTAGAACCTCTGGGATCTAAGCACGATGCCCTAACCACTAGACCTATCTGTAATCTTGAGAAACTTGATTAAAAATACTGTCATTAGTATATATTAGTAAGGAAAACATTAATATGCATAATAAAGAAGGTTATAAACTAAAGGATAACATCCAGAGTCACCTGGGGAAAACAACAAGGATGAAAAAGTCTGGACAGGAGGTTTACACCTCCATATTAAAATCAGCTAGAATGTTGCCTGCAGCATCACAGAAGCACGGCGGTGGCTCCAACCTCATCTCTATATTAGGTCTGATACCGGCAGTTAAATCAATGTGATATCATCATACCCAATGTAGAAACAAAAAAACAACTCTCCAAAATTAGAGAAGAACCACAGAACCCAGCAGCCAGTGCAGCCTGGCGCTAACAATCATCATCAACCATGAGTGCTCATCCTTTACAGGCTGAGAGCTGTTAGGCATTAAAGCTGCATGCTTCCCAGATGCCTTTAACAGGCTCACACTTTGTTTCACTGCCTTCTAGCAGCACAGAAAGGAAAGTTTCTGCAGCGCCTGCAGTGTCCACCTTACAACATCCTGTGTTCAGTCCCGTCTCTAGCTACAAGATGCAATATTTCAACTCATGCAACTAGAGCAGAAATATTTGCTACTCTTGCATCACCGTGATAGAAGCCAGTCTCTGTTTTTAGCCACAGGGGACTGTGTCATGTTTCAATCTGCCACTTAATAAATCAGGAGACAAAAATCCAGTCCCAGGAAAAGTTCTAACTATGTTCTGAGCTGCATGGGATGGGCCACTTGAATATTTCATGACTAAACGGTCCATTATACTGCTAAGATCTAGGCCAAGGCCAAGACTGAATGAAGGGGGGATAACGGTCCGAAGAGCCAACAACGCAGAGGTCAGGGTGCAGGGGGGGGCAGCCATCTGGGTTAATCACTGGAAAACAATAAGCACTCTCCGACCATCAGATTTCTGCAGGAGTTTCAGGGCTGGATGATGAGCTAAAATAAAAAAAACAGCCTTATTTGTGTTTTTCCTTCTGCAGTTTATTAAGATCCAAAGTGATGCCTGCAAAGACAAGCAGGGGGGGAAATGACGCCCTAATGTGGATCAAGTTAGGTTCAACTCCACAGCTAGCCAGGTTATGGTTAGCTGTTAGCCAATAAACTTAGCTAAAGTTTACTTTAAAGGGATGTTTTGGTGACTGAAGCTCGTATTTGGAGGCCAGAGTTGTGCTTTGACTCAGCTCCTCCTCAGAAATGCGAGTCAACACTTGACAGCGTCACATTGCGGGGCGCTAATCCCCCTGAGGCCTCCGAGTCCCCGGCCTCAATTTGACGGCCCAGGCCGCTGACAGCGCCTAATATCGGTCAGCTGTAAACGGCTTACAGGCCGGTCCCCGCCTCCTTACCCGCCTCCGGTTTACTCACAGCTAATAATGCGGCGTTAAAGCTAGCAGGACAGGCTAACTGAAGAACCCACCTCGGTTGTCGAGGTCGTAACCGACCACAACAAAGTAGTCTGCGAGCCGGGCCATGTTCGGAGCTCAGGGCGACGGGCCGCTCTCACTCAATCCTCTCGTCTCTGGGCCGTCAGGAGTCCAGTTACGTACTGCCGGCGATACAAACATCATGGGAGACAGTAGCATCCTTCCAGCTGCACTCCGCCGCCATACTGTCAATTTGCCTTGCCCTGACAGCCGAGAGAGGCGCGCATGCGCAGTGAGGAGCGACAGGGAGGGGCTGCTCAGCAAGAATGTCCCATGAGAGGGGGGGCAATTAGAGAGCAAAGCCTGTGATTAAAGCAGCTTCCACTGAGCCACACAGGCAGAGGTGACGGTTAATGGCGGGTTGCAATCTAAGGTCCTCTAAAATAAATGAAGAAAAAAAAAAGACACATGGAGAAAACAAACAGAAACACTTCTTTATTACACATAAGTAAAGAAATAAAAGAGTACATTTCAATAACAGAACTACTACTATGTCAATACTATGTTAATATGTTAATACTTTAACATCATAAAGATCAGTGTTGCACCGATACCAGTATCGGGCGGGGCTCCGATCCAGCTCTAAAATAGTGGTATCGTATCAGCGAGTACCAACCAATAGGGCATTTTGAGAGTTTATTCAACTATTGTCACCCATTCCAGGTAGGCAATAAAAACTGGATTCACTTTGTTTTAGGCCTTTTTCCTGCTTCACAAAGGTAGGCAGCAGCTTGACAAAGCCATGAGGGCAATTATTTTACATCCAAGTAGTATGAAGTTCTTCATACTACTTGATGAAATTGATCGATACCATCAATTTCTAACAGATGGTATCGATATGGGCCAATACTGCACAGCCAGGTATCAGGGCCAAAAAATGGCATCAATGCAACACTAATAAAAATGATCTGATTATATTATTTGGACTTATTGACTGCACTAACCTGCGATGTGTCTTCTTTGTTTGCCTTTTTAGTTCTGAAAGGAATCTTCTGCAAACCTCAAGTTTAGCTTTCCAGCAAACACGTCCAGGTGGGACCATATGGGCCTCACTGGATGGGCTTCAACTGGGCATGGGCTCAGATTGGGCACTGTCGCTGGGGCTCATGTGGGAGAAACCTGAGTTAACTGTCATTTGACTAGCCAGTATCGTAAAGCAACCAAAGTGCTAAACTTATTTCCATTTGGAGTTTTTTGTAAAAGTTGTTCTGTTACAAATTTCTTTAAAAGTACCCTAAATTCAGGGCCCCAGGGGACCCCTTCACCGAGCTAAAAACCTCAAACATTTGATAACTTTGAATCTTCAGTGCCTTAAAGCTTTACAGGTGTGTAATTTTTCAGCGACATCTAACGTCCAGACTGCAGACCGCATCAACATGAACATCTCCCCCACCGCTTCCCCCAACAGTACGGCGCGCGGTATGGGACAAAATGTCTTCCACGATGTCCTCATCACCTACCTTCTCAAGTGATGAGGTTTGTTTACATAGATAATTTTACAGATAATATTTAATTAGTCTGTGTAGGGTAGAAAGTTCAGTACCGTCTCAGTTCATCTCTCTCAACTTGCCGTAGTGCACTTTCGAAATGATGGGTGATCTCGTCAGCTAGTTTGTTGGCTCTGCTGCGCTGCCGTGGCGCAAAGATGTCTGCCTCCCATGGCTGCGAGACCCGCTCCTATGTAATTATAAATAGCAATTCTAAGCTAAGGCAACGCAAATATTAAGGTTAGAGGCTGAGCTGCGTAGATGATGATAAATAACATAGTTATGTATAATATATTACATTTTTGACTGTATATCCCTGTAATTATTACACACTGTAGCTTTAACTGCATATTGACAAAATTTGAGGCAGATGTGTCAAAATCCCTAGGAGTTTGTTAAATATGGACATGAGCGAAAATGAAAAATGAGCAAAAATCACATTTTGAGCCAAAATGGCCGACTCCCTTTGGTTTCTATTCATCAAATTTACTTTTTTCATGATTTGCGGAGATCTCCTTGTGTGCCAAATTTCACTTCTCTGTGACTTACGGTTCTCTCTAACTCACTTAAGGGGGCGCTGTGGAGCCATTTTGGGGTGGCCATTTTGGATTCCATTCTAAAAAAGCGGTTTCACACAGGCACAATTGTTGGAAAAGTTTCGTGAGTTTTTGAATATGATAAGGACTCCAAATCTGATCTTTACGCACTTTATGAGGTTTATATTTGTCAGAGAAACAAAATAGTCATTATATATTCAACTAAAGTCAGGGTGTTATGATCAGCTGGAGATTACAGTGATGGTAAGGAGGCATTCCAAACTGAACGTTGCAGAACTTTTCACTGAATCATCAAAATATCAACATAAACATGTAGACTAATCTTTAGCAATCGCTATTATTGCTGAAATGCAAAATCAATATTTTTAGCTGACTGCTGTGAAGGGTATGAATAGATGTTATTAAATCAATGCGGATTATGACATATCGTTTTATTTAAAAGGGGTACTTCTTTGTTATTCCTTTCAGAAATATTTGTCTCCTTGTCTAAAAGAAACAAACTTAATGGTGAAAATAATCTGAATCTAAATCTGCCAGGTGTATAGATAATTTTTTTCAACAGATTTGGTAGAATTTTCTCTTTTTTGACACAACAGACTTACAGACAACAAACTTAAGCTTGTAACTAGTACTTATACGCACTTACATTCACCATTCAAACCTGCATTTGTCTAGTTTAAAAATAAACAAAATCCTTTAGATTAAGGCAGAGAAAAATAACCAGGCAATATATGAATACAAACAGTAGTCAAGACATCCATTGATGCATATAATAGTGCAATAAATCTACTGGCTTGAAGAAGTCTGTAGCGTATCAATGGAGTTTTCCTCTGCGACTGTTTAACTTCTATTAGATATATTCCTAGAACACAGATTTTAACCTCTGATAGGACTTTCACCTTAAGCAGTTCTGATAGACACCTAATAACATCCTTCCAAAACTTCTGGACTTTAAGATACTCCCTAAAACAAACAACTCAAATAAACATTTAGTGCAAGTACCTGGAATATCACTGGACATATGATGAAGCCTAACTGGTGTTATATAGGTTCTCATAAGCCGTGCCAGGTGTATATAGATAGTTTTGTATGTATTAAAATCTTTTCAGCTTACACCCTGGGTTTCCATAGTGAAGCAAAACAAATCTAAAGTTGTTTCTTTGCTTTCACAAAAGGTAATTTTTGAATTTCCTGTTTAAACATGTTTGTTTAAAATATTTGAAAAGATAAAATCATTACATCTGCCAAGGAGGTTATGTTCTCATCTCTGTCTGTTTTGAAAATAACTAAAAAAGTTAAGGATGAATTTAGCTGAAATGTTCAGATGAGGTGCGTACATTGACTGACAACAAATGATCAAATTTCGGTGACCATCTGGATCCCAGGGTCAGGAAATGAGCGACTTGGTGGAGGTCTGCGCTCTCTGACTGCTGATTGATGCACACAGAGATGTTTTTAAAGGCTCATATAACAGAACTCCTATTTATGTTGAAAAAAGTATGACTTTCGTGATAGCTTTGTAAATACTCTTTAAAGTTTGAATTCAAAAAACAAAAAGCTTAGTCTTAGTACTTCAGAGAAAAACTAAGTCAGGAAAATCCTATTGAGATACAGCATCTATTTTTCCAGCATCATAAACACAGATTAAGACATTTTTAATCATTGTTATAAAAGTTAATGGATGAAAAAAGGGTATTTAGATAGGTTAATAGAAAATATAATTTTTTAGATTTATTTATATTTAAGGCAACACCATACACCACCAAAGAAAATCCCTATATAACACAGTTACACATCTTTTTGCTTCAGAGAAGCTTTAGGAAATGCTTTTCAAACATGAAGACAAGGAAGTGCCTGAAGATTAAAAACAGGAGAAAAAAAAGCAGCTGAGAAACTATTTAGGTGGAAATTAGTAGCATCTGAGACAAATGAAGGTAAAGGAAGCTGAGGGGGGAGAATAATATTCAGGAGCCTAATTCACTGAAACACAGGAAAGAAAAGTAAAAAAAAAAAAAAGCATGAAAACTAGTATAGCAGCACAAAATAGAAAACATAAACAGCCACCCCAAAAGTTCCCAACTGGGGATTATGATTATTATGTCAAAGTGTCTGGAATATTAAAGAACGTTAAGCATATATGTAGTTTTTTCAAAAATATTTTTGTAATTTTTTTATTACAATATATACATCAATTCAACAGAGACAGATGTTTAAAAAAATGTCAGATAAAAAAACAACAAATTTTGATCGGATAAATGGACCTCTGCTTTGTTAAATATGATTTTAAAACATATCACTGTGGTTAACAGTTCAAAATATTTTTGGATGCAAAAGACAGAAACAAAACTTTAGGAAAAAAAGAAATTAAAGTGTCCAAAATCCATACTCCATCCATCCATCCATCCATCCATCCATCCATCCATCCATCCATCCATCCATCCATCCATCCATCCATCCATCCATCCATCCATCCATCCATCCATCCATCCATCATCCATCCATCCATCCATCCATCTAATGACCTTTAGCAGCATTTTTAGAAGCAGGCCTATCAGGAGAACAATTTAAAGAACAAGTCATGTTATATAATGAAATGCATAAAAAGAAATGGCCCAATCATGAGGCCTTTAGTCATAACTGTGAAGATAAGGTTGAGTGGGATGAGAGGAAGGCCGGGTGGCCTGTATCCGGGTGGCCTGTCCTTGGCTGTCAGCGGTGTTACAACCTCAGGAGATATCCAACACTTCCTGCACTTTCACCTTTGATCTAACGTTCTGGCACACCGTAGTGAAAACCCCACACTGTTTTTGTTCAGTTCATCTCTGATTGGAGCTCAGTGATTAACAAAAACAAGAAACTATTTTAATAACCAAGGTTATGAGAATCAAAGCTGTGCAAACCTGAGAAAATGGCTCCTTTAGTCTTTGTTACGTCAGTGGTGAGTCTTTATGCAGTAAGTAAAGCATAATGTGACAAGTTGATGTTAGCAGAGTAAACAGCAACAAGCCCTGATTTACTCCTTCATGTGTTTCTACTAATAACATCAAGATAAAAGAGTTAGAGTAAAATGGATGCTGGCTGCTTTTTAGAAATGTCAGCAGTGTGTTTCTGTGTTATGAAAACTCTTTGGTTTCTCTCTTTAAAACAAATTATGAATGAAATAATGTATTTTTTCAATAAAAGTTTGTTTTGGTCCTAAAATCCAGGGAATTCCAATTGAACCATTTGAGCACGCATTTGGCCTTAATGCTGTCATTTTTTCAATCCTTCTTACAGTCAAGGTTTGGGATCACATCCTGTTGATTTCCGAATCTAGAAAGAGCAGCACTTCAGATGGTCCCAGTTTTTACTACTTAAATAATCATAGTTCCACTAACGTATTAACATCTTATTAGAATAGAATGTAAAATCCTCCTTCTCACATATAAAGCCTTAAATGGCCAAGCTCCATCTGATATCAGAGATCTGATTGTTCCTTATGTTCCTAACAGAGCACTTCTCGCTCTCAATCTGCAGGTTTTACTAGTGGTTCCTAGAATTTCCTAAAAGAAAGTAGAATGGGAGGCAGATCTTTTAGTTATCAGGCTCCCTCTCTGTGGAACCAACTACCAGTTTTCCTAGTAAACCCAGAGGGCAGAGACACCCTGTCTACTTTTAAGGCTAGGCTTAAAACTTTCCCTTTTTGATAAAGCTTCTAGTTAGAGTGGCTCAGGTTATCCTGAGCTATCTCTATAGTTATGCTGCTATAGGCTTAGACTGCTGGAGGACATAGGGACCCCTTTTTCATCATTCTGCTTCATTCTATCTCTATTCTCCCGCTCTGCAGGAATCTGTTAGTTCAATCTCTAACGCTCTGCTCTCTCTGCTTTTTCTCATAGTAGCTTCATCCTGGTCTGTTTCCTGTTTGGCTGTGACTCCATCCTGGAGAAATATCAGCGCGTGCTGCTGCCATCAACACCTTTGTTTATAGATGTTGGAGCTTGGCCTGTTTTTCAGTGTAGTCCTGTTTCTCTGACTGTGACTAACTGGATGTGCTCTCTTCATCCTCTGACATGGGAGCTGGCTCGGAGTTTGTCTGCCTGGCTGTGTGTGTTTTCCTGGACGGGGCAGCCGCCTGTGGAAGCTGGTTGACAGTTGCTTTTGTATGTATCTATGCTTCTTTTTCTATGTCTGCTTCTGTCTTCCTTGAACTCAGCAGATGGCCGCCTTCACACTGAGCCTGGTTCTGCTGGAGGTTTCTTCCTGTTCAAAGGGAGTTTTTCCTCTCCACTGTCGCTACAAGCATGCTTAGTGTGAGGGATTGCTGAGGAGTCAATGAGTCGATGCAATCAGCTGGTTTTCCTTAGATAGAAAACTTTGAATCAATCTGACTGGATGATCTGGTGAACTGGAAAGTGCCTTCAGATGACATGATGTGAATTTGCGCTATAGAAATAAGCTGAGTTGAAAATGTTTTGAATTATCAAAGAACTTTATATACTAAGGAAGTTGGCAGCATCATCTACTGATAAAGATCCAGTAAAAGAACTCCTGCACCACTTTCTGTAGGATATGAAATGCCTCCAACAGACAAACTGAAGCTGTGAGGTTTTTACAGATATCTTTCACCTGGAAAATCATAACTATTCAAATGAAGAGTAACTCCACAGTAATCAGTCTCTTTTTATCTCCAGTGGAAACAAAGTTTATAGCTGCTACTCTGTCTGATTTATTAGTGATCTAAATAGAAAACAGTTAAATTATTGGACAGTACAGAGCACCATGAAAATCCTCTGCTTCAATTCATTTCAAGTCACAACATGTCATCTCAAGGCTCTTTATGGAGACAAAACAGTCAGATTAGTTAAAAGGTTTCTGTCAAGGAAAACCAGCTGATTGCATCCAGTCATTGAACTGCCAGGCCTGCTCCTCCTGGATGAATGAGTACCGATGATTTATTTAGTGGCTGACTCTTTAGCAATCCCCACACCAAGCATGCATGCAGTGACAGTGGGAGAGGAAAACTCCCTTTGAACAGGAAGAAACCAGGCTCAGTGTGAGCGGCCATCTGCTGAGGCCACTGGGGTTCAAGGGAGACAGAAGCAGAGATAGAAAAAGAAGCATAGATACAAAAGGCAACTGTCAACCAGCTCCACAGGCGCCCCGGCTCCAGGAAACACACAGCCAGGCAGACAGGCTCCGGAGCCAGCTCCCATGTCAGAGGATGAAGAGAGCACATCCAGTTAGGTCAGAGAAACAGGACTACAATTCATACGATTCCATAAATCAGCAATCAGACAGTAAATGCACCAAAGCAGGAGTAAAACTGTTGAAATATATAAAAGTTCAAATATTTTTTTGATCTCATAAAAAAAAAAAAATCAGGCAAAATTAAGATGCTGATCTCATTACAGGACCCTTTTGCATTACTTCCAGAGAAAGGGTTTTCCAGGTACATGCTAGAGGAGGAGTGTTTCTCTCATTCCATGTGTTATGGCCATATGGAAATGACCTGTAAATGTGTTTAGATTGCTTTAAAACCTTCTAACTATTTGGAAACATTAAAACTGCCTTTAGTGAGCAAATTTGAAATGGAAAAATTGCTTTTTAAATTCTAGCAGGTAAATGCAGATGATCTGGACAAGCATCCAATTATCTTATTCTACCTTCAAAAAATATAATAATATAATTTTTTTTGATTTTAACATAAATCAGCTAATTTTCTTACCTTCATTATATAGTATATCTTAAAATATTGAAAGCTGTGTAGTTTTGATAAATAATTAATAATGTCACCTGGACATTGCTATGTTGATTACACTGCAATGCATTCTAGGTAAAAGACATAGAAGAAGCTGGTGCTTGTTAAGCTACTGGTATGAGCAGCGGCAGATTTAGCAAATTTGGGGCCCTAGGCAATTCAGGGCCCTCTGAATTGTGAAATCAACTCATAACACAGACCCATTCTACAGATAGAGATACATAATGGTAAATCCCCCCGTGGCTAAGAGAAGCTAATCCCGATGGAGTGCTATGTGACAAGGACTTCAGTTTCTAACTTAGGCTGTTGGCCATTAGCATCAGGATCAAAACATTTTCTCAGATATATTAGAAGGTTGTGCAACAATGAGTGACATAACATATGAAAAATTAAAATGCTAAATAAGTTAGAACAGGGGTCTTCAACGTTTTCAAAGCCAAGGACCCCAAAACTGATTGCGAGATGGAGCAGGGACCCCCTAATTATATATATATTGTATGAAATAGTGTTCTGTCAAACTGGTCCTATAGTCACTCTATTACACAGATGGAGTAATGTAACTAAAAGTAATCCCTCCGGTGGGATTATTAAAAGTGTTTCTGATTCCTGGTTGATGGGACAGGTGTTGTGAATGAAGCGGTGCCCAGCTTAAAGAGCTCCTGTGTGTCTCTTGAATGTGTGCATTGATGACTGAAAAGACATCTTCTGCCTCCATTTATCTGTTTACTACAGTTTGTTGAATTCATGTTCATGTGGATTTAAAAGACATTTCAATCAGTGGGAAAAATTGCAGGAAGGGAGAATATATAAAAAGTAATCAACCAAGACTTTACATGACCCCATGCAGTACCTCCGGGACCCCCTAGGGGTCAGCGGACCCCTGTTGAAGACCTCTGAGTTAGAACATTTCACTTGACAGTATTACTGCTTCCACTGTCTGTATTAGTGGGGAAAAAATGCTAGGCATGCCCACAGGGGTGGCCAATGATATGCTGGCCATGGCCACCCCTGGCCCCTCATCTAGCTCCGCCACTGGGTGGATAGAAATATGTAAATAAACTTGTCTTACATTACCTAATGGCTGTTCCCTAGCAACAGGATCACACTGACAACAACAACACAGGGCGCTGTCAACAACAAACGCTGAAACAACACCAAACTCCTGAAATTAGACAAATACCAGAACAAAAATAGCATTACAAAGTATTTCGTTAAGTTTCTCACTCACTGTGGAAACGGTCCATGCATGCTGCAGCTATAGCTCAGTTCTCTTCTCAGAGGACTCAGTTCTCTGGACATTTTTCAGGCCTTTCTCTCTAAGCTTGAAAAAAAAAAAAAAATTCTTCTTCACAGATAGCTTTAAGGAACATTTTAAACATAAATTGCGCATAAACTGTTTGCTACGTCTTTAGGATACTTGACATTTAAAAAGAGTGAGACTGGTCACATTATTATTATTTTAAACAATTCAAAGTTAATACCCCAAAAAGTAAAAAAAAAACCAATCCACTGGACTTTAAAACGTCAGAAATAGCGTTGAGACGCTAACAAAGGGAGTTGATATAAGGGTAAATAATTGTTTTAAAGGGGCAGAAGATATTGCATCCTTTTGATTGCAGATTTGTGATTGAATTAGAAATCATATCATGATCAACCATTGAATGACAATATTTTTTTGATAAAGCTGGTCTAATTTCAATGTTACTTCCTGCTGGAGTTTATACAGGCGGCGTCAGAGTAACAGTGGCTAAATCTATATGGTCTAAAGAAAAATGCAAACTCTGCTCATATTATTTTCCAATCTCAATCATTCACCAGCTATGGACGTCTCAAGCTGTAATATGATAAAATCTTAAAATACCTTCATCTTCTGCCAGTTTTTCCACAGAGGCATAAAGTCCTGTATACTGGAGTACCAAGAGAGAACCCTTGCATGCAAAGGGAGAATATGCAAACTCCATGCAGAAAGAATGAGCCTTCTTGCTGCAGGGCAACATTGCTGCTTTCAGATGTATAAAAACCCTTCGGCAAGACGCTGTAACTTTCTAAAAATACAAAACAAACAATGTTTCAGTATTTGGGAGAAGAGAATCTTCACAGGAATCACCTGTTCATGTGTCTGCAAAAAAATCCACTTTAATGTATATTTAATATCCTCTAAAAATCCTTTTTGAATCTGTATAAATTCCAACAAGTCATTTATTATTATCTGATGTTTAACTTCTGTAAAGCAGAAACTATAAACTCTAATAAATATATTCAAAAAAGTTTAAGATCATCTTCCTAGAAGCTGGTAAACTGGTTTTGATGGTTTAATATTTATGTTTAATCTTTTCTGACTTCATGTCCTAGAATCAAAGAAAAGGAAGCTCTAACGGCACTTTGCCCATCGTTGGTTCTTCAGGCTTTATATTCATAGAGCGAGCCGCCCAATCAGAGCATGAACCCACTCTCAGCAGGATGCAACAACCATGTGACTTCCTGTAGACTAACCCACAGACAGGAAGTGGTTACAGGCCTCATGCACACCATGGCTCTGCACAGGATGGCTCCAGCAGCCTCCTTCCTTTCTGCTCAGGTGAAGCATGCTGCCTGCATGCATGGCTGAGCAGCAGTCTGAGAGAATGATGCATCATTCCTCAGTTATAACAGAGACATCACAGTTAATATTCAGTGTGTCAGCTGAAAACAGCAAGAGTCTAAATGTTGCAATTGGAGCTTCTGTAGAATCACAATGTGACAAGCTGTTGTTATTAGAGTAAACACCAACAGACCATTAACTGTGTTTTATCAACAGACAGACGGTGGTTGTTGGTTGAGATGTTTCTGTAAACAAATATTTTGTTTAATTTCTCTCTAAAATTCCTCCCTAAAGATGGTAGATCTGTTTTCCCGAAGTGTTGGACTGTGGCTAGGTTGCTGTGATTGCCTGACTTGGTTCTCTTTTTGTTGTGTTGCTCTAGGAACCAGCTTTAGGCCAAGCAGCAGGCGTGTCACACATGAACCCACATCACACTCTAGAACACCTTACAGAGATCCTGTTCCACTCAATGATTGTAAGGAATCCATATGCAGCCCAGATCATCACACCTCTTCTGCCGTGCATGAACGAGGATGAGGGTTGATGCTGCTGCACATGCAGTGCTGCGGTTCCTTACAAACCATTTCTAAACTGTATAATTCCTTATTCTTTTAGTTTGTTTCTGCACACTCTGCAGTTCTGAAACATACTGCCACCTGTTTTCAGAGAGGAGAGCTCCTCTCCTGAAAACATGTTCTACTTTCTTAATTCAATTCAGTTTATTTCTATAGCGCCAAGTCAGAGCATATGTTATCTCAAGGCACTTTACAGTTCACCAGATCATCCAGTCAGTTTGCAGGGTTTTTCTTAGAAACCCTGAGACATTTTATTACTGAATGTGTAAAATTTCTACTATATTTAGGATAATAAATGGAGTGAAGGTGGACATTTTGAAAGGCAGACTAACATGCTGTTTGAGGGCCAGAATTCTAGCTGATAGATGACTGTTCAAATTCTTATTTGCAGCTGGATCATGTAAATAAATAAGTCGGAAATCATATGTTTTGATTTTTTGGATGTCTCTCACTATGGACATGCACCTAGGAGGACAATTTCAGACCATGATTTCTAAGTGGGAGAACTTGCATAATAGCAGGGTTATAAATACTTATTTTATTCTCTGTATATATGAATCAGGAAGAAGTGAAGAAAGGAATTGAATGGGATCTATTTATATGAGTCAGGATAAAATGAGTATTGTTGTCATCTAGCTTATGTGTGGACTGTAGTGAACTTAGTTTGGCTAACTGTGTTGAGATTACTTAAGAAATTGTTTTAATGGAAGTATGGAAATGCACCGAATAAAAAGAGAGGTAAAAAAACAACAACTTGGAATAAAGTCGCCCCATTAGTTTAACCTTTGGTTTTCTCCAGTATGACTCCTTAATTGGTTAAAATATCATTCCGGTCTGATGAAGGAGCTTTGAAACACTTTCTAACATCAGGAGGATTTACTTGGGTCTGAATCTGTTTAGAACCCAGCAGGATAGACTGGATGGTTATGAACTGATTTTTATCATTTTATATAACTCTGACTCCTTTGATTCACTGGACAGGTATTAAATGACTGCATTATGTAAATCAATTATGTTTCTAATGTGGATTTCTTGGATTTTACATCTTATGCTAAATTGGGGAGAAAAGAATAAACATTGATGAACAGAAGTGTCTCCTTTTTTTGGTTAAAACCATTCTTATCTTTCTCACAGTGAAATATAATCCTTTATTTGTACTCTTCTGATAGTCTCCTCCTCTGACACATACTTCTGTTAAACCACTCCAAACAAACCTAACTGGATAATATCTAAAAGAATGTAAATAAAACTTACCAAAGCTGCCAAGACAGCGTTTTACTGGAGTCTTCTCATGGGTTTTATGTTTAGTACTCACATTTAAGACGTTAACATGAGATACTGCTTCTGTTTGTTTGAATTTCACAAAAAATATATTATTTGTGTGTAGCAGCTGTCTCCTGCTATTTAATATGGGATCCACTAGGAGGCAGCACTTATCAGAATCCCAGAGAGGCAGGGTTTACAAAATAACCATTGACACAATGCCATAAGAACCTGTATTAAAAATGAATAAATAAATAAAGTCAATTCAGCTTTACAGGAGGACATTTTTTTAAACCAGGGACTCTTAAGATGAGACATTTTGTCTGTAGGTCTAAATAAACTACAAAAGTGTCATACAGTACATACACAGGGATATGGTTGAAATATTTCAGCTTATTGTGATGATTTATGCTCACAGCTCATCCAAACCTAAAAATATATTATCGGTTTCAGTAAAAATAACATTAGATGAAACAAACAAGCAAAACGATATAGAAAATAATATATTTAGAATGCCTCTGGAAGTATGGGCTAAGACTGCTGACTTAAAATTAGAATGTTAATCCACAAGGATCATTGTTTTATTTATTTTTTTATCTTGTCGTGTTCAGCATTATGCGTGCCGCGCTCTGCCCAACGCTTTTGCTTTGCCAAGGGAGACTTGTCAGGATGAAAAAACTCTCTTGATCATTCAAGACCACTTTATTTTTTATTTAAGATTAATTTTGTTACATAAGTAAGATGAATAATGCCGAACCTGACAGGGGGACAGAAAAAGAAAAAGAAAGAAAGAAAGAAAGAAAAGATCCTTAAAAGAGGTAGAGAAAGAAAAAAAGACAAGACAATACAATCAGCTGCTGTAGAAGACAAAAAATGCCGACCCAAAACCAGACCCAATCACTCCAATCAGACACACACACAAAAACAAATCTAAACACAACAGAAAAGAAAGAAAAAAAATCTGCTTTTATACAGTTTAGACAACATGGAAATAGAAACAGATGAACGGGTCCACCCCTTTGGAATGGGGGTCATTTGGTTTCTTTTGTTAGGCTGAAATGCCCCTTACCTCTCTATGTCTCTGAAATCTCCTGTAGGAGAACTCAAGCGATATTTCTAACATTTGAATTGAAAAATCTTCCTGGATGGGAAGTGAATTGTCTTCAAACTTGGAAAAAAAGTCCAGTGGATTGTTTTTTTCTCAATTTTTTGGGAAAGATTTATGACCTGGATGATTGAAATTCTTCACCAGCGTACTTCATCCTTTGTTAATTTTAAGAAGTGTGCATAACTTAATGCGGCTAGCTCTGAGAGCCTGGAGGAAATGTTTATGCCCAAGTATCTAATATTAACTGACTACAAAGTGATAACTGGTATATTCTTTTTTTTCTTTCCTTTGTTTTTTAACAGTGTCCTGTCTTGGCAATGTGGCAATAAGAATAATTGTTCTTGATGCTGTAAAAGAGACCCCAACAGATCGACAAGTAGAGCAGGACGGCTTATCGCCATATTGTTCCACTTGATTTATGCATATAAACAGCTTTATTATAATTCATGCAGGGAGTATTACAGATTTTATGGACACTGCAATGTAAATAAGAAAGGAAAAACAGAAAAAAGGAGAAAAGATGAAAAGGCAAGAAGAGATAAAAAGTGCGATAGCGATAAAACATATACCTCCAGTCTGCTTCATCACTCTGCAAAGAGATGTAAAAAGATCAGCACAACCAACTATACCATAATAGATACAATAAAGTAAAACCTAGATACTATCGCTGAAGTATAAGTAGTATTGTTTAGTCGGACATGTATACTGTGTTACCTGAAGATAAGTAATCCTAAGTGCTTTCTGTATGGAAGTGAATCTCTAGCAGTACCTGGAGCCAAGCATCTGAAGTTGTTTGTGAAAGTGCGCACTCGTGCATGTGGAAGTTTATCCAAAGGAAAAATGCTAAATAGTGGTTGTGAAGAGCCAAAGAGCAGAAATGACAGCCCCGGCACCGGCAGGCCACCCAGGCCCCGCAACAAGCTCCCCCGCCAAGACCCCGGACCAGGCGCCTCGTTCTTCCTCTATGCCCTAGATTCCGGCTGACAGCCAGAGAACAGGGGTATGAGAAAGACCCAGCTCAAATGTTGTGTTGTTGCATGTTGTTCTCAGGTGTAATTAAAACTGGGAGTACTAAAGGGGGTGTCCGGTACAGTCCACCCCCCCTCTGGAGGACAGGTGGTGCCAGCGCAACCCCCCCCAATCGACAAACCAGAACCCTCATATGCTCCAAAAGTTTATCATATTATTGTTTTGTAGAATGTCAGCATTATTCCGGCTGGGCGTACGACTGCACTGGATAAGTGAGGACTTTGTCGTTTTAAGAAATTCCAACCATGCTGTCAGCACAAGAGCTGATGTTAAAATATATATATTGAGTTATTCCACGGCACTAGTGGCTCCTTTTTCTGACATTAGGTATGACAGGAAAGGAAGTGTGATAGAGGGGGAGAGACATGCGGCAAACGACCACAGGTCGGATTTGAACCCGGGTCAGCCGCGTCAAGGACTAAGGCCTCTGTACATGGGTTGTGCGCACCAACCACTGCCCCACCTCCACACCTGATGTTACTATTTTTAAAACATGAGTGCCGCTTGATATTAGCGCTTGATATACACGTCATATTTTGGGAGCTACAGACTACAGACAGAGCTGTGGACTTAGACTATTTCACTGAAAAATGTCCGAAAGTGTCGAAACATGATTTATCAATGTGAACATGTGGCTGACAGATGCCTGTGAATTTTGGACGAAAATGTAATACAAAAAAAACATGGAAATTAAACCGGACGTACAGGTCCACCCCTTTGGAATGGCAGTCGTTTGAGTTCTTTGTTAGTCTGTAATACCCAGTACCTGTCTATGTCTCTGAAAGAGGGTCGTTAGAGGGAACTGTTGGCCTGGCTGAAACAGGCGAGGTGTTTTGGTCCCCTCTATATGGGTGGGGGTTGCCATGATAGCAGGAAGGAGTCAACTCTTTTGCTGCATTGTAGCAAAGCTGCAAAATGCAGCTTAAATTCTGCAAACTGCATAATAATCCAAGTTATTTTTCATAAACAAACTTTTAGTAAACATTCTGATTTGTTATACTCTATATAGTGTTTTGTTTTACTGCTTGTACATAAAATGTATGTTTTTGCATCCAATAGAAACAGTCTGCTCATTTCCAAATGTTTCTGTTTTTTTTTTTTTTTTCATATATATTAGAGACCCAAGAGGGCAAAAAACATCTCCAGCCTTTGTTGACTTATCGGGGTAAAGAAGTGGGCTGATGAAACCTGGAGAGACTCAGTGTCCTTCCTGAACAGGTGTTTACCATCCTGAGAGCTGCAGCTTGTTCGCTGCCCTGCTATTAAGCCTCCATTATGTCTTTGTTTTGCTGCACATCTCATTTAACAAGGACTGGTTGGAACTGGGATCCTCACATGTATACTGGTCAGATGTTTACTACCACCAGAAACATGCTTTTATATTTTCATCAATCAGCCATGGAGTCTGGAACTAGAAGTTCTAGTTCATTTAATTTGTGGGACAATCTGAGATAGAAATCTTTGTAGAACCACAACAAATGAGAGGAGAGAAGTCATAGAAATATTAAATGTGTCATGATGGTTAAATGGTCAGAAACCTCACATTCAAATGCTGATTTTTATAGGTCTGTCCCAATGAAGCTTGGCTCTTATTTATAAGAGGAAACATAATGTTGTGCACAATCAACATAGGAGAATTAATTCCACATTGTTTCCTTTCTATCTTTTACAGCCAATGAACCAATAAATCAAGCAAACTGTGTCTGTCATTTAAAGGCTCGCCACTATTCTAAAACAACAGAGAAAATAAAGATTGGAGAAAAATCAGCGATTTGATTGGTCTTTGATCAGCTGACCGCATCCTCCCAGCTTTATATCGGATAAATGATTCTGTGCCACGATTATCCGCATCACAGAGTACTGAGTCATCTTCACTAATTGCCGCCCAAAACAAAAGTAACAGCAGGCATCGACTGAGAGATCAAACGTAAAGAGAAAGCTTGTTTTCAAAGGGGACTCAATGTGGAGCTTATGCAAACAGATCCGTCAAATCAAAGAGGCGACCTGTTTTCTCAACAAACTCTGACTGATAGACATGTTACTCCCAGATTTCCGTGTTGGGAAATTACTTTTCCTATGTCATCACAAATCAATAAGACCAGGGGTGAAGGCTGTTGTTTGAACAAACACCCACTGAATGTAACATTGGCTGTTTGGTGGAAGAAGGAGAAAAATTGGATTTAATCCAGAATTCAGGCAAAGCTTAAACAGTTCATTGGATTAATCATAAAATGATTACTGAAAGAAATCTGATAAAAGTAGGAAATAATTAAGAGAAAAAAGGTGAAAGTCAAAATCAAACAAGCTTATGCCACTTAGTTGGTGTCGATAAGATTATTAACATAGGATGGATGATGGTTGTAGAGGACCTTAAATAACGTGTTTCTGTACTCTGATGCTGAGTTTAGGTTCAGTCATAGACTCAGCAGAATCAGTTCATCCTCAGCTTCAAATGAGAGCATGGGCGGTTCTACAGGGGGCCAACAGGGGCCCATTTAGAACTGGTATTGCCTCCTGGGGTGTCAGCTGTACTGAAGATATAATCCAGACAGTTTTTATATGATGACACATGCTGATTAAGGTCCTTTCATGGATGTTATTTTGGACCAGGAGGAAAACCACAGCTCAAACTGAAGAACGCTTCCCTGAGTTTGGACCTCCCACAAGCACCTTCTTTCCCTGTGTGATTGGCTGTCACTGCTGTCACTCCTGAGATGCTCACTTTACAAACATGTGATGCGCCTCTGAATCTGATTTGTGATTTGACGGCCAAAGTTAGTTGGATTAAAAAGTACTTGCACCCCCCAACTTCTGAAATCAAAATTTCGTTCATGGCTCCTTTGGATCAATTTCTTGTTTTAAAACTGTCTAAGAAAAGATGTATCTGCTGTGTTGCCATAGAAACATTGTTTTCAACTGTTTAATCAGAGGTCTGCAATCTGCTACCTGCATGCTGCCACCTGTGGCCAAAACACTAAACTGCAGCTCTTTTATGCTCATTGTCATTGCTCACGCTTGTTCTCAGTAAGGTTTTTTCACCTTACCTGGAGCTGCCTGAAGTCTGTAGAGCTGGATGGTTATCCACCCTCTAAATATAATGCTTCTATTGTTTGCTTGCTTAGACCCATTTAACATGGACACGCTTGATGTCACATCCGCCAAACAGCGTCGAACTTCTGACCTGATGTACCTTCAGGAAAATAGGCTACAGATTTCTAGATGCATTGGTGCTGAACTACTGAGGCAACACTGCTCATCAAACCATGTTTTAGTTGTGAAGGGTAAAATAAAAAGGGTTTTTAAAGATATTTTTCAGTAAAAACTTACATAACTGCAACTAGAACTGCCACTGCATGAGAGCAGGTGCAGAGTTAGGATATTTCGGGCTCTATGCAAAGACAGGCAGGGGGCCCTCTGAACTGAGGAGACAACACATAAAACAGAGTCATTCTACAGATAGAGAAATGTTATTAGAATAGGGGAGATTCCGATGGCATTTTAATGAGGATTTTTATTAAAAACATAGTTAATATGCAGAAATAAGTAAAAGCTGCATTAACCATACATGTAAAAGGAATTTTATGGGCCCCTCAGGAACTTGGGGCACTAGGCCTAATGCTCAATCCGCCCCTGCATGAGAGACACCCCAGGTGAGTCATATTTATTGTAGTGGCAAATTGAAAAATAACATGTAAAAGCATAACTCTCCTCTTCATTCTATCTGGATGTTACTTCACTTTGCCAATGATGCAATCCTCATCTTTGGTTTCACCAGGTTTATTAATTAGCAGTAAGATAATGTGATATAAAAACCAACACACCAATTTGAGACCTGAGTCATTTTTTTAAGACTGTGAAAAATGTGTAGACGTGTAGCTTACACGCAGCAACCTGTTTTATTGTTTGATGCCATGAGAAAAAGCAAACAACCTCCCTGTGCTACAGCATCTGCTGAATCATACAAGCAAAAAAAAAGTTCCTACCAGGAACTCCAAAAAATCAGCAATAAACTACAGTTTATATGGTGCAGGAAATGGTGTGGGTGAATTTAACAGTGATGTGTCCTAATGATAGATATGACCTGTAAAGCAGCAGCAGGGAGGAGATTCCTGTATCCAGTCATATCTGGGTGAAACACTTGGTGATGATAAGAGCAGTGGCGGAGCTGAATGGGGGACAGGAGGGGCCATGGCCACCCTTAGCCAATCATTGGCCACCCCTACCAGTTTTTCTCTCTAATATAGAAGGTTGCAGCAGTAATACTCTCAAGTGGAATATTCAAAACATTGACATTTTTCATATATTAACAATTACTTTACAACAAAAACACTGTGATAAATGATGCACATCAATATACCAACATTAAAGATGATAAATACAGAATTCCTGCTCTTTTCAGAACTAGATTTTGTCTTATGGGGTAAAGAAAAAATGATGCGTCTCTGAAATTCATGCTGGAGTCTTTAGTGAAATCATAGTTAAAAAATTATTTTAATAAAAACTTATCAAATAATCAATTCATGTTGATATTAGTACTTGTATATATACATTTTTTTTGCAGAATGATTATTGATAAAGGTCCTAAAGAAGCCCCAGAACTCAAACCTGAAATAATTTTTTCTACTACACCTAATTTAGACAGGATGGATGTTTAAATATATGCGCCTATTTGTTAGCAAAGCCTGTAGGAAAGTATGGTTTGTCTTTATTTATAAAATATGGATGTTTTAGTTGTTAATTTTCCTTTTGGAACAGTGTGACCCTTTCAGCCACCCCTCAGTGTACATTGGTTGCTGCCTGGCCACCCTTCTAAAAACGTTCTGGCTACGCCTCTGGATAACAGATAGGGGGAGTTTCACTGAATTTCTTCAAAATGTTGCTTCCTTTCTAAAGTACGTGCATGGTGGATTATGATAACAAAGAAAACTCAGGAGTGAATGAATCATGTCTGTGTTAAGAAGGGTTTGCCTACAGATCGGAAGGGCTAATTAACTCCTGATACTTTTTGTCATATTTATTCAAAACTTCATTCCTGAGGATCATTTATTTCGTTTTTATTGGCTGACATGATTTTTCTGGAACCGTTAAGTGACGTTTCAGAGCTGACGTTAAACCAGTGTCCTGTTAGAGATGTTTCGAGCTACTTCTACCATGATCTAGTTTTTACAAACATCTGATTACTTTTCCCAAATATGTGCGATTCATGAATTTAAAAACCTTTAAAATAATTTTTTACAGAAATTTGTTTTCCTGTAAAAAACGAATGTCTCAGCGTATCCCTCTGCATACTGCTAGAACAGAGCAGTTTTTCATCCACTGAATTAATAATGAAAATGTTGGAATGTTCAAGAGGTTTAGGAAAAAACGCAGAAGATTCTCAGTCATCCAGGTCAGAGTCATTCCAAAAAAGTTAAAACAAACAATCCATTGGACTTTGTTTCCAAGTATTAAGACGTTTTGCTTCCCAAAGCTTTGATGGGCTTCTGTATAAAGCCTGGAACTCAATGCTATTCCTGACATTTTGAATTGAAAAAAGCTTCCTGGATGGGAAGAGAAACGGTTTCAAACTTGGAGACAAAGTCCAGAGGATTGTTTTTTTTTAACTTTTTTAGAAAAACTGCTATGATTTCAGCATCATTAAAGGTTTTATTCATCTTTCAGCTCATTCCCATGACCTTCACTGCAGACCCTGTATCTATCCAGAGTAAAGATTCCTGGGTTTGTATCACAGACTTGCACACTGCAAACTTTTCAGAAGGATGGTGAATACTTGTTACTTGAAACTCCGCCCACCTTCTATTTAAATCCTCTGTTAGGCAGCTCAGCTTCACATTGGAACTGGATCTTGACCAACAGGATTGGATTCATAGGAAAAGGATCCCTTTTGACTGAATCTATGGTCTCACCTCCAACTTAAAGGTAAGATTAAGACACTTTATGTTGCATATTTAAACAACATAGGTAATATTTCAGAAAAAAAGGGTTCTGGTTGTAATTTTTCTGCAAAAAGTTGTTGAATGCTCAGTTTTATTAGGAGAGAGCGCATTTTAATAATGAACAAACGTTTTTGACATTTTCTTTCAGCATAAATAATTAAAACATCCAGTTTTTTCTGTTTTGCCTCTTTTTAAGGTGTCATTCACATCTCCAGTTTGACCAAAGAGTGAAACCTGAGTCCAGCATCAACTTCTTCTTCTTCTTCTTATATTGATTATTCTCCCCCATCCTTGGACGTGAAGCCGGGCAGAAATCCCCTCCTACTGTTTTCCACAGAGAGTGAGATCTTTGCCGGAGATGCGGACCTTCCTCCTGGGCTTGTATTGCATCAGCCTGCTCTCCCTCCAGCAGCTGTCGGCTTCGCCGGCCGGGGAGCGTCCTGACGGGAACAGGTAAGACCGCCTAAACATGCAGCGACACACCTGTGCGCCTTTTTTATACCAAGGAACGAAGCTACGCCTGATTGGCCGAGCAGAAAGGTTTAAAAAGTCGCGCACCTGTCGGCTTAGATCAGACGGTCACGCGCCGTGCTGCGTCACCAAGTCGGAAACTTTGAATCAGCTGCTGAGCAGCAAATGAAGATCTGAAAGGTTGGAAATGAGTTTTCTGCCCGCGTGGCGCTGCTGTTTAAATAAAGCCACAGTTTGAGTTCAGACTTTCTGCCTGCGTGTCTCTGCGTGGAGTCACATGAGAGTCCAGAGCTGCAGAAAAATTAACTACAAGGTCGAAGGCTTTAAATCCAATCAAACATTGTCTCTTTTTTAAGCATCACTGCCAACAAATACATAAAGACATTAGAAATATAGCAGGAAAACCTCCTCATTATTCCTGTCTTCTATCTGAGGAACAAATGTGACCTAGTATTTTATTGCTGCTATCTCAGAAGCAGTAAAACTGTTGATTGGGGTCATGGCTCCATGCAAGGTCAGATATGAAATCATAAGAAGAGCATAGCAACATTTACAGGAGACAATGAATCCTCCTGGGGTCACTAAACATCTTGGGGTGGCCACTGAAACTAAAAGCCATAATTTCAGGGTTTGAATCTACTATTGTGGTAAACCTGCCTGTAGAAATCAGAAAGACTTCAGTAAACACCTCCTCAGATCCTGGTTTACAGCAGTAGCCATTCAAAATGTCCTCACTTTCCTTGGCTAGTCCCCTACAGTTCCTTGTTAAACATCTAAAATATTCTTTCTGTCTTGATTTGTGGACATTAAGATCTAAAGACAAACATTATCTCCTGGTCAGACCCTGCAGTTCAGAGAAAGATGGAGTCACAGTGAAAAAATATGCACGCCCAGGAGAAGGCCAGTGGCTGGAAGTTGGAGGGGATTTTGCAGCCATTTTGCTGGCTTTTGACTGGGAAGGGCCATTCTAAGTGGCTGCTACGGTTTTGTGTGATTTTTTTTTTTATGTTACGTCACTGGCTGTGAATAATGGGATGAAATGCTGACCTGAAGCAACTATAATTTACAGTGGCGAGTGGGGTGGCCAGTGGAGTCAGGAGATCTGCTGTAATCAGGAGCCGGTCTGCGGATTGTAGGTGAAAGTGCACTCAGCAGTAAATCTGTCATGTTAGTCCTGTTTTTCTTTGCTCCACCTTTAAATGCCAAACTTACACATGAGTTACGATGTGGAAAGACCTCCCGGTGATTATACAAGGTGGGGAAACCAGTTCGTATGTATGAATGGAGCTCCATAATGGAGCTTTGCAACCATGAATGGCACCTGTTCTTTTTAATAGCAGAGGGTTTAGCTGCAAAGCTCTGCAATAAAAGATTAGGAAACAACCTCTACATCAATCATTGTGCTCACTAACAGGCTGTAGGCTCATTCTGCTGTTTGAGTGATGCTCATCCAAGTAATGGTGCAGTTGCAAAAGGTAGCAGTTTAAAGGAAACAGAGTGTAAAGGGCGCCCTCTACTGGTGGACATGTGTGCTCTGTTGATTCAGTTTCTGACTTCAGGTTTAACTTTTTCTGTCTGTTTATATGAGTCAACTCTCAGTAGGTTATACTGAGAGCGATTTGTTTTAGTATAGATTTAAAAATGAACGTTAAAAAAAAATAATATATTAAAATTTTAAACGCATTGTTAATCACTAAGACATGTTAAAATGCAAAATTAAAATATATTTATTTACATTTTCCACTTAATTGCAGCCCTGAATTGGTGTTTCTTTCTGTAAGGGGCTTGTTTTAGGCCAAGTATAAATGAACCATTGATTATTATAATAATCTATAAATAGTGACTAACCTGATTAATTGTTTCAGCCCTATTGGAGAAGTGTGGCAGAATAAAATACTTATATCTGAAGGTACTTTACAGTTCACCAGATCATTCAGTCAGATTGAAAGTTTTCTATCTAAGGAAAACCAGCTGATTGCATCGACTTCTTGACTCAAAGGCAATCCCTCCCATTAAGCATGCTTGTAGCGACAGTGGAGAGGAAAAGCTAAATTTTAACAGGAAGAAACCTCCAGCAGAACCACATATAATAGCTTCTTAAGCCTCCAGATCCTGCATGTTTTTTTTCACTCGGAAATATTTCCAAACACTTGAATTCTGTCTTTAATTTAAGGCTTAATGAGCCTCTTCCTCTGTGCTCAGGGTGAGGCTTTCACTTGCTTCATATTCAAAGTGGTTTAGGAATGGTCTCTTAGAAAGTCTTTAGATCCCTCAATTTACAGCTTTATAAAAACTATAGAAAACAGAACATTTTTATCACTAACATTTTTTATTTTAGTTGAAAGTAAAACAGTTGCCTCTAAAAAATATGATATGTTGATATATAAACCATAAAGCAGTTTAGAATGTTTTATTTTTTTTCTGTGCTTTTTTGGAACCCCCCCCAGAGTTTTAAAGCAGCAGTTCTGGGTAAAATCCCGAAGCTTTTAATCAAGTAGCATCTCTTTAGATGGCCTATTGTAACTTTATCAAACCGTGCCATCTCTTTGTCTATTGATGAGTGACCGAGCGCTGAACACCTGCTGCTGAAGCCTTCACCTGCCAGCCTGTAATCCCCTTGGCCGTATCTTAATCCCTCAAATGCATCTTTTTCTCCGTTGGATCCAGTCTGCCAGTTTTTCAATGCTTGAATCCCCCTTCTAGCATCATCGGTTCTAACTGTTCTGTTGCTGTCTTATTAAGGCTCCAAATTCTTCCTCCTCTCTGCACATGATGTCCTGTTATCATCACACACTGTCAGAGGAATCATAACAGACTCATATATTCCACATTTCTTTGCCTGTGAGCTTGGATTTCTCTCATTCCTTCCATGTTCTGTATCTGTCGACGGTGCATCTCTGTAGCCTGATAAGGTAATGCTGAACCCCTGTAGGAGAAGTTAAGTGTTCCTCTGACCACATGCAGCAAATATCCTTTATCTCCTTCTCACCTGACTTTATTTTTTACTTTAAAAGAAAAAAAACTCTCTAAAAGCTGAAGATCTGTCTTTCTGAATGGTTCCATAGTTCTCGTTTTTATTGTTCAATTAGCTTCCATCCAAATGAAACTTAAACAACTCTGACCTCCTTCCACTAAGAGTTCAATCTTGACTTCTGCATCTGTTCAGCGTTCATTTTTCCAATTCATTGTTTGGACAGAAGCTGTTTTCTGTTTGCTTTAGAAATCTTTTCTCAGATGTGCCTTCAAACCAGTTAAATGGTTCTTTGGTTGCTGCCCAGATCTCACTAAGAACAAATATCTTGTTTTTGAGATGAAGGACATGCTGAGATTTGCAGTTGGACCTATTTGGACCCTGCTGTGTCTGCGTCATGGTACAATAACATGACAGTTTAGTCTGAGTTCTTGTGTCATGGTCCAGGTTTGTTTATCGTCACCGAGGTCAAATTATGTCATGTTGTTCTCTTTTAAATCATTAATGAAGAACAACAGTGAGCTACAGTCCACCAGACATCATCTGTAGGGGATTCTGTGTTTTTTCTCCTTTGCACAGATTTAATACTTTACTTTTATTATTGGAGTTTTGGTTTTTTTAAAATCTCTTCAGTCTTTGGGATTAAACAGTTCCAGTGAAAGGGGCTGAAAGCAGCGACCAAACAGGTGGAGAATTCCTCTCTGGATTATCGATTAAAAAACAAAACATGGAAACAAGCTCTGCTTTCCACGCCGCATTGAACGCCTTCCCTGCTTAGAAACAACAAGCACTCAGCGGGAAGCACAGCTGATGACGATGCTGAATGTTTTGTTTATTTATCGCTGGCTTTTGCTGCCTTTGGATTTACCTTTCTGACCCAATGGCTGCCATCTACTATAAGATAGTTCCTATTTAAACATCCAGCCCACAGGCCTAGAATCATCAGCACCGCAGATTACAGTTCTGTCTGGTCTGGCAGTGAGAGTCAGTGTGTGAGTCACCTGAAATATTATCATTTCAAATCCACAATGAAAATACATTTAGAACCAAGAGACAAATCTGATTGCAGTAAGACACTAAACATGCATTCAGTAACTTAAACAGAGGCCATACCGTTCACACGGTTGAGCGGCTGCGTAGCTCACCAAGTCTGAGCTTAGCCTTCCTGCCACCTTCTGTGGCATCGTTATGCAACCGTCTGTCCAGCTGTTTGACAATAACCTCACCAGGCTACCACACCTGACTGGCTGAATAAATCACAGCCTTCACATAAAGTCTGGATGCTCCTGTTGAATAAGAAGCAATGTTATATTTGGAACTGCTGTGGCATCTGCCACCCACAACTCAGAGCTACATTTTCCTGTTTGTCTGCAAAGCAAACATCTGATGCATTTGCTGAGATTTAGCGTTCAAACATCAGTACTCCCACTGCCTGTCTGCAAGGTTCAGTCTGTTTCCTGTGTGTCCCCCACCCTGGTGTCCAGCAGTGGGGATAGTTTGGACACTCTGTGGTTGGACTGTAATACTGATGAGCTGCCAGGTCATGTTGTAAGAAATGCACGGCCTGTTCAAATAATGAACAGATGGTGGATCTTTGGTTACTGTTTGCTGAGAGACCGGTACCCGCTGGCTCATCACTTTGCTCACCAGATCTTTCCAAGCGTAGAAACTGTCCAAATGTCTACTTTCCAGACAAAAGCTTTTAGACAAGGATCAATGAAAACTATTAAGTTATAGTCTAGTTCAGGGATAGACTATTAGTTGAATTTGTTGCGGTTTTAATGAACAGAATAAATAAAATAATAGATAATAAATGTTCAATAACACCAAGGGCCTCAGTTTCTGGTCATCTTTCATTTAAACAGAGTAGGACCCAAACCTTCTCACTACAGCCCTGTAGTGGGCATCTATACTATTAAACTTCTCTTGCCACCTCACAGAAGTTGTACATGTATATGCTAGTTCCTAGTGCAGAGAAAATCTACAGTTATCAATCACATCATTTTTTTCAAAGGTAATTACTATTTTAATTGTTGGCAAAATGGGGCAGTCCTCCTACTGACAATTAAAAAAAACAAAAACCAACGGACTCTGCTTTTAAACACATTTATATTGTTGGACGAGTTAGAACGCCACTGATGTGCCGTTTTCCCTGGAGCCGCAAAACCAAAAACAAGTCTGGTCAGATCTGAACGCAATCCTGTGTGTCTGTAAGACTTCCTGTTTATATAAGAAATAAAAATGAAATTCAGATTTCTTTCCAAAGAAATTCCTGCTTTTTTGTCAAAGTAATATATGACATAATCATTTGATTCTGTGAGCTTTGAGAGAAATAGTCCCATGGCAGAGCCTTCTTGAATTCTGTATTGAGTCTCTTTATACACCTGAGAAGTTCGGGTTCTGGCAACAGGAATAGATGAGAGATTAACTGGCTTCTGCAGAAGTTCCCGGGTAAAAAGAAAATATTCCTTAGAAACGCTCGTGGTTTGGCAAGATGGAAAAAACTCCATGAAGAGGTTTCCAGGGCTGAAGACGGGCTTTGTGCTCTGGATGTGCTTCTAAAATGAAAGAAGTCCATTTTTACATTTGGAAGTACCAGCACTGCCTCTCAGTTTTTGGACTGTGTAGATGATAACCTTTTTTATTCTTTAGAAGTCATACATGTATTTAATGTTTGTCCAAACTATATGAAGAAATGACAAAAACCTAAAAGAAAATATTGTTACCAGTTTTCTTTTTTCCTTTTTTAGACTGGATGATCGTGAAGAACCCATCATCCAGGAAAAGGAGATCTCCGCCCCCTCAGAAGGCCCCACAAACAGCATCCTACAATATCCAGTTACAGACAAACTCCGAAAATGGCTGTCCAGCTTACTCCAGCACCCTACGGCGTCGGGCGTGAGGACGGCATCTCCAGGCCTGACATGGGGACGGCTCACTGAGGCTTTTCAGATCAAGAGAAGGGCTAAGCGCTCCCGTGGCCACACACACTCAAGAGGGAGCAAAAGCCACCCCCAGCATGCCCAGTTGAAGAGAGTGGGTTGTGTCCTGGGAACCTGCCAAGTCCAGAACCTCAGCCACCGTCTCTATCAGCTCATGGGTCGGAATGGCAGGGAAGAATCGTCCCCCGTAAACCCAAGGAGCCCTCATAGTTATGGATGAGCTCGGCTCCACCTATTGCAAGTTGATCAGTATCTCTATTTATTTGACTGAAGGTATTAGTTGTAGTTTCTGCATTTGAAGTTGATCTAGTCCACAGCCAGCTTGACTTATGGTAGAAATCTCTTACCTTTACTATTTGTATTCGATGGATGGATTTTAAAATTTTATTTTAAGATCACAATGGACCAAATCAACTCCAAGGTTCGACAATCTCCCTCCTGAGAAAACTTGGACTATAAGACATCTTGGTTTTCCTTCTCTGTTGGAACATTTCTACCTTTTTAAAGAGGAACTGATCCAGTAGTATAGTTGTCTACTGACCTCCAGAGCCTTGGATATCTGGCTGTTCTCTGATCAAACCCTTCAGCCCCTAATGTGGATTAAAGCAGCACCATGAGCTGGAGACCTGTCAAAACCAATGTATTTCTGAAGGCCTTTTTAGCAGCTAAATGAACCCTTTTACCTTTTCATCGGCTTTAAAGTTCATATCCAGTTTAAATATGAACTCGTTGATCATCATAATAGTTAGCATTTAAACTTGGAATTCACCTCCCAGAAGGACTTTGAGTTCTACTTCTGTCTTATACCACCCGAAATAGGGGCTAGAATGGAATCGACGATTAAAAAAAGGAAAAGGAATGTGTTAGCATGCAGGGATTAGTTACTGAGTCCAGAAAAGATCTGTTTCCATTTGGGATTCAGCTAAAACAGGAAACAAGTAAAATGAGTGAGGTTAACAGTTCTTAGCTTTCATGCTCTCCCCTCAAATGCTTAAAAATAATAATAAGAAAACACTTTAGACATAAAAAATATTTGCATAGCAACAACCTCTTTTATCTGCTAGCTTTGTGGCCTAGAACATGCAGGGCTTCTAGTTTTAAAGAGATTAAAAGCTGAACTCCTTTGGCCTTTTTATGTCGATTCCAACGCAAATAAGCACAAGAAGGCAAACTAGCTACGAACTCCAATAAAACACGCATACATTATGATTTTCTTCTCAACTATGTAATGCGGTGTTACAATGTGGATCTAAAATGAAAACCACACTGACCAAAATGCTAGCTGTGGCCGTGCCCAGTCTGAACACATGTAGACTAGCAGCAACCAAAAATGCGTGTCCCAACATCGTTCTATTTATGTCGGTCTCTAAAATTGGGAAGGTGGATGATAGACTCTGACTTTCCTTTGAACAAAGTCTCATTTGTTGGCCATGTTATAATTAGCCAGGAATTAAAATTCCCAATCTGTCCAGGCTTTTATTATCCTTACCCACTTATACAAGCTATATCACGGAATATCTATTTTTGAGCTTTTTAAGATGTTTTAATGCCGTTCTTTTATCAATTCTGACAGTACTTTGACAAAAATTCGCCAACTTTCTCTGATTCGTGATACGAGGCAAAGTGCAATCATTTCTGCTCAACATTGAGTCAAAGTGGCTCTTTTAGAACCTAATATACACAGCAACAGCTTGTGCTTTTTTAAGTTAATATTTTAGTGACAAAATGTGTTTTCTGAAGCTAAAGGTCGGATTTTGTTCAGCTTTCCTAATTGCAGAAAGTGGAGTGATATAAGGCTGCAGGGGTAACTTCAGAAACACTATTATTTCATGGCGAGTGAATTCTCCCAGTGCTAAAGGTAGTATTTCATCATACATATGCCAATAGTTGACCTCAGAAGAGTTAGAAAAACGCGTTCCAGAAACTAATCCCGTATAGGCCCGGCAAATGGGGACTCTCTCAGCTATTATTCTAGCAGACAACAGTCCACCGCAAGGCCAGTGGTTTGATCAAAGACCACAGTACTGGCCAGAACGTTTCCACACCTACCAGGTGAACCTAAATTCATTAGTGTAAAGCAACACTGGATATTTAGAATTTAATCTAGAGGGATGACTGTGACCGTGTCTTTAAGGAACTCCATGACTTCTCAATCTGCTGGTCTAATGAGTTCGGCCATCAGAAACAAAAAACAAACAAAACAAACACTGTTTGAGACAGTGCAGTGACATTCATGGGGTGTTAGATCTGGAAGTTAAAGGTCTCGCACCCCTAGTGGGTCAAAGGTAATCAGTGCTGCTTTAATAAGCAGGGACCAGAATAAGCCAGATATCCCTCTATAGGCTCAGAACATGGCTGGCACGTCTGAATAAGAAGGTCAAACTTCAACAATCACTAGACACCAGAAAAGGCCTGATTGATGGTTTTGTAGCATTAGCATTTTATGTATGCATTTTATTAAATCTCCATTGAAGACCTCACAGGCGCTGTTTGAGAAGAAAAGCAAGAAAAGAGTTGAAAAGCAAGTCACTTCATTTTATCTTTAGTATTGTTGTGTGATATGTTGTTTACATTATTCCAACTTAAAGGTTTAAAATTCCTAAGATTGCATTAGTTAAAACTCACCAAATATCTGGAAATACTTGACTGAGTGGCCTTACAGTATACAACCCACATGATATGAAACCTTAGATGTTCATCCTTATTTTTTGTTTTTTCTTTGTTTTGTCATCCTGGCTGTAATTCCTTCAGACAGGAGATCAAATCTAAATAACCAGCCGACTCATAGTCTTAACTCCATTCATTTCAAAGGCTTGCTGAATAGATCTTGCCTTCCCTTCTGCTGTAATGGAGCTAATCAATGACGGATCATTAAATGGAATACCAAGTAAAAAAACAAAATCTATCTGCTTTTAAATGTTTCCTTTCAGCCACCCACTGTGTTTGGATGTGTTTGAACTGCTAGCCTTATCACAGTTTTGCCATGGGTGGCCACCCTGTGCAATGCCCTGGCCACCCCACTGGCCAGCATCAGTTCAGCATTTTATCCCATGATGCACATGAAAAATCACACAATAAATAAGTAGGTGTGTACTGAAGCCTTTATCATTTCTACAGGCAGGTTTACCACAATAGTAGATCAAACCCTGAAATTACGGCTTTTAGTTTCAGTGGCCACCCCAGGATTTTTAGTGGCCCCATCTGGCCCCCCTATGTAACATTTCTGGAGGCATCACTGTCAGTGCCTCCTGGTAAGAAAACACCCAAAGGATTTCAATGCTGACACAGTCCACTGATGCCTTTCACTTTGTCAGCCGGCTTGTTCTCCGCAGGTCAGGTGTTCTTCTTAGGGTCACAGGAAAGCACTTTAATGCCAGCATACTGACAGTGTTTTATGACTTGAATTTCAATGTTGAAGAGCTTGTTGACGGCGGGATGAGGAGCTTCCTGTGAAAGCTACCTTGTGATTGTTCATGAATGTCTCTGAAGGTGTACGTGCTCTCCACATGGCGTGAGTACACCCGTGAATATGTGTTATTCAGTTGTATTTAATGAAAGTTATATATTTAAGAATTTAAGTTATCTTTGTGTAATAATGTCTTAGAACTATTTATCTTGTTTTTTTTTTTCCATTGTTCTTTATCAGAGTAGGAAATAATCGACTGTAGTTCAAATGTTACTGTTTTTTCATGTTCTTCAGTCTGTAAAATAAAGTACTATACTGTAGAGTCAGAGTACTTGGTGTACTTTCAGTCTTTATGCATAATCATCTCATATCATCATATTTGTTTATGTTACATCTAAAACAATAATATTGAGGGGGAAAAAAAATGTGTGTATGTATGTCTATCAAAATCCCCCTATACCAAGTCGTAGGCATCAGATTGACCAGGTTAAACATCAATATTAAGGTTTTATTACAGATTCTTGGTTTTAGTTCTAAACATATTTTGGGGCATTCTAACGCATTAATTGGATTTGATTTAAGCTTTTTGAAAATGTAGCTCTGGTTGTTGTCATGTTTCGACACCATATGTGCTTTCTTTTCAAAGAAAAACCCAGCAATTTGAACAGTCACTGACTTTTAGTAGCATTTGGTCCTCCTGGTTGAGCATGTGGTGACAGTGGAGCAAAATTCACATATATATATATATATATATATATATATATATATATATATATATATATATATATATATCATAAATGCATATATATTTCAGATATCATAGCTGCAAATTCAGTCAAGCTGATCAATAAAAGTCCACTTAAAATGTTTAAACATAAATAAAATGTAATTCTTACTGCTACAATTTAGATAGGCTCAGTAAGGTTGGCCATCTACTGAGATTATCTGCTAATTTGAGAAGGCAGAACAGACACAATAAAAGGATATAAGAAGAGCACTGATTCTGGAATACATTCCACACAAAAGAAGGAAAAAGTTTAGTGGAAGTAGAGCTCCTTCAGTCTCTCCATCTAAGAGAGAAACTCAGTAAAGCTGATGGACAGTTTAGATGATGAAAGACATGCAGTTTGTCACAGTAAAAGTTCAGTCAGTAGCTATTTCTAGGTGGGGGACAGAGTGCTGCTGAAAGACAAGAAAAAGTGTATAATTTACAGAAGAAGAATGTTAAGTTGACAGAACCAGGCCAGATGTAGCTACTTTGAAGAGAAAAGGCAGATATAACATCAAGTTTGAATTTCAAATGACTGCAAACAATCTAAAATTGAAAAGTAGCAGAAGAACGGAGAAGATAAAGTTCTCCAGCAGTCTAAGCCTATAGCAGCATAATAACTATAGAGATAGCTCAGGATAACCTGGAGCCACTCCCTAACTAGAAGCTTTTATCCAAAAGAGGGAAAGTTTAAAGCCTAGCATTAAAAGTAGACAGGGGTGTCTGCCTCTACGGACTAAAAACTGGTAGTTGGTTCCACAGGAGAGGAGCCTGATAACTAAAAGATCTGCCTGCCGTTCTACTTTTATAGCCTTTATGAATCCCTTATTAACCTGCAATCTGGGCACAAACTGCTCTTTTAGGATAAAAACTCTGATATAACAAGCAGCTTGATTATTTAGGGCTATGCAAGACAGATTGTTTTCTATTCTGGAAACAACAAGTAGCCAGCAAAGAAAGATAAAAATAGACAAAATAAGAGTTCTGCTTTTTGGTTTTGAATAGTCTGAGGACTTTTTTAAAACATTTAGTGGGGTTTCTAATAGATTAGATTTGTTGTCTGATAAATAAATCTAAAGCACTGGATAGCTGCTCCTCTTCTAGAGTTACCTCTTGCCTCTTAGTTGCTTCCTTTTTTAAAGTTCTGCTTTCCCAGCTTGGTGTTTATGTGGATGGATATATCTTGGTTGGTTTTCAGCTTGCAATATTCTTTGTTTTTCAGATTATACATTAAGCAGAGCCCCGTGAGATGGTCATTGCTGGGATTTTTGTTTGTAACCAAACCCTGCATTAAACTTCACCACAACCCCATGTTTAACCTGTTAGCTGTGTTCCTTGGTCTCACTTTAAATAAATAAAGTTTATTTAAAAACATCTGAGGCCTTAACAGAAACCTTTATTTATGTAGCTGCAATGTGACAATTGTTCAGATATTTAAGTGTTATGAATAACTTTACAGGGCAGTGACAAAGGATTCCATTTCCACTGTGTCTCTTCCACTGATGTCTGAGCTGAAGTCAATCATTACAGGAAGAAGTCTATGGGAGGGCTTGGGACATTGTGAAAGAAACATCAGAGATCAGGACATGATCTGCTAGCTGCCGCTTTGGAACTGAAATGACGGGACAGAGTTAATGAGTGATGGAGGGAGTTTGGCCACAAGCAAGGCAGGGATTTGAGGTCTGGAAGGGGGTGGGATGAAGGAGGAGGGGCTGAAAAGATAGGAGGGGACTAATGTTATTTTGACATATTTCTTGGAGCCAAATGCTTTTGAGCGTAAAGTTTTCATTGGCATCAGTTCCTTATCAAACTGTGCAGGGTTTATTTAGTCCAGCAAATTGCTGAAACCTTTTGATTTGTAATATTTATATGTTGGCGACAAAAGCTGTCTTTCTGTCTCATTCTTCATCACAAGGTTGAACGATTTGGATACAAATGGTATTTCAACATAATGTAAACTCCTGTTTAAATGTTTGAGCAGTGACACCACCTTGTTCAATGTTAACTTTTTATTTTTATCACTACCTCAGAAATACTTGAACAGTTTGAAAATCTTATCAAGTGGCTTCCACATGAGGCTCACTGAGAGAATGAGAATAAACTGTGTTTGCTACATAATCTCTTGTAATGTTGCTTTCATTTTTTATTTTCTGTTTTTACTAGAATCAATTTACAACATAAGAAATTCCAATTCAGAAAGCTGTATAGAGCTTGTTCTTTTAGAATAGCTGGGGGAATCTAAGCAGAAGACTTACAAGAGATGGATTCTAATCAAGGCCCTTCCCTGATAAAAACTTCACCAGATTTTTTTATATACTGCACCCTATTTAGAATTATTTTAAAGGCAATTTGTTTATTGTTTTTAATGGTTGGGGATAATCATTGAGAAATGCAACAGATGACACAATTACGGTAGGCAGAAAGGAGGATTTTATTTCTCTGTATTTGTCCTGTTAGATCTCAAGGCTGCATATGATCCATCCATCCATCCATCCATCCATCCATCCATCCATCCATCCATCCATCCATCCATCCATCCATCCATCCATCCATCCATCCATCCATCCATCCATCCATCCATCTTTCCATCCATCCATCCATCCATCCATCCATCCATCCATCCATTTTCTTTCTCTTTATCCGGGTCGTGGCGGCAGCAGTCTAAGCAGAGATTCCCAGACTTCCTGATCCACACACACCTCCACCAGCGGCTCCCCAATGCAACACCAGGCCAGCTCAGAGACTTTAGACAGATTTTATTTGTCATTTTGTGTACATAAGTTTACATAAGAAATTTCGTTTGGAAACAGCCCACAAGACAATTTCATCTTCAAAAGTGCAGCCTTGAAAAATAGTAAAAATGTCTGTAAATGTATAGTTCTAACAAAAAATAAAAATAAATGAATATATATATATATATAATGATAAAATATAATAAATATAATAATAAAATACAATACAATAACCCATTTTACACAACAGTTCATCAGTCTGATGGCGGTGGGGAAGATGCTGTTTCTGAACCTGCTGGTCCTGCATTGAATGCTTGTGAAGCCTCTTCCCAGAGGGCAGCAGGGAGGAACAGTCCATGGTGGGGGGTGAGGGGTCGATGATGTCAATGGGCTCGGGTCACGCAGCGCTGGGACCTGCAGCCTCCACACCACACAGTGAGACAGCTGGTCAGAGACGCTCTCTATGGTGCTTCTGGAGAAGGTGGGGAGGATGAGGGGTTGGGGAGCTTTGGGAGTTGTAGTCCGTGATCATCCGAGATGCCTTTCCACATCCTCCTGGTATTGCTGTCATCGTGGAAAAGATCCTGGATCTTCTGGCTGTGGTTCTGCGTCACTGATCTGATGGCATGGTTTAACATGGCACGGGCTGTTCTTAGTTTCTTAGCTGTTGTTAGAGACATAGTCCCTCCAGCGTGTCCTGGTCCTTCCACCAGCCCTCCTCCCAGTAGGACATGCCTGGAACACCTCCCTAGGGAGGCGACCAGGAGGCATCAGGAACAGATGCCTAAGCCACCTCAGCTGGCTCCTTTCGACATGGAGGAACAATCGACTCTACTCTGAGCTCCTCCCGGGTTACTGAGCTCCTCACCCAATCTCCGCCATTTGCAGCCGCTGCTATTTTGCAATCTTGTCCTTTTGGCCATTACCCACATCTCATGACAATAGGTGAGGGTGGGAACATAGATCGATTGGTAAATCGAGAGCTTTGCCCCCGGCTCAGCTCCCTCTTTACCCTGACAGTCCGATGCAGTGACCGCATCACTGCCGACGCCACACCGATCCATCTATTGATCTCACGCTCCATTTGTCCCTCACTCATGAACAAGACCCAGAGGTACTTGAACTCCCCCACTTGAGGATTCTCCATCCGACCTGAAGAGGGGAGCCCATCTTTCTCTGGTGGAGAAACCATGGCCTCAGATTTGGAGGTGCTGATCCTCATCCCAGGCAGCTTCACACTCGACTGCTAACCCATATTACATGTCGAAAGTCATGGTTTGATGAGGCCAAGAGAACAACATCATCTGCATTTGATTCAGTCGACTGCAATATTCTTTTAAAAAAAGCTTAAGTATTCTGTAGGATTTAAAGGAGCAGCACTAGGTCGGTTTAAATCTTATCTATCTGACTGATTTCAGTTTGTTCACGTTAATGATAAATCTTCCTCATGCTCCAGGGTTAACTGTGGAGTACCACAGAGATCAGTGCCCTTTACTATTCATATGCTCCAAATCGCAGGAATTATTTGACAGCATGGGATTAATTTCCACTGGTCTGCTGATGATACTCTGGTATATTTGCCCTTAGTAGTGCATAGACAAAAACATTAGACTAGCAAACATGAAAGTTGAAAAGCTATTCAATCTGAAAAACTCACACGAAGAGAAAAGATAATTAGAAGAAATTTATTTATACAATTACTTAGTCTTTGGCGCTCAGACCTCTGCAGGAAACATAGCGCTTAATTTTGATAGATATGAATGAACAGGAGCAAAGAACAGGGCTAAGGGGGCTAAGCTAAGGGCTGAGCTAAGGGTTTGAGCAGAGAATAAACACACGTACAGCAATGAGATGGGGATATGATGATCTAGGCGGCTGGAAGATAGAAGGCACCATGAAGCACCTGTCACAAAGATGTAAGGTGCCATGAGGCGCCAAGAGGCGCCTGCCGCGATGATGGAGGGCACCATAATCCCATGCAGTGCTGAAAGAGGACACATAAGTGCCTGTAGCGATTGAGAAAGGGTGCCAGAAACTTCCGCCACGACAGATATAATGCACCATAAGGCGCCTTGTGGGTGCTGAATGCAGAGCGAGCCAGCTGACTGCTGATGGCTGGAACACAGAAATGTTTGGAGACGGGGGAACAGGGCGTGGTGGAACCGCAAATCTCTGCAGCATTGGGTGGATCAACAGGCGTGTCAGAGGATGGGATCTGAGCAGCAGCTAGAGCGGAGGATCCAAAGCTCACTTTGAGTTGAAACACAGTCCTCTGAATGAAGTCACACAGCGTAACCACCGCCTGCAGACTGAGCAGATGATCGGAGGCCTTTTAAGATGAACTTTGGATGCTGATTGGCTTTCGTGGAGGTGTGGTTCAAAGCTTGTTGGCTGTGTCACAGGTGGATGTAGGAGGACAATTAGTTTCTTCAGTTGAACTGAAGCCTTGAAGCAGCTTGATTTTTGTTTATAATGAAGCCTAGGCTCCATTATAAACAAAAATCAAGCTGCAAATACATGAATGATGCTAACACAAAAAAAGTCAATATACATATAAAGAAAAAAGCTGCAATGACAGAGACAACTGCAAGTCAAGACAAGCTACAAACTAGCTTCATATAACAGAAGCTCTCCAGACCATGAGGTGGAGATGATGACCATCTCATTTTAGACCAGCCCTAACTTAAGCAGGAAGCCCAGGGAGTTAAGAGTTTTAAAAAGATGAAAATTAAACTTAAACTTTTCTTCCTTCCCTTCGGAAGTCCTTCAGGTGAAGATCAAGTTTATATTTTTGCTGATGTTCTGACCAAATACATTCATTTGCAGAAAATGTCTGTTGGCCTGGTCCAATATGAGCTGGTAATCGTCTGTTAGGATTATTCTTATTGATGATGTGTGAGCCTTTCAGACTCTAATAATACCTGACTGTTGCGTGTCAGAAGTAATTTTCTCCCAAGTAGAATCTAATTAGGACAGTTCCTCTGTCTGGATACACAGTTATCTGCATTATATGGTGCGTGGCAAAGATTTGGGAATGGAATGGGAGCGGTGATGTCTCCTCATTTACAAACATGTATGATGTAATGATATGATGATGCAGCAGACTGGAGTTTTATAAAATGCTTCTTTTCTCTCATTTAGAACCAACTTCCACTTTTAGTCTGTGAAGCAGACACCCTGTCTACTTTAAGGGTAGGCCTAGAAGCTTATAGTTAGAGTGGCTCAGGTTATCCTGAGCTATCTCTATAGTTATGCTGCTATAGGCTTAGACTGCTGGAGGACATAGGGACCCTTTTTCATCATTCTGCTTCATTCTATCTCTATTCTCCCACTCTGCAGAATCTATTAGTTCAATCTCTAACGTTCTGCTCTCTCTGCTTTTTCTCATAGTAGCTTCATCTGGTCTGTTCCTGTTTGGCTGTGACTCCATCCTGGAGAGAAATATCAGCTGTGCTGCTGCCATCAACACCTTTGTTTCTAGATGTTGGAGATTGGCCTGTTTTCCAGTGTAGTCCTGTTTCTCTGACTGTGACTAACTGGGATGTGCTCTCTTCATCCTCTGACATGGGAGCTGGCTCAGAGCTCGCCTGCCTGGCTGTGTGTTTCCTGGACGGGGCGCCTGTGGAGCTGGTTAACAGTTTGCCTTTTGTATCTATGCTTCTTTTCTATGTCTGCTTCTGTCTCCTTTGAACCCCAGTCGGCCTCAGCAGATGGCCGCTTACACTGAGACTGGTTCTGCTGGAGGTTTCTTCCTGTTAAAGGGAGTTTTTCCTCTCCACTGTCGCTACAAGCATGCTTAGTGTGAGGGATTGCTGAAGAGTCAATGAGTCGATGAAATCAACTGGTTTTCCTTAGATAGAAAACTTTGAATCAATCTGACTGGATGATCTGGTGAACTGTAGAGTGCCTTGAGATTACATTTGTCACTTCGCACTATATAAATAAAGTGAATTGAACTGAATTGAATTCTCTAACTGGGATTTGGAGCCATGAAATGTTAGCATGGTTGGGAAGCAGATGCCTTTTAACTCCAAGCAACTTTTCTGGACTGAGAAGATTACAACATCTATCAAAATCTGTTGTCATGTCTCATGTTTATTTAATACACGTGGATTATGAAGTGTTATTTTAAGACTTTGTCCCGAGTGATCGCTTCTCAGAAAAACAACTAGAGTGAGAAAGATTCAAGGTGGAAACACTCAGTTGTCTGATGCAGATCATTCATGCAGAGCCAGCTTGAAGCTTCTCTTAATTTATTTGTTTATTTGCTGCATGCATTATTCTTCCTTTGCATGTGTTTTTTTTGTCTCTGTCCTATGTTTGTGTTTGCAAGCCTTTTTCTCTTTGCAGTACTTGTTGTATCTGTTGTGCATTTTTGTATTTTCACCAAATTTACACCCAATCAGCCACTGAACATTGGGAAACATTGAAAAGCCAGTTTAAATGAATAGTAAATCAATTGAACCTTTTTAGTGATCAGATTGCCTCTTAAGTTTTGTCACTTTCAGACAGTACAGGTGTATTCTGTCCATGCTAAAAGCATGTCAGTCAGGCAAGTGTGCAAAAACAAAAGTGTCACATTGGATTCAAAATCAGGGCTTACTTCAACTTTTAAACTTTAGACAGCAGAGTGTCAGGCAAGATTGTTTGGTTTGTATGTTAGAAGGTGAAAAAGGTTAGAAATCATTGCAGAATCTCCTGATTATCAATCACTGAAGGTTTAGTAGAGTCAAGTGACTCCACGTATAGGTGACTTATTGTGGTGATTTCTGACCCAGTGGAAACTCACAGGGAGGGGTTCATGTTGCATAATGGAAAAAATGGCACAGCATTTGACACATGGCAGATTTGCACAAGGTTTACTCTTGTTAAGTTTCCACAGTAATTAGCGGATTATTGACTCTAAATATTGTTTGTGGGACTCTGATGGGAACTGGTCAGATGGATCATTTGCGTAAAGAGTCTCACCTTGAAAACAAACACGTTGAATCGAAGATATTTACACCAGACTTTAAACTGTGTCTCAGTAGGATTATTTTGGAAATTTGTGACGAAGGTTGAAATAACGCAGCAATGAGGCAGTATGTCCCTACTTTCATCTTTTTGATATTTGCTCTTTTAAATAAAAATGTAAGGGCTGTGCCTTCCTTGGAAATAGCAGCTACTAGGATTGTTTTAATTAAGCCAGATGTAAACATATTTGAGCATAAGGGGGACTTTTTTATCCAAATCCACCTCATCTGAGTTGGATTTCAGTTTAAACTTCATTTTTTATTATTCTGCATAACTGATGGTGGCTTTGAGCTTGACCTCATAAACTGATTGAAGAGCTGAACAAACTGCATTTGGACACGGTTGGTAGAAACTGCAATCAATGAAATTACAGCATGTTGTCTACATCAGGGGTTTTCAAAGTGGGTGCCGCGGCACCTAGGGGTACCATGAGGTCACTACAGGGGTGCCGCAGGATTTTTTCATAGATTGATGAGAGTTTTATATTGAATGAGTATTGAAAGAATATTGAATTTTTAAATTTTAACTATTTAGTAAATTTATTTTGATGTAAGCAAATATATATTCTAAGACGGGGGGCTTCATTTTATGTTTTCTTTACTACTTTGAAAAAATGACAGAAAAATTATTATTATCAAATAATGTCAAATAATCATGATCAGTTTAGGGATACCACGGCTGGTTGGAAAAATGTGTAGGGGTACCTTGAGCCAAAAAAGTTTGGGAACCACTGGTCTACATCTTAAAGCCTCCTTATTCATCATACTTCCATCATATTTAACTGTTGGCATGCTTATTCTGAAATGCAGGAATAGCAACCTTTTTTTGCTTGGCATTGGCCTTTCCACTGGATGTCATGTTTACCTGGTTTCTCTCTTTTGTTGTTGTATCACAAACACTGACCTTTAGCTGAGGCAAGTGAGGCCTGAAGCAGTGGAAATGTTCTGGGTTATTTTATGACCCCCTCTATAAAACTTTCAACTAGTTCCTGGAACCATTTTGGTCAGCTCGCTACTCCTGGAAAGGTTTACCGCATTAAAGCTTTCTTAATTTGTGTATGACTGTTCCACAGCTTAAAAATCCCCTTATAATATTTTACAGACAAATGGATGTAAAAGATTGTATTTTTGTCTGTTCTTTTATTTCTATAAAGTATATTTTAGCCTATTTCATGCTGGCAGACTGGTTCTACAAAGATTTTCTTCTTAAAGACCTAAAAGTTCAGCCAGACAAAACATGTAAATTCAAGAATTTATTTGGAAAATTATTTATAGTTTGGCAGGAAGGAAGGTACTTTTGGAGGAAGAAAGTAACACCAATGGGTTGGACCAAAACTTAAAGGTATGGACAAGTTAAATCATAAAGAAACCAGGGTGGACTGAAGGGCGGATTATACTTCTGCAACCGCACATCAACTGTCGCTTGCGTCTGGTCATAAACTAGTTTTGCTGGTATGCTTCTGCAACGTCGGTCTGGAATTTCTAGGGACGCACAGCAGTTTCCCTCCAAAGCGCTAGGGGGAGCCTATTCGAGAACTGGCGAGAACTTCGGCGGATGGTCACGAGAACTTGTCCAACGGAGGTGTATATTTTTTAAAACATGTCTGAGGCATTGTACAAGTGATTGTACTTCCAAACCTCATTGATCAACCTTTCCTTGTGGTTATCCATTGTTGTTATTACTCCTCGGTTTTTAAAAATGGCACGCCCTGGCACTGAATCGGGAAGGACAACCACACAGAAAGCTGGAAAGGCATACCAAGGACCAATCATAGCTGTTTTTTGTCTTCGCACTTCCGCTTGAGGTCTGTGCAGATTTGCGACCGTCCGACGTGTAGTCAGGATTTTTTTGAGGTGCAGAAAGACGGTTGCAGAAACTCTGCAAAGGGACAGATTTGACGGTTGCAGAGGTACAGCGCCAGAAGTATAAATTAATTTTAAGAATCTGTAGCAGAGCAAGAAAACTGAATTTGGCTCCCTCCGATTGTAGCAGGCTGTTGGCAATTCAGGATGACAGCACTGTGTTTGACCTGTTGCAAGAAATGTTTGGATGAAAAATACAGTCAGAAGTTATAACAACACAGGCGCAAGGGACTCTTTGGTTGTTTAAAACCAGGAAAAGGCAGGACTCTGAGACAAACGGTGGTCAAAACCTTGAAAGCAGAAATAGGCGGCAGGAATCGAGGGTCATGTTGGAATAGGTTGTTGTGGTGCAGAAACAAAGTCCAGCATAGGGAGGCAGATTCAGGCTGACAAATCCAAGGGGAAGATGAGGGGCTGTGGTTTGAGCTGTTAGTTTTACAATAAACTTTTGTAACTTTTATGCCAGATTCTGGTTTCTGCATGGAACCTTTTTTTGACAATAAATAAATATGGGTTTTATAGAGATTTCTACATGTCCCAGGCTTTCATTTGATGATTTACTGTACTTTTGTTCAAATTGTATTTTTTTTTTGTTTTTGTCTAAAGCTCCTGTGTGAGCCCTGAATCAGATTTTTGCTGTTGGCCTAGCCAGGGATGTGATGTGATTTAGGAGAAATGACTACAGCACCCCAGGAAGTGATGTTTGCTTACAGACAGACAATAGATTAAAGAACTTTGTTGTAGCGGGAAATTAATATAAATAATCTTTTTCTCGATTTTAAAGGTTTATTAAAAACTAGGCAGTAAATGTATTAAAACTGTATAATTATTTCTGTACCATCTGTACAGTCTTACATAATGATCTGCCATTAGTTTTGCTTCAGTTATTCAGTCACATAAAAACTATTGGAAAAACATTTATTTTGAAGAAAGAATTATAAAAAAATAGAAAAATGAGTTTTAATAGATTGTCTAATAAAAAATGAGGATTTGCCTTCCATTTTGTATCATTGGGTCACAAGACATAAAAGTTATATGTTTTGTTTATCAGTGTTTGATATCTACTGATATTTTAGATGGTTGATGGAGCTTAAAATGTCAACCTCTGGAGGAGGGAGCAGTGGCTCAAACCAGTTGGCCTCAGGGCTGTTGGCCTCCTGCACAGAATTTCCTCTCTTCACCTTATTTGTTCTGCTTTGGGTAAAAAGGTGGACAGAGGTCTGACCACTCGTCATATTACATTGAGATCGCCCTCCTTTCCATATTTGTGCCACGGTAAGTTCCAGTGAACTGTTAATACTGCACAAACCTGAATCTCTTGATTGACCAATCCCTGGACAGATCCCCGGATCATTCTCATCAGTGTAAATGTACCTAGCGTTAATTCATGATGAACAAGGACAGGGATTACTTTATTACACAGGGTCAGGCTGGTTTCAGTATTACTGTAAAAATAATTAGTCATTTTAGAACTGTGTTTTGATTTTCCTCCACTGATGTTAACATTGGAGAATCATTTCAGTGTATCAAAAAAGCAAAAACAGGACAAAAAACAAAACAAAACCCCAGAAATCTGTGTGCACAGCACAGCAACATTAGTCACATGTGCCACAAATGGATATTTATTCTAGACTAGTTCTGATGACAGTTTGCTTATAGCTAAGTTCGTTGGAAAGAAGTGTAACACAATTTAAACACCAAACTTAGAGTTGGTCTCTTCTCACCTTCTAAAGACGCTCCTGTAAACATTGAAATATTTCTTTAACAGGTAAGCTGGGAAAAAGTCTTTATATTTCCCTGGAAAACAGTAATCAAAAGTCCATACTGGAATTTCAGACAGCATTTTCCCCAACATCCCAGTCATGTGTGTCAGACTCTAAAAATCAATCATCATAAGCTGAAGTTGTTCAAACCAAACCTCAAGTGTCCAGAAATACATATGCGGTGAGGTTTCATTAAAACAAAGATGAAGTCACAATGGAATGGCTTTAATTGGAAAGTAGGTACACCCCTGTGACTCCCAAAGGGAATGAAGTGAGAAAGCAGCTGCTTGTCTGGAATGGTTCCCAGGAGGAAGAGTCTTCCCTCTGAAAAGATGACTGAAGGCTTTGGTTTGGAAAGTTCTATCTTAGGGAATCACAAGGTTTGGAAGTGGTGGCCTAGTGGTTAGGGCATAGAGCTTGGAATCAAGAGGTTCTGATTTCAAGCAGACTGCCACTGTGGGACCCTGAGCAAGACCATTAACCCCACACTGCTCCCTGGGCACCGCACAATGGCAGCCCACTGCCCCCCAAGGGGATGGGTTAAATGCAGGGAGTTCATTTCATTGCTCTGTTCTTGTTACAGTGTAATGACAGTAAGATGAAATAGCATGAGAGAGCCTTAATCATACACTTACCTAGCAATTAACCACGATAACACAACTAAAGAGGTCCATCACCGCAATTTAAGGCTTTTCTCAGTTAGTAAACAACATGAATTTAACAAAGCCTTAAAATACTCAATTAAAGACAGTGACACAGAAGTGACGGTAATCCAAATAGAAACAGAGTACAGCAAGATAAATACAGCTCCACCTGCAGGCAACGGCATGGTCCTGCGCCTAGAAATTTTATTTATAGCATAGCTGTATTTAAATTGCAGATGTGACATTGCCATTCTACTTTTAAAATAACAGATTTGTGCTCTGTGATATGTTAAAAGTTTGGAAAGTTTTTTTTAATGTAAATTTGTTTTCTGAAATGATCATTTGTTTTGGAACTTGTAAAAGTTTTCTAGATCTTGCAATGTTGGTTTGCACCTCCCGGCCACCATACTTCTAGGCCATTTTCTCTTAATATAACGGTCCTAACATTTACATTCCAAGGGACCAATTTAGCACAGGGCCCAGCCTTTATGTAAAACAAGCTTTATGTATCTCTGTCAAACTCTTGCAATGAGATAACTCCAGACATGTGTGCAGAACATCCGTTATTATAGGAATGCAGAGAGTGAGGAAACAAGGGAATATCTAAGAGAAAAAGTGTAGCAGTATAGAAATTGCCATATTGCTCCACTTATTTCATACATATAAATTGCCTTTATTATAATTATGCAGGGAGTTTTACAGATTATATGGACACTGCAATGCAAATAGAACAGAAGAAGAAAAACGGAAGAAGAAAAACAAAGAAAAGATGAAAGAAAGAGGAGATAGAAATGAGATAATGACAAAACATTTTCAGTCTGCTTCATCACCTGCAATGAGATGCAAAAAGAACAGCACAACCGAAAGACATGGTATGAGACATACAATAAAGCAACACCTTGCGGGTGGGGGACGTCATCAGAAGGAGGGACCCTCCAGTAACGACCCCCTCCCCAAAACCTACATGTGTGGCAGTGTAATGGAGCAGGCAAAGGGAAGATTTCGGGGATGGGGAGCAAAGGACTGAGGTGCTTACTGCACTCCCAGGGAGCCAGCTCCCCCGCTGACCCCAATAGGCACCCTTGTTCCACGAGAGCCCCACCGGAGAGGGGGGCCATACCAGTCACACCACCATAGCCCGGGGGCAAGGGACCGGCGGGAGGATACACCAGCCAGCCGGCCACGGGGCCAACACCACCGCTCCTGTCCATCTAAAAAAAAAAAGGGGGCGAAGCCCCACCTGGGGACGGTACGGACCAGGACCGAGACAGGGAGCCAGACCAAAGCCCATCTAAAATCCTCTTCCCTCCATCACCACCCCCCGCCTCCCCTCTGGAGATGTGATCCCCCCGACATTAACACTCAAACCACTCACCACACAAGTGACAAAAGACATCCAGGCCGAGACCATCCCCACTCCCCCTCCCTCCCCTTCCCCCACTAGGAGAGTGCAAACCCCTGAAGGGGTAAGCATCTGCTATAGGTGTTAATGTCCATGCCCCTCCAGCCCAAAAGGCCCCGAGGCCCCCCAGCACACCAGCAGGGCCGAACAGCCGGGCATACACCGGCCCAGACACCAGGCAGCATTCCCCACAGAACCCTAACCCCTGATGCCCCGCCGGGGCCCCCACCCGAGGGCAACGCACCCCAGGGATCCCAGACCCACCCAGCAGCAGCACAGCTACCAGGCCAGTAACCCACGTCCACAACCACCCCCCCAAGAGCACCGCATGCGGCCCCTGTAGGCCGCTGTAGCCCCCCCCAGGCACCCCACTCCAAGCCCTCCAGAACCCAAGGACCCCCGAATCAGCCCCCGCGCCCCACAGCCCCCCACTACACTAAGTGATGGAGTCGATCAGAGGAGCCCAGAGAGATCGGTCTGATGGGGATGCAGATGCTGTCTCAAGATTGATATGATCCAACAACAGATCTCTGCTCCCAGAGAGCTTCCCTCAAAGTCACCCAGCAAGCAAACTGAAGGGGAAAGTGAGATTTTACAACCCAGGCACAGTGATAGATCCTTACATACCTGAACCCAGAACCTCTGAACCGGCCTGCATAACCATAATGCGTGAATATAATTATCAAGATGATTGCCTGTGCACTGTGGACAGATGGTAGATTGTGCAAAACCCATCCTGAATAATCTTTGACCTGTATAGTGCACTCTGTGGAGGATTTTGTATTGTATTAATTGTAAATTGGGGTTTCTAGTCATGTTAAAAGTTCTTAGACATATCTGAGCCCAGATGTTTTGTTCAAAGCTGACTGATAAATCCTCCTCCCATTTAATAATAGGATCAGATATTGTATCATCCAGTTTAGTCAGTGTCCTGTATAATTTAGACAGTAGTTTGGGGGGTTTAACTCTAGAAACTCTGATATATTAGTTGGAATTTGTAAACCTCCATCAATATGCTTACATTTGTTTCTAATTATAGCTTTAATTTGCTCATATTCTAAGAATTTATTTTTGTTAATGCCATATTGCAAATTTAATCTAGAAAATGTGATAAACTCCGTACCTTAAAATAAATGATCCAGACAGTTAATACCTTTATTCTTCCAGGTACACTACAGATACTCACTCTGCCTGTCTTACCACATTCACAGACAACCTCACAAAACATTGATTTATCATCGTTAATGTTAGTCATCATTTGCTTTAATACCATCTGACCAAAGCTAAGAGATTAATAAACCTAGCAGCTAAAAATTATTTTAATGAATGTGACAAGAAAACTCGTTAAATGTATTAAGAATGTGTCTTACCCTGTGATAGACTTTTAAAGAGGCAGTCCCCTCTTGCCCCACGACTGACCTGAACACGCTCTGTGGAGTACTGTCATATTTTGCTGTAATGAAGGACCGAAGTGGCAACAGGGGACCAGGAGGCACATTGTGGAGGGATTCCTTTAAAAGGGTCATATAATGATCAGTGGCGGCTGGTGAAAAATATTTTTGGTGGGGCTGATATAGCCTAGTGTATGTCTCCAACTAATCCAGAATAAGAATTCAAATAAACAATTGGAAATTAAATAAAATGTAACAGTAATGATTTAATTTACTATAAAATAACAGTAAACAGTGATGGTTTTGGTCACTGTGACGGGGTTCTTTGGCCTCCAAGAATCCAGGCTCAGTCGGGTTACAGGTGTTGGTGATTTATTGTGCTCAAAAACTCCAAACAGGGTGCAAAAGAAACTAAACATATACAAGATACTCTGGGCCTCAGCCTCCCTCCAGTTACCAGCAATGTAACAAAGAAACAGAAAACAAAAATGGCCGCTCTTTCTTCCCACAGCCCTCATTAAATAGTTTAAGCCCCTCCCCTCAGGCTCTCTTATTTCTGATTTCTTCTCATAAAATCAGTTTTGTCCATATATTACCTCCACAAACAATTGATATACAAAAACAAATAATTTTTACAACTTAATTCTTTTACACAGATTCATTGACTTATTCAACTACACCAAACTTTTAAACATAAAATAAAAAAAATTTATAATCCTGACAAACACGGGAGTCAAATGTTGGTGACGTCACTTTGCATTCCAACAACTCTGGTAGTTTTTAACCGCTTGGACACTGCGTCTCCTGGTTTGAACACAGCAAAGACGCCCGCCAGACTGAAGATAACAAGTCCCCATAGCATAAAAACCATTACAGCTCCGCCAACCCCAACCCACACACCACACCCCCACACCCACACACACACACACACGGCTAACTTCAAAAGTGTATTGGTCTAGACAAGTCAGGATATAACAGGAATGTCCAGCGTGTGTGGTAGCCAGCATAAAGGATATCTTCACTGGCAAAGCGGGGTAGATAAGGCTAAGGATCTCTTATCGAATTTCAGTGCGGAAACTGCACCTCGCTTCAGTTCAATTCAATTCAGTTTATTTATATGGCGTCAAATTCACAACACATGTCATCTCAAGGCACTTTACAGTTCAACCAGGATCATACAGTCAAATTGATTCAAAGTTTTTTCTATCTAAGGAAAACAGTTGATTGCATTGACTCAAATACAATTCCTCACACTAAGCATGCTTGTAGTGACAGTGGAAGATAAAAACTCCTTTTAACAGGAAGAGAGCCTCCAAGCAGAAACACAGAGCTCCAGTGTGGCGGCCATCTGCCGAAGGCGACCCCTGGGGTTCAAGGAGACAGAAGCAGCTTCAGATTCGCCAGAGACCCTCTAATTGTCTGCACATGCGCTTGGGTGCAGAAGCCTGTCTGAGGGCAGAAGATTTTAAAACCCCCAAGACTCCATAAAATTCAGGCAGCTGATTGGCCATTAAAATTATTAAATTGACTTAGCAATAGTATTCTCTGCACATGTGCGGGCAGTCTTGTCAAACCCCAAGAAGAATGTCGGTGAAGGGTTCATACCGGCAAAAATGTCAGGGAGGAATTTCAATCTTGTCTGTGATTGTTGTCGACTACGGCAGCAGGCGTGGCATGTAGTCGAAACACACTGTCAGGCACTTCCGAACCGGGCAAGTCCAGCTCCTGGGCTGAATAGAGACCTGCGAGCGAGATTGGCGAGCTGAAGCCAGGAGCTACCGTGCCGAACTGAACCCGACCTGGTGATGGTAGTCTGGTTTACAGGTGCCCGGCCCGTGCCCCCGCCTGCCTTACCGGCCCCCTCCCCCCTCCTCAGACTGAGGACACGTGGCTCATGGCTCTCTGCTTAGAATCCACGGTCCAGTCAGCGGCCCAACAGTCGTCCACTTTGCTACCCCCCCTCGCTGCCTCAACTTGGGCCAGAGAAGCCAGTGGGGCTGGTCTGTATGTCAATTTCAGGGTGTGACAAAAGTACAGGCCAGAACAAATAGGGCCAAATCCAATCAAAATCCCCTAATTGACGTCAATTCTGGGATTTTGGGAGATAGAGAGAGAGATGTCTGGGGAAGGCAGGTGACTATGAGAATAGGCCAGAAGATAGCACATGAGGGAATATTAGCGGGTAATGGCTGAAACCCCTCACAAGAAGCAGAGAGCATGTCCCGCTCTCGTTGCAGATGTCAGCCACTGTCAGGCAGTGAGGAGCAGAATCATCTGTTTGCTGTCATCAGGTGTTGAGGAGATGGTGTTGCCATTTCAGGCGGAATTGGTGGGCCCTGGTGGTGCATCAGAGCAGAGTTTGGTCGACCCTTGTGGAAGCTATATGGGACATCGACCCAGAAAGCTGGCAGTGCACCAGCGTTATGTTCTAGTTTGGGCTGAAATAAAAGAACTATCATGGATTGTGGAGATTTAGGTCCGAAAGGGGAGATAGGAAGAATATTTTTATAAAGATAGCATGACTATATTAACAGATAAAATGACAATTAGGGAATGTGATCAGTGCAAACACCAACAGGTCAAGATCGTGTTGATTTCTTGAGAACGGTTGCGGACTCAGGGGGATGGGAAGATTTAACAATTGTTAATAAATTCACAAAATAGACAGCTTGTTCTGTTATTTCTGTTGTATTAAGAACCAAGATAATGAAAAATTAACTATATACATATACATCAGTCTGGAATCTGAATAATCTACTGTAAAGAAATAGTCCTGCATGAATCAAAGTGAGCTTTCGAAATTGCATTTGATTGCTTAAAGCCAGGAAGTTTAGTTTAACAATTTGTGATCTAACTGCAGAAAGCTGCAGCTTGGCAGTGGCTCTGCTGTTTGACACATTCCCTGCACCAGATATCCCTGACCCACTCCCTAGATATGAAGAACAGCATGCACAGTAGCGCTACGAGCTGAAAACAGTTTGGGCTGTAACAAGATAAGATACTTTGTCAAGGTTTTTAGCCTGATCTCTGCATTCTCAACCTTCAAACCACATAATGTAAATTAAGCTGGGTGTGCTCATTTTTTTTCAATAAATAAAAGTCTGTTTAAAAAAATTCCTACCCATGATATACTTGGTCTCCATATTTATATTGCACAAACATTTTGTCATTCTACAGCCACATACATCAATGTATTTGGATGGGACTTTATGTGACAGATAGCCTAAGGCAGCACACATTTAAAACATGCCAATTCTGCATTAGCAACTAATAACATTTAAATTGTTTTGAGAGTCAAGTTAAGCTTTCTTTTGTAGTAAGATCTGTATTGTTCTGTGTTTTTACTAGTTTTGCACAGCTACAGACACAATTGTCCCAATCTGTTGTAGATCTGATTAAAGGTGAAGCTCCATCCCACAGATTTCCATCTGCATTTAATGAAAGGCAGTTCAAAAAGAAAGCAATTCTTAAAACCAAATCTGAGAAACTGTCATGAAACAAAAGGACAGATGGACCCAGTCGAGGCGTGAGACGAGTCAGTAGGAAAGTTCAAGAAGGTTTATTAAATGAACTCAAACAAAAGTGGACTTCTGTGGCTGCTTGGACACTGCAGGATGGGGGAGGCGGGGCACCGCCATCACTAGAAACTCTGTAGGAGAAACACAGGGTAAAGTGACAGCCGCGATCATCTTGACAGAAGATGATTATATGAGTTGGCCACTTACCTGGTTTAACCGTCCAGCGAGTCCTGAGAATGTCCCCAGAAGTACCCTGCAGTCCCGAGAGGACATGCTGGAAACACTGCATCCTGGTGAGGGATCCAGAAAAGACAGGAACAGACAAGAACGGGTTGCAGGGACAGGCAGGGAACAGGTGGGCTCTCCTCATCCTCCACAGGGAAGTCCAAGCGCTTCTGGGCCCTTTTTGACCAGTGAGGTGGTGTTTCCAGTCCAGGTGAGGGGTGTCTGTGATGTGCTGCCCCCCAGGAATTTGGTGCTGTTGACCCACCTCTACACGGCTGAGGCTGTTGATGGACAGTGTAGGCGTGGTTAGGCCGGTTCTTTCTGGGGGAGATCCCACCATGATCTCCTTAATCTTCTCCACCTTCAAGGATCCAGGCTGTTATCTCTGCACCACCAGCTGCTCACCTCCTTTCTCTGTAGTCCAGGTCGTTGTGGGCCATCTCTGGTGAGGCCCACCACCCGTGGTCAATGTCGATCTGCCACAAAACTTCACCATGTGATTGGTGGTGAACCTGGGGACGCAGGTCATGTGTCATCCAGGGTGAACAGCAGGGGCTAGAACGCAGCCCTGAGGGGAGCCTGTGCTTGGGGTGGTGACATCAGAGGTCTGCTTGTGAGGGAAGTCCACTAGCAGCCTATTTTAGAAAAGCATCTTTCCAAGGAAGAAGAACAACAGCTGCCACAGATGTAATGTAGAAAATTAAGGAATTTAGTCAAATAATACACAATAACAACCTAAATACTTATTTTAGGATGCAGTATCATGTTATTTTAATTTTACGTATATGTTTAAAACCTCATGCTACCAAAGCTGTAGTTAGACCTGGATCTTATGGAATAAAAACTTAGAATCTACAAATACACACATGCAACTCAAACATGCACAGGAAAGGTTTAGCAAATCTATTTCCGATGCAAAAAAATACCCTGATTTATAAACTCTGTTCTGTCTGCAAACTTCATTGGATTTGTGTGGGATTTTGACTGGGATTTCTCTGACTTGATTCCATAAACAAATATTTAGTTTTAACTGGAAATTATTTACAACCAATAAGATATAACTTAACCTAAGATTTGCACATAACAACTCATTAACAATTGAGGTGGTTGCCTGTCGAAAAGAGAATTGATGTTTAGAGCAAGCTAGGACTACGGTTTAGAAACTTGAGCAAATGTTAGTGTAAAGTTTCTCAGAATTGAGTGCAAAAGAATTGTTGTGGTGATAGGAAAGTGATTTACGTGTCTTTTCTGTGTCCTCTCCAGGGTGTTTGGACAAATGCTTCCCCGGGGGGGCAGACACCATTTATAGGTTCTGGGAGAGACCATGGAAAATATAGGGGGAGTTGTGCACATAGTTTGTGGGATTTCTATGGTGTTTAGATGCAGTGTTTAAATCAGAAAATGTTCATTAAAACAAAAAAACTTAAATGCGTGTGTAGATATTTGATTTAAATGTGTCTTTTTAGAAATTAAATGTAAATGGTTTAGTCCATCAGCTGTGTCTATTTAAAGCGGAGATTGTGTGTTTGATGGAAGCTAAATTCTGTGAAGCTGAATAAACCTGCTGATACTTCCACTTCACTTTACCTGACAAGCTCATTTTCTCACTGGAAATCCAGCCGAGAGGTTGCCTGGTTACAATACCGAATTGCTGCCAATACGCCATTATACAGTAGCTGGAAGTTAGAAACATGTTCAACGCTCATCTGGAACACGTCAGATACGTTGATATGAGTTCAAGAGAGGTTCTTTATAGGTTACGCATAAGTTATCCACAACTTACTCATAAGATGCCATGACTTATGAGAAACGTGCACGTAACGTATGTCAACCATCAGATTATGCAAACGTGTTTTATCACCACCCCTAGTGACTCTGCAGTGTGCTTTGTGGGAAGAGGTTTTTATTATATGCCCCAAAAGAACAAGATAATTTTTAAGTTTGATATTTTTAGCTAATAGACAGATAACAGAGGTAAGAAGAAACCATGCGTTGGCCAAAACGATCTATTACCGTAACACCAAAAGGAAGTCTTATTTTCCAACCAGGAGTGGGTGACAATAGTTGAATAAACATGGCTCTCAAAATGGTATTGGTGCCCTCTTTGTTGGTACTTGCGATACCGATACCACCACCATTTTAGGGCAGCATCGGGGCCCCGTCCGATACGTATGGGTAGCCGATTACAACACTACTCATAACTTATATAAAAACGTGCCCATAACTTATCCAACATATGCCAGCGTTTTTTACCACAGATTTTTCATTCATCAGGTATAAATTGGCATGGTGTGACAGGGGCTTAAGGGCAACGGTTTGCTCACCAAACCATGGTTTAGCCGTAAGAGGTCAAATAAAAAGGATATTTCAGTTTTCAGTAAAAACTTAATAATAATAATGTTTCTAGGCCAGGTGAGCAGAAAGTAAAGCATGTAACTTAAAATGTTTAACTAGTTATCCTCTTCTTTTGATGTTCTAATTATTAATGCTAACTGGTTTAATTGGTAAGGTAAGGGAGCTAGCTATGCTGATTAGCTTATCATTTCCTAGTTATTTATTATGTCTCATACTCAGACATCCAAGGATGCTTATCATGTTTTGTGCTTTCTGTTTTTCATGGGACTTCAGCATACGGTGCACCTCGCCATGGTGTCATCATTCCTCACCATGGCCGGTTCCAGACAGGGGCCAATGGGGGCCAGTGCCCCTGTAGAACATGTCCTGGCCCCTGTTTTGGCCCGTGTACTGAAGACATGATGCCAAAATAATTCTAATAATGATCTGGGCTGGAACAGGCGTGTGGTTACTGATAGGTCCTCTGGATCTATTTCATTGTTTTCTTCAAAAATTCTGTTTTATATTATTCAAAAACAATAGGTGATAGCTTCAGTGGGATTGAAGTTGGATCCCAGTTTTCATCTGATAAATGTTTTTCCATAAAAATGAAAACATTTTCTTGCATACTGTCTAAATATAATAGAAAACGGTAGTTTTAACTTAAATTAAGTCAAAAATATGTAAAATATAAATGTATATTGACCTCATAATAAATAAAATTTTTATTGAACCTAATTGAAAAGAACTTTCCCTTCATGCAGCTCTCTTAATATATTTGAATCTCTTGCCCTGTTTTTATTTCATGCTTTTCTGGGCCCCATGAAAACACGCTGGCCCCTTCTGGCCCCTGATACATTTGGTCTACTGTAGCTACTGTTCCTCCCCTTCACTAGATCTGGATATACTTTAGTATATTCTGCTCTAAAATTAGTCAGATATTTAGGTTTTTTACTGGAGGATTCAACCTCTGCCGTTTCCCAGGATGCACAATCGCAATCTCAGTAGTTCTAATCTGCACATGATAAACGAATTATTGTACTGCCTTCCCCCTCTCACTAAAAAAACTCCACCTCCCATAGTCTAAAATCCGGGATAATTTATCCAACTCGTGGGCATCAATGAACAACTATCTATATCAGGGAGACTTCCGGAACTTTCGAGAGACTTGGAATGTCTGTATACTTATTATTTAAAGATATAGATTCAGATTTTGTTATATCCTAAAAAGTAAGAATGTCCCAAGCTGTTTGCTAAGCTTTTACTGTGGCTGACATGAGTTTTTTTTTTTTTTATCTGTTTGATTGATGCTATCCAAGTGAAACTTTTCCGTGTTTTTTTCTGTTATCATTCCAAGTTTATGTCCTTTGATTTAGATTAGCTTTTGTCTAGCCTCCATTGTTGTTAGCACCTATCTTTAGATTATGTTTATCCATGGTTTAATAATAATTTATCTTAAGTTATTTATCTAAATTTATTCCTGTGTCTTATTTGTTTCTTATTATTTAGATCATCCAAGTCCAATTTTTTGTGTTAACTCAGCTTCTTTTAACTTACTTTTAGGTCCTGTTTTACTTCCCTGCTGTTCCCCCAATGCCACTCTCTATCCCCTCAGGTCCATTTCAGGACCTTTTCTTCATCCCTGGCAACTTTCTGGACTTTTTTTTTGATTGGGCCATAGTTTAATCCTCATTGTGCATCATGTAGTAATATAGGAGGTAAAGAGAGGCAATTAGCCTCTCACAACCATCTTCCAATCAGGAAATGGTATGGTCAAACATGACTAAATTCAGTCGACCTGCTGTTGAAGCAGAGCTATGAGCTGATTTACCTCAACCTCCACTCTTGCGTATGTGCAAACCAGGGAATTATTTTTCTTCTCTTACTTTTCCTCCACCTAGACGACTCCAACCAGTTCGATCTATCTGCTGGATTGAGTCTGATGTGTGCTTTTTGGCTGTAAGCAATTAGATTGCATCAGAGCATCAGGTTGTACAGTCTAAGAATGGATATAATGAGCTGTGAACAGATTTAAAAGTTTTCTATCTTAAGAAAAGCAGCTGCTTGCATCCAGTCATTGTCTTTCCAGTCATTCTATCCTCCTTGAAGAGCATGTTGATGAGAAAGCAGACATTTGCTCGCTTTTTTGTCCTTGACTCTTCAGCATTCTCTCAAACCCATCATGCATGCATTGACTGTGGCGTGAAAAGACATATTTTTATCTAGAGTCGGGCATACACACTTTACGATTTTTTGTCCTTTACGGGTCAATTCTCCAGTCGTGTGAGAATTTTTATTGGGCCGACTTTGAGCCTGATGGTGCGTCGTGTAGAATACAGGGGGTAACGAGGGGCGATGAGCCTCTCATGACCACCTCCCCATCAGGAATCGTAAGGTCGGGAGAAAATCAAACATGTTTGAAATTTGGTCGGGCGTCATAAGGTGGTTGTGCGCAAAGAAGGAATCCTCTTCTTCTACCACTCAGACGAAAACACAAAAGCATGGCGGGGGTGAAATGAGTGAAATTGAGTTTCTGTGAAAAAAGACCATAGTAGCAAAGTTTGCTCAGCAATATCTTTGTCCAAATACATCGTTACCTTTAGTTTTAAGATTTCAGCACAAAATTACACAAATTGCCACGGTTCACTCACATGAGCTTCATATTCCTTTTCTACTCACGTTTGTGTTAGGTTTCTGTTTGTGGGGTTTTGTTTTTGTGTCTTGTTTTTCCACCTCTAGATGGTGCTCTTTCCCTGTTCTGGCTTGGAGGGCAGCTTCCGGGATTTTCCTCCTCACCTGCGGCTTGTTGGGTCGAATACCAGAGGAGTATAAGAACTACGGACTGTCACTGCCTCGACGCCAGAGTGTTTGCCAGTATTGGGTACTCTGGCCTCCTGAGATTAGCTGAGCCTAAGCTTTGCCTTTGTCTCTTTTGTGTTCTCCGGTAGGAAACCTTCCTGATCCACTGGATAAGCCGGGTCCTTCTCCTCCCTTGGAAGGGAAAACTTTCATCCCTCTCTGAGCAAAGGAAAACCTTCATCTGAGCCGTTCAAGCTCGCCTCTGGAAAACCCAGTGATAGCCCGTTTCTTTGCTCCTCTGCACCCAACTCAAGTCTGAGTTCTGCACCTATGGACTAATTCCTCACAAACAGGACCCAAGGATCACAATGAAACCCCCAAACGAGAGTCCACTCAAACTATTCATCAGCGTTGTTCAGTTTCCCTATGGACCGTGAACTCATCCTGTGATCTCCCCCTTAGAGTTTCCGGTTCCGGTTAACCAGACCGCTGGGTTCCCTGCTGAGAAATACCTGCTATCCATCTCTCTCTCTATGCTTTGTAACCCTCACCAATAAACCTGTTGACTTAACTAGCTCTCTGAGTGTGTTTCCTGCATGTGGTCTCGATTACTCAAACCCATAATGACAGTTTGGCTTCCAGATAGACGAGTCCGAGTAGCGCCGCCTCACTGCGGAGCTGGGTCCCACCTGGTTTTTAGAAGTACACTGTGAGCAGGTAGATCGCATCAGAGCGTCGGGTCGAACAGTCTGAATACAGCTGGAGCTGTGAAACTCACACTGTATGATGAAACCCTGCAGTTTCGTCGTACAGTGTGAGCAGTAGCAACAATTAAAAAAAGTCTCACAGTCCATGGCTGGCTTAGGGAGAAGAAATAGTACTAAGCAACTATGAGAAAAAGTAGAGAGAGCAGAATGTTAGAGACTGAACTAACAGATTCTGTAGAATGAGAACAGAGAAAAAGGAAAATGAGAAAATTGTGTTTATTTGTAAATAAAACAAACAACAGCTTACGCAAGGTAAATTCCTCAGTTTTAGAGTACAATGACTCTTTTAGAGTTATTACAACAACAACTGGAGTAAGATATACATTATTTAGAGAGTTCATTTAACTCTAATTCAGAGTGGGAACAAATGCACTTGGATCGATGTTAAATTTAAATCTTAAAGTGTTATTGTAATACTGCGAAATTTACCATGTATGTTTATAATGCGTTTTTGTTAGCATGTACTGAAAAGGTTAACTGGACAGTTGGTTTAAAAGCAACGGAAAATATTGCATTTGAGATGGTTTAAGTCAAAGATAGGAACCTTGAATATTTATGGATAACACAAATACCTTGTGGGCTGCAGCATGTAATCAAATGAACAAGGCAGTCTGCTCTGAGAAAGGAGCCCATGATGTAAAGTGATTTACTCCACACTTAACCTCATTCCTATTCGTTGCCTTTCAAAAGCCTTTGTGCCCTTTGGCCCAGTTAAATTCTGACTGCTTTCAGGAAGCACGTCCAAAGTTTTTTTATCTGCTGTCGGTTAGTTCTTGCTGGGGCAGGAATAAAACCGTGAGCATTTGACTTGAGCAAGAACAAGTCACTCTAGGAAAATGGGAGGACCAGAGAGTTTTTTGACGCACCACATGAAATTCTGTAACAAAATGAATAAATATTAGGAACATGCAACTAATCCCCTTGTTGTTTAATGAACTCATTTTGAAATACTTCCTGAGAATGAAGGTTATTTCAACTAAAGCCAGTTTCCTCTTCCATCCGAGGGAAACCCTAAGGCAAATGGGGTTGGAGCAAAACGGACATGATAGAGCAGTAACAGATATGAGTCTGCATGTTTGCAGACCTGATCTACTGCCCCACTTCTCAGCAGGGGTCAGGGGGGTTCCGAAAAAATGGACTAAAGTTAGAACTTTAGTCAGTTCCTAGTGTGTCAAAGCCAGATATGCTGTGTGCTCTGATTCCTCCACTTATTGAATATTATTTAAAAAGAATGTCAAGTAAAACATCATATAGACAGAGCCTCATCATGGATATTCTTAATTACTGAATATAACTTCTTAAGCTGAACATTTAGTTTTTTTGCTCCTTAGAAGGGGAACATTTTCTTCCTTTTCATAACTGTGTATTATATTTTATGGGGGTTTTTTGTCGTGGGAAAATGTGGGAAAATAGTGTGAATATATCTGTATTGATATTTCAGGTCAGCCAGATATGGTGCCAGTTAAGAAAAGTGAAAGCTGAACTTTGTCCAAATTGAAAAAAAAAACTAGCCAAACCTTTACAACATTTTTTCCTCTTACCGGCTAATGTTTTCTGACTTTATTTGTAATAATATTTCCTCATATGAATAGTTGATAGAAAAAGGCATGATTTTCAGACAAACAAGTTTCCCATTTTACTTAAGTCACACAGAAATTAGAAGATTACAAAAAAATCTGATCTTTTTCTGAGTGAAACTTTCCCCGCGGGTAAAGTGATCTGTGGTGAGTCAGTCAGTCAGTCAGGCAGGCAGGCAGTGATGACATCAGCTCAAATCAAGATAAACGTGACTCCATTCACATACACAGTCACCTAAAACTCATAATCCTACATGACTTGTTATCTATGACCTCCAAAATGCAACTGTTGGACAACGTACACACCTGTTAGACTTTTATGCTTCCACCTCCACCCCAAACACACACACACAGACACACAATAAGGCTCTGCTTCAGACTCCCTGGCTGCCAGCTGTGAGCAGCATACGTGCAGCTTCACACATAGCCTTCTCACAGGCCCCAGCCTCTCCCTCAAACCACGCCAGGAGGATTTTTCCGCTGCCCCTTTCTGCTCATGTGGATCACACAAATTATTTTACATGACAATCACTTCAATGGGTTTGAATCCCCACGCAGCCAATTACCATGCTAAAAGGTTTTTGACTTTCTCATTTTTTCTTTCCTCTCTCCCCCTTGCTTTGGGGTTTTGGAAACTTGCCAATCAGACATTTAAAGGTCTTACATTTCAGCCTAAAGCTGAACTCTCACCTCCTTTGATGAGAAGCACCACACACTGCCTCTGACGCATGCAGGGCTCATTTCCATCACTCAACTTTCATTCAGCAGGTTCCAAAAGTTCTGAATAAACCTTTGAATACACTCTCTCTCTCTCAGTTTATCAGCACACATATAATATTAACAGCAGGGTAAATACACAGACTGCAGTGTGACTTTGGCACAGCACACACCACAAAATGTATCACCAACATTTTTTGAATTGCGAGCATTGTAGAAGAGTTGGGATGCTGACTGACTTCTATCAAAGAGGACTGAGTGGTTAGCTGTAGAAACACCTTCTTCTATTGGTTTACATATTTCAACATATTTAGTATTTTAATGAAAACAAATTAGCATTTGGTTGAATATTTCTGTGCTTTAGCAACTCTTCTTCAGCAGCAGAGATTAAAATAAATGCAAAATCTAAGAAAGTAAAACTTTTTATTCTGTAGTTCATTCTGGTTTTTTAGCTTCTGATACCAGTCAGATGTATGATAGCTGACAGATATGCAGGACTTGTTGAGCATGGAACCCACTTGGTGCTGCATCAAGCAAGGCTAATCTGGAAAGGTCCAGCATGACCATCTGACATCGAGTTGGTGACACAAACACAAACCTGAACCGCAGCTCTATTTATAACAAGCCCTAAGCCCTAAAACAAAACCCAACCTGAAGAGAAAAAATCTTTAGAGTTGTGTCCCGATGCCTGTGGCAGCTAGAGTGACAGTCAGTGCGTATAAAAGATGTGGAGAAGGCTTTTCTTGATTGTGGTGCAGCTTTTCACTCTTTAGAAAATCAGATTTATTAAAAGCTTTACTTATTGTCAAGTATTTCTTTATCATACAAGGCATTTGTCATGATATGGTGCTACACAGACAAATATAGATTTGAAATAAATAACTACGTCAAAATATGACATGAAATAACAAAATTAGGTTGAATAGGAAGAGTACCATTGCAGATATAAAAAATAAACAACAACAGTATGAAGTTATGTTTCTTTGTTCTTGATTTTTTACCAACAGGAAAGAGTCTGGATTGTTTTGTGGTGGGATGGTGATGGTGATGATGAGCTGTAAGCAGCCTCCAGCGCCAGTTGGAAACAGTTTTTTATCTGGGGTGGGAGGGGTCTGCTATCCCCTTTCCTGCTAACCTCAGAGTCCTAGAGGTGTACGGTCCTGAAGAGAAGAAAGAGCAGCGTCTTTGTGAAGTAAATTATTTGTTGCACTTTCCTTGTTCCTGGTGGTGCCAGCAGCATACCAGACGGTGATATAGGAGAAGAATTACTCCATCACTGACTCAATCCTTATACCTCAAATTATAGATCCTAACTCCTGTTCCCAGCTGTTGTCCATTGACATTCCACGGGGTCAACATTAAGAACACTAACCAGGGTAGGAAAGCTGCTCCTGACTGCTGTGCTAATTCCAGACAGGCTTAAATCTTACCGACACGCACATGAATGATGTTGGTCAAATTGTGACTACAGCCTTCTGGAAAAGAACTACAAAAATCTAAATGTACATAAATGTAGTAAGTAGTTGAAGCTCTTAAAGTTCTGATCCTAAAGTTCAGTCCGTGCCCAGAGGAAGAGATGTGTTCCAGCCAGACGGTTGCCAACATGCAAAAACACTGCCCAGAGAGTTCCAGACGACTGCAGAACTGGCAGAGGATCATATCCAAGCAGAAAGCCAAAGCTGTTGTCGAAGTGGTTCACATGGGTCCGGGCCAGAAGATCAGAGATTCAAAGAGGTACAGAAGGGAAATCAAAGTTGGTAAAGCAGGTGAAGCAGATCCAGGGTCGTCAAGAGGTTGGATCCAGCAGAAATCCAATGACAGGTCATGCAAACAGATCAGAACGGGGACAGGCAGGCTCAGGTGTCCAAAGACAGAATGGGTCAGGATCAAGCAAGAAGAAACACTCAGTAACTGTCATGATGGCCCACATGCAGAAACACTCACAGAGAGAAGTTCTGAGTTAAAAAAGTTTATTTGTTCAGATACAAAGACATGGTGACATAAAACAGGTATCTTAGCTTGGGGGGTTCTAGCGACCAGGAAACCTGGAGCGACTGCACTAAGGAGAGAGTGATTTGGTGAGTTCAAGGTATTTGGGAAAATGGCTAATCACTGAAAATCAGATCTTGCTAGGACTCACAGTTTGAGTTGGAGGACGGTCTGGGGTTCCTGTTTGTGGAGGCCTAGGCTGGTAGATGGTGGAAGTGTCGCTGGAGGGCGGACAGGCAGACTTATTGAGGACCAGAGGAGCAGCAGAGCTGACTGTCTACTGGGTTTCTGGAAGAGGTAGGCGTTGTGATAAGATGAGCAGTGAGACTCTCAGCGCCACGAGAGAAATTCTTCCAGGGCTTGAAGGACCAGATTAAGCTCAGAGGATCTGTAGATTTCCTGCCAAAGATCCCCCCAAAAAACAAGGTAAGAGCATGTAGTCCCTAGACAAAATCAAAGATTTACTCAGCATAAACTTAGGGGAGCTAGAGTACCCAAAACTGGCAAACACTCTGGCGATGAGGTGGTGACAGTCAGCTGCTCAAATACTCCTTAAAGGTGATGACCAATTCGCTGCAGGTGTGGGTAATTGAGACAAGAAAGGAAGCCCTCTAGGACAGAAGTGAACTAATGGCACCATCTGGTGGATGAACAGTGAAACTGAAAAAGAACACAGAACTACCCCCACAAACTGGAACCACAACATGAACGTTAAAGAACTGTCACCAAAGGCTTAAGTAATCTGGCACTGATGATTGGAAACAGGAAGGTTAAATAGAGACTGGAGCAGGTGATACAAATTAAACTGGGCAGAGCTAGGCAGGTTAATAGAATAAACAATCAAGCCAAGCATCTGTGCCAAGATCATGACAATACCATTTGTCATGCAAAGGACTGTGGGGAACCATATAGTTCCCAGAGGTGGCTATGGATACTTAGACTAGAATTAGACAAACTTTATTGTCATTTCGTGTCCACAGAGTGCACACAAAATGAGATTTCACTGCATGCAGCTTACAACAATGTAATGATCTTGCGGTTGGAGCAAGATAAACATTACCAATATGAAGTGCAGCAGTGATCAGAATGTAACAATATAGAAAAAAAGAACCAGTTTAAAAAGATGGTGTAAAAACTTATATAAAAAAAATAATAATATAAAAAATTCAGTACATTGCAAAATAAATGTGTTACTGCTTCCTAGCCATACTTCCTTCCTAACTGCCAGCACTATTTGGTTAGCACGTATCATGTCCACTATGCCTTAAGTGTCCTTACTCATTCCAGGTGTTCAGATTTAGCTGGTTTAACTGTTACGTTTTTAAATCTTTTTCTTCTCTGCTTTTTTTCTATAAAACCTATTTTGTCCCTAAAACACTTTGAGCAACAATTCCTGTTGGAAATGTGCCATCTAACTACATTTGGCCTTGACCTTGAAATCTTCACCTTGAATGCAGCCTCAGGAAGGTGCGGCTGCAATATTTTTTAAATAAATGATCACTCATTGTTTTCAGACGGCTGGGTTCCAGAATATTTGGGCTGCACCACATCATTAGATGATCAATGTTTAAATATTAAATTTAAAACATTGATCACCCCGCACCACCATCCCCGTCCCTGTTCAGAGATTTCCTGGTATCAGAGACCTGTGATGATTCAGGTTGAACTGCAGATGATTCAGAAGTGGGTCTGTGATGAATTTAATGTGAGTAAACAGAAGGTGCTGGAAAGACTTGATGAAAGAGGTCACGGTGGAGGTTCTGTAGTCAATTCAGAGTTTTTTGGGGACCGAGTGTGGAGTGTGTGCAGGCTGGCACATGGCATTCCTCCAGTGAGGTCTCTGAAGTGTAGGGATAAGCACAGTGCCTCCAGAGGGATGGGGAGGTAATGTCTGGACCATCTGCTTGGTGGGTTTTCTGGCTTTTTAACAACATATTACCATCTACTTCAGGAATTGAAAGGGATAAGGATGGAATGGGTGCATCTAGATGACTCTGAGGGGAGATACACTTGTTCTGGAGTTGGATGGACAAGTCACATTGGATGGTGAAGGGGTGACTGTCCAGTAGATCTTATTTAGAACAAACAAGGCTTATCTTCATATTGATAGGATGGGATTAAGCAACCATTGACCAGACATTACATATGGGTCAATCTGCATCCTCTAGGTTTTTCACTATTCAAGATTGGAGAGAACGGAATGACCTCCCTGTAATCCTGACCTTATTTTTAGCCGTGAGGCCCTAAAGTCATGACCACTGGGAGTCAAAACATTCAGGCTAAGTACTTGATCAGTTTTCACTGTTTGTGTACAACAGGTGCAGGTTTCTTCAGACTTGAAGGCAACCGATGCAAGCAACCGATGCCCCTAATTTCCTGTATTAAAATAGTAAACAAATTAATTTAACTGAAAATGCTGCAAATATTAAATCCCTTTTATTGCACAGAAACATTAATAAAACCTGGAAATGAAACTCCAGACATGTTGCAGCTCTAAAATATGGCCCAACTGGTGGCTAATGGCTTCCTGGCGGCTTCACGCTTCATCCTTCTCAATTCATGGGGAGTTATTTTGCGTCTTCTTTTTCTTAACACGCTTCTTGCTCCCCTGTTGGCTATTTTCCATGAACCGCTTGATTGTGCGACAATCCCGCTTCAAAAGTTTCCAAAAATGCTGCACCCCTCTGAAAGACATCAGACATTTCAGACTCTGTCAAATCTTTTCTGACCCATTTTGCCAAAGGAAAGGAAGTTGCCTAATAATTAAGCACACCTTACAGTATATAGGGTGTTAATGTCATTAAGGCCACACCCCTTCTGATTACAGAGATGCACACCACCTGATTTACTTAATTAGTCGATGGATTTCAAGCCTCTACAGCTTGGAGTAGGACAACATGTATGAAAGAAGGATGTGGTCGAAATACTCATTTGCCAAATAATTCTGCACACAGTGTAGATGGACAGAAGGACAGAGCAACCTGTAAGGGGAATAAAAGATATGAAACTGGGGTGGAGGTTCACCCCCCAACACCATAAACATAGAACTAGAGCTACAATTGAATGGTTTAGGTTAACATCAGTTGATGTGTTGTCATGCATGGATTAAAAATAAAAAGGATCTAAACACAGACTTATCAGGGAGAGTTAAAGAATCTTTAATGAAAAATAACAGAAATTATACAGTAGCTGACTTTGGATCACAGTGACAAGGAACATGGAAAGAAAACAGGCGGAGAAACAGACACTGGTGGAAGAAGAGTTCATCAAAGTAACAGAAGGAGAGACCACACAAAAGGTGCAGAGCTGGAAAAACAGCAAAGAAAAAGATTCTGAAACAATACAGAATATGATATATATAATACATATGCAAAATCAAATAGTGGTGAATGGAGCAGTGAGGCATAATAAAGCAACAAGGTAAGGTCGACACCATGAACATAAATAAAACACCCAAAGATGTTACAATTGTTGCATCAGTCAAAGTCCAAACATACATACAATGGAGAATCTGCAGGAAATTAAGTTCACAGAAGGAATAATGCATTTAGTCTGCCTTGGTTTGAGCTACATGAATAAATGAACAACACTTTATGAGACCTGTCTGCACTTGGTCTGGGAGCCATTTGTAGCCCTTGTAATGATTTAGTAAGGCTCCCTGAACTAATTTTAGTAAGAAAGCCAATTTAACAAATTTGCAGAGGCAGATCAAAACTATTTTCATTCTTCAGGGTTAGATTGTCTATCTCAGTTTTAGAGTCTGTAAAAAATGTTCCAAATGTTGCTGATTCATCTTTTATAATGTCACACCCTAACATCATATTAAGAAAGGCAACAATCATGCAGTAGCTTTCATTTAAAGGCAGACTTGGGCTCTTTTGGCTTGCAGGCAAAACATTTCTTTCAACTATAAGGCAGTTTAAAGTATTCTACCATCACAAAAGTTGGTAAAACTTTGATTATCCATCCATCCCTTTTTTTTCCACTTTATCCGGGGCTGGGTCATGGAGGCAGCAGTCTAAGCAGAGATGCCCAGACTTCCCGATACACACACTTCTTCCAACTGCTCTAGGGGGACCCCAAGGCAACACCTGGACAGCTCAGAGACATAGTCCCTCAGGCAGGTCCTGGGCCTTCCACGAGACCTCCTCCCAATAGGACGTGCCTGGAACACCTCCTGAGGGAGGCAACCAGGAGGTATCCGGAACTGTCTCCTTTCGACATGGAGGCGCAACGATTCCACTCTGAGCTCCTCCCGGGTAACTGAGCTCCTCATCCGATCTCGAATGTCACCCTGAGAGGGAAACTCATTTCAGCCTCTTGTATTCACAATCTTGTCCTTTCAGTTACTGTATTACCCAGATCTCATGACCACAGGTGAGGGTGAGAACATATATCAATAAGTAAATTGAGAGCTTTGCCCCCGACTCAGCTCCCTCTTCACCTCGACAGTCCGATAAAGCGACTCCATCACTGCCGATGCCGCACCGATCCATCGATCGATCTCATGCTCCATCCGTCCCTCACTCGTGAACAAGACCCTGAAATATTTAAACTCCCCCACTTGAGACAAGGACTCTTTACTGATCTGAAGAGGGGAGTCCAGCTTTCTCTGGTGGAGAACCATGGCCTTGGCCTTGCTGATCCTCATCCCGGCTACTTCACTTTGGCTGCTAACCCCCAGTGCACGTCGAAGGTCCTGGTTTCACGAGACCAACAGAACAATATCATCTGCATTTGATTCAGTCGATCGCAATATTCTTTTAAAAAAGGGCTATGATTAATTATCATATTTATTTAGAGTTTCCCTTCAACAAATATTGGACAGTGTAAATAAGTAAGTAAAGTTTAAAATGCTTTCTTAAACAAAAAGGTTTTCAGTTCACTCTTTAAAACATCAACTGAATCAAGTAAGCTCAAGGAAAGGAAGGAAGGTTGTTGCAGAGCGCCGGCGCGACTGCCTGAAAGGAGCCATCTCCCCTGGTCCCGTAACGAGTATGAGGGACCAGGACTAAGCCTCCGAGAGGGGGTTTAAGGACACAACAAGTCTCTAATGCAGTAGGAAGCCTGACCGTGAAAGGCCCTGAAGGTCATCATCAGGATTTTAAACTGGAATTGAAAAACAATGTTGATCTTCTCATTAGAAAAGTTTAAATAAATGTTTTCATTTCTGAACAAATAATCTCTGTGTTGGTACTTTGATGATTTTGATGCCCATTATAAAGGTTTGGGTACTGCAAGTACTAGTCTTTGTTGGTGTATCACATTGTATTTGAAGATGATGTGAACAAAATGTGATCAAGCTTCAGTGTTTTTTTAAAGTGCTTTAACTGATCAGGTGGGCTTTATAGCATTGCCCCTGAGAAGTATCTACTGATGGGCCATTGATTATCTGGACATGGAGTGTGCTAGTAGACATTAGTAACCAGTCAAGGAATAATTGAAGAAAGCCATGACCATGAACTCTCAACCTCACTGAATACATCAAAGACTTTATAGCTAAAAGCATTTCTAGGATCATCCTGCCCTCTAGTGGAGGAATTGCAACACAATCCAGCATCCTTGGCCTTTTGAATGTGTAATGACTAGTAAATAATAACGTTCCTAATAAATATAAAAAGCCTTCAGCTGATCAAAAATGCTGCAGCCAGAGTTCTGATGAAAATGAAAAAGAGAGATCATATCTCTCCTATCCTGGCTTCTTCTTCATTGGCTTCCTTTTAAATCCAGAATAGAATTTAAAATCCTCCTTCTCACATATAAAGCCTTAAATGGCCAAGCTCCATCTGATATCAGAGAATCACAGATTGTTCCTTATGTTCCTAACAGAGCACTTCAGCTCTCAATCTGCAGGTTTACTAGTGGTTCCTAGAATTTCTAAAAGTAGAATGGGAGGCAGATCTTTAGTTATCAGGCTCCTCTCCTGGGGAACCAACTACCAGTTTTAGTCTGTGAGGCAGACACCCTGTCTACTTTTTAAGGCTAGGCTTAAAACTTTCCTTTTTTGATAAAGCTTTATAGTTAGAGTGGCTCAGGTTATCCTGAGCTATCTCTATAGTTATGCTGCTATAGGCTTAGACTGCTGGAGGACATAGGGACCCCCATTTCATCATGAGCGACGTTTGGTGCCCCCAGACAGCACAGGGGCCATTTCTATGGACTGTAGTTAGCAACTTATCCTGTTTCAGCAGCATGTTGATGCTTTTCTCTCAGCCTGGAATAATATAAAGGAATTCAATTCAGTTTATTTCTATAGCGCGAATTCACAACACAAGTCATCTCAAGGCACTTTACAGTTCCACCGGATTATACAGTCAAATTGATTCACAGTTTTCTATCTAAGGAAAACCAATTGATTGTATCGACTCATTGACTCAAATGGAATCCCTCACACTAAGCATGCTTGTAGCGACAGTGGAGAGGAAAAACTCCCTTTTAACGGAAGGAAACCTACAGCAGAACCAGGGAATGAAGTGAAAAGAGTAAAATCCATATTTTATTATTCTGTTTTTTATAGCATGTATTCTAACACCTCCCTACACCTGTCAGGCATTCCCTACTTACCTGTACTGCCTTTGGGGCTTTGAAATTAGTTGAGCAATTTGGAAACAATATTAATCAATCTATATTGGAAAAGACAATGGATCAGTTAGTATAAAATATGGACCAATTAGTATAAAATACATCCCATAAAATGTTCAGTTATTCCACTGGAAAGCATTTAGCATCTTATTACCAAACTAAGCAAAGTTAGTAGAGGCCGACTTATGTCTGAACATTGTTTAGTTTCAATAGAGTTCCAGTTTAAATTCAGGCTTTCTCCCACTGGTCCTTGTTTTAAATATGTGAAAAGATACTTATCAGTAACAATTCTTATCCTCTGATAGAAAAGCTTTAAATCATAATACATTTTTTAGCCATAAAGCACAACTTCACCTGAGAAGCAATGTTCTATATCATGTGTTTACTGCAGAGTAAAGACAACGCTAACTGACACTAAAGAATGGACTGCATGCTACGCTATGCTACAGGAATATGTGTTGAGTGGCTGCTTAAGCTTGGACAAGCTTTATTCACTAAGGATTTAAAACACTGATAAAACATTAGTGTTCATCTGTTCACTCAGATGCTCATTACATTTCCATTACCAAGTATGACCAAGAGTCATTTAGTGGAATCCTGATGTCTATTTGATGCTAGCTATTTCAAAGAGGGTAAAGAATCATTTGACTAAAGGTTTTTGGTTCTTGATTAAACAAATCATTCAATAAAACATTATTTGGCCAAATAATGTTTTATTAACCTCATGGATTTGCATTGTGAATTGGTCTAAAACATTTTTCAATTTCTTTAAAATTAGTCAAAAGCTAATTTGATCACATCCCAAATTCTTCAGATAAACTTTGGTTTCAAACACAAAATCCATCTTAATCTGTAATATGGTTTTCAACCGTTTCTCCCTTCCTCTGTGTACATAGTTTAATTTAGTTGAGTTTTACTAGTCTTAGTTGAGAGTGTTAAACTGGAATATGTTTTGGCTTAGAGAGGAATGATTTTTGGTAATAAACTTGTATATTTTGAACAGAGGTTGTGGTGAATTTGTTGCATGTATGTGCAGAATTAACTGTGTGACCATGATTAGTGCTCGAATCACTCTTTCATCTATTGTTCTAACACACAGTTAGTAGGACTGTGTGTGTGTCATAAACAATATAAAACAGCTGAAATAACATCTGATTAAATAAGATATTTTACCACCCCTACCGGGGAGGGCAATATACATCTTAAATTATCAGAAATATAAATTCCCAGCTGGCTGGGAATTGACAAGATCATAAAATCACAACACTGCCATCCTGGTTGTTGGAGTCAATCCTTCCTCCACTCCTTGATCTTTCGGATGAAGTCAGTAAGTTAAGCAAGTGCCTGGCTGACTGAACGGTATCATCCTGACTTTCCTGCAATGACAAAATCACAAAAATGCACACACAATCATCTGGGAAGTTACGAGACCCCATGTCTCAGTCTTTTTCAACTAACCTGTAAAAACACACATACCAGAAAGTGGCCAATGGTTTCCCTTCTAGATGCTAGGCTTGACTCTAGAGGGCGAGGGGTGAGTAATATGCAAATAGGTAACGGGTACTATGCTAAAAATACATGTTGTTTGATTCACAGATGCCCAGAATTGTTATTTATTAAGTAGAATAATTATTATTGAATTTCATGGAAGAACAGCAAAACTACAGAAAAATGAAAGCAATAAATTCACTGATGCATTAGCGTTAGCCTGCATGACCGCCGCCTCCGTGATGCTGGTTTCCTTTAGTATGGCCAGCAAACTAGCGTCACGTCGCTTAGTACTACAAAAACTTCCCAGCAAAGGACATTTGCTGGGTGTTGTTGGACACTACAATCACATTGCTAATGTCTGTGACCTAGCGGTAACCTGCCCACTTACATTGAATTTACCTTCTGAATTGAACACAGTGAAATTCAGCCAGTTGAATCTCAGTAGCAAATGAAAACTATTGAGTTTGAATTTTGAATGACTGAATTTTTTATATGCTGATTGTTTTTAACACTGAAAAGCCAAACTGAAAAAAGGCATTGAAAATATATTAACTGTGAAATAGTAATGTGAAAATTTAGCTTGAACTGAAAACAACAAATAACATTTCAACTATATAGATATAGTGACAATGAATCTTTTAGGTTGAAATGTTTCTGAATATATTTTAACACTGGAAGAGTAAATACAAACATACAGCTGTATTTTTTATTCCTTTAGAACATCAATAACAAAGTGCGCCTTTTTTAAACACCCATAGTTTTAAATTACAAGCCTCTACCAAGCGGTTGAGAATTCCATTTATGGTAAAAACTTTGCATACAATTACTCACCAACAAATAATTATTAAAACTCTTCTTTAATCTAGTAACAGAGTAGGAAAAACAGGCAAAAAGAGTTGTAATGCATTAGAACCAACTGCAACTGCGGTTTGATGTATTGGATCAACCTTATTTCTGGTGATATGCAACAAAGCTTGCACTGCTGGTGGGCATTCAGGCACAAGAAAACGTTGCACTCTGACACTTCCACCTTGACACTGCTTTGGACAGGGTTACACGTGGTTTTGTCACAGTGAAGTGGCAAGTGTCAAGTTGTCATGGCGCACATCTGGCTGGGGCTGAGTAGGTCTTGGGGTGTGACGTTTCTTCTGATGCAACATTTGTGGTGGAGAAGAAGATGGTGGTAAAAGGCTGACCCCGTCCAGAAACACACAGCCAGGCAGACGAGCTCGAGCCAGCTCCCATGTCGGAGGATGAAGAGAGAGCACATCCAGTTAGTCAGTCAGAGAAACAGGACTACACTGGAAAACAGGTAAACTCAACACATCTAGAAACAAAGGTGTTGATGGCAGCAGCACAGCTGATATTTCTCTCAGGATGGAGTCACAGCCAAAAAGGAACAGACCAGATGAAGCTACTATGAGAAAAAGCAGAGAGCAGAGCGTTAGAGATTGAACTAACAGGTTCTGCAGAGTGGGAGAAGAATAGAGATAGAATGAAGCAGAATGTTGAAAAAGGAGGGATCCCTATGTCCTCCAGGCAGTCTAAGCCTATAGCAGCAGGGAGCTATATAGAGATAGCTCAGGATAACCTGAGCCACTCTAGCTATAAGCTTTATCAAAAGGAAAGTTTTAAGCAACCTAGCCTTAAGAGTGAACAGACAGGGTGTCTGCCTCAGGGACTAAAACTGGTAGTTGGTTCCACAGGGGAGGAGCCTGATAACTAAAAGATCTGCCTCCCATTCTACTTTTTAGAAGTTCTAGGAACCACTAGTAAACCTGAAGATTGAGCGAAGTGCTCTGTTAGGAACATAAGGAACAATCAGATCTCTGATATCCAGATGGAGCTTGACATTTGGGACTTTATATGTGAGAAGGAGGATTTGAAATTCTATTCTGGATTTAACAGGAAGCCAATGAAGAGCAGTAGGGGAGATATGATCTCTCTTTTTCATTTTCATCAGAACATTCTGGCTGCAGCATTTTGGATCCAGCTGAAGGCTTTTTAACTACAGTTTGTGGACTTCCTGATAGTAAAAAAATTACAATAGTCCAGCCTTGAAGTAACAAATGCATGGACTAGTTTCTCAGCATCACCCTGGACGAAGATTTCTCATTTTTCAATATTCCTCAGCAGATGAAAGAATTCTAAAACTTACCTCTTTGATATGGGATTTAAATGACAGGTCCTGATCAAAACAAGATTTTTTACTTTATTATTATCACAGAAATCAGTTTACAAATCCCACATCCAAATGAAGTGACTGACTAATCAGCTTCTTTTTCAAACATTCTGGTCCAAAGACAAACAAGGAACTTCTGTTTTGTCTGCATTCATAAGGAGATTCTTAAGTGGCTTTCATTGGGTTTTGGGTGTACTTTGCTGATGAGTTCATCAGTTCTCTTACTTCATCTTCTTTATAGACAGATATAGCTGGGTCTTCATCAGCATAACAGTGGTTTAATCCCATGCTTGTCTAATAACTCTACCATCTTCCTCCATTCAAACTTGGACTCAAAGAAAGTTTCATCTTCCTCTTGTGTGTTGGGGTGGTAGTCAGGGATCTTCTACATGTTCATCATCTATCATTAGCGTGGATCCAAATGAAAGAATCAGATAGATTCTGGTATTAAAGCCAGTCTAGTGCTGTTCCTTTAATTTCAACAAAGGTTTTGCTGTCCATCTAAAATTTTATAATAAAAGAAACTGGATCAAAACAAAAGATGTAAAGGGCATGCATCAATACAAGTCCATTATCTGAGGCCATGAGAATATCATTAGTGACTTTCACTAGAGCTGTTTCAGTGCTTATGATGAGCTCTATGAAAGTTAATCTGGATCAAAGCAGTGGCGGTTCAGATTCCATGACTACCCTGCTGCCCCCACCCTCAGAGACAAACCAATGCGTGGATAGAGGAGTGCTAATGATTTTTATTTTTAATAAGATCAATTTTATTTATAAGAATCCCATAAAGGCTTGTTACTGCCCCAAGAGCAGGTGGAATGGGCGGTTTAACTAAGCTATGGCTCTGGGTGAGTCTGGCAACAAGAGCTGTCTTTTCTTAGCATGGTCATCCCTCTGCTAACTTCCTGTGTGGACAGTTCTTCAAAAAGTCAAAATTTCACTGACACAGTGCATTCTAGTGGAGTTTATGAGTATTACAAGTCTAAACCAATTGGTAGAAAAGACTCAATAAGGTATATCAATTTCAGTGTATGCCTGAGTTAGATATAAAGCCTCAAAATGTGCTCTACCAATTTGTTGAGCAGAACGCTAAAGGGTTAACACTGGAAGGGTAAATACAAACATACAGCATTTATATTTCCGTGACATTTTTAACTTCAATCCCAGCGGCACAGCTTTACTTCCATAGAGGAGTCACCCTGTAGCTGAATAATGGAAATTTTTTCATCATTCTTTTTAAATGTTTGTACCCCTCTCTCTGCTAACCCATTACTATTCAATTAAATTCAATTTAAGCATTATTTATATAGCGCCAATTCACAACACAAGTCATCTCAAGGCACTTTTACAGTTCAACCCCGATCATCCAGTCAAATTGATACAAAGTTTTCTATCTATCTAAGAAAACCAGTTGATTGCATTGACTCATTGACTCAAATACAATCCCTCACACTAAGCATGCTTGTTCTTCCTGTTAAAACTCCTTTTTTAACAGGAAGAAACCTCCAGGAGAACCAGGCTCAGTGTGAGCAGCCATCTGCTGAGGCCGACTGGGGTTCAAGGAGACAGAAGCAGACATAGAAAAAGCAGCTGTAAAAGGCTGACTCCGTCTAGGAAACACACAGCCAGGGAGATGAGCTCCCAGCCAGCTCCCCACATGTCGGAAAGAATGAAGAGAGCACATCCAGTTAGTCACAGTCAGAGAAACAGGACCACACTGGAAAACAGGTCGATCTCCAGCATCTATAAGCAAGTGGTGTTGATGGCAGCAGCACAGCGGATATTTTTCTCAAGGATGGAGTCACAGCCAGACAGGAACAGACCAGATGAGAGAGCTACTATGAGAAAAAGCAGAAGAAGAGCAGAGCATCAGGAGATTGAACTAACAGATTCTACAGAGTGGGAAGAAAAGAGATAGAATGAAGCAGAATGATGAAATGGGGGGTCCCTATGTCCACTCCAAAAGTCTAAGCCTATAGCAGTATAACTATAGAGATAGCTCAGGATAACCTGAGCCACTCTAACTATAAGCTTTATCAAAAAGGAAAGTTTTAAGCCTAGTCTTAAAAGTAGACAGGGTATCTGCCTCCCATTCTACTAAAACTGGTGGATTGGTTCCACAGGGAGGAGCCCTGATAACTAAAGATCTGCCTCCCATTCTGCTTTTAGAGATTCTAGGAACCACTAGTAGCCTGCAGATTGAAAGCAGAGGAGGGTGCTCTGTTAGGAACATAAGGAACAATCAGATCTCTGATGTCAGATGGAGCTTGGCCTAAGGCTTTATATGTGAGGGGGAGGATTTTTAAAATTCTATTCTGGATTTAAAAGGAAGCCAATGAAGAAGCCAGGATGGGAGAGATATGATCTCTCTTTTTTCATTTTCATCAGAACTCTGGCTGCAGCATTTTGGATCCAGCCTGAAGGCTTTAACTACAGTTTGTGTGGACTTCCTGATAGTAAAAATTTACAATAGTCCAGCCTTGAGTAACAAATGCATGGACTAGTTTCTCCAGCATCACCCCCTGGACAGAAGATTTCTCATTTTTCAATATTCCTCAGCATGAAAGAAGGAATTCCGTGCAAAACTTACCTGATTTGATATGGGATTTAAATGACAGGTCCTGATCAAAACAAGATTTTTTACTTTATTATTATCTGAAATCAGTTTACAAATCCCACATCCAAATGAAGTGACTGACTAATCAGCTTCTTTTTCAAAGACTCTGGTCCAAAGACTACCAACTTCTGTTTTGTCTGCATTCAGAAGGAGAAAGTTAAGAGTCATCCAGGTTTTATGTGTCTTCAAGACATGCCTGTAATCTATGTAATGGGTTAGCTTCATCTGGATTATAGACAGATATAGCTGGGTATCATCAGCATAACAGTGGAAATTAATCCCATGCTGTCTAATAACTCTCACCAATAGGGAGCATATATATAAAAGTAAAAGAGAATTGGTCCTAGCACTGATCCCTGTGGTACTCCACAGGGAATCTTTGAGCATGTTGAAGATCTATCATTAACGTGAACAAATGAAAAAGATCAGATAGATAAGATTTAAACCAGTCTAGTGCTGTTCCTTTAATTTCAACAAAAAATATTCAAGTCTTTCTAAAAGAATATTATGATCAACTGGATCAAATGCAGCACTGAGATCCAACAGGGCGGGGAGCACAGATACAAGTCCATTATCTGAGGCCATGAGAATATCATTAGTGACTTTCACTAGAGCTGTTTCTTAGTGCTATGATGAGCTTCCTGAAAAGTTAATCTGGATCAAAGCAGCTCCAAACCCTCGTTCAGATTCCATGACTACCCCAGCTGCCCCAGCACCCCTCCAGAGACAAACCAATGCGTGGATAGAGGGAGTGCTAATGATTTTTATTTTTAATAAGATCAATTTTATTTATAAAGAATCCCATATAATCACCCACACTGCCCCAAGAGCAGGTGGAATGGGCGGTTTAACTAAGCTATGGCTCTGGGTGAGTCTGGTGGCAACTGGATTAAAAGAAATCTTCAGGATTAAGAAATCTTATTCTCATTATTAATGAGGAGATAGAAGTATGCTTGCCTTGCTTTACAAAGGGTCCTCTTTTATACAGCAGTAAACTATTTTTCCAGACTAGGTAGGATTCCACTAGACCCTGTGTAGTTATATTTTCTCTCCAGTTTCCCTAGCTAGCATTTTTGCTTCAAAAGTGCGCAGCTCTGCATTAAAACCAAGGAGCAAGCTTTCTATTTTTAACGGGTTTTCATTTTTCAAAAGGAGCTGGCGTTGGGTTCAAGGCTATGCAAGCAGAGAACCAGCAACCTAGAAAAAAAAAAAAAAACTGGAATCAAATATACCTCATGCAAGGGGAAAAGCTAAGCTTTTGGGTACTCCTGCAGCACTGCTCAGCGACACAGAGTGAGAGAGAGAGAAAAGTGAAGCGTTCTTCTTTAAAATTTATAGTATAACTGCACTATCTGGTAAGAACGATCTACTAAAATTAAAGCCTTCTTTTGGGGGAGGAGAACTCTGTTAAAGTAATCTTGAAGGGTATCACAACCTTGTCTACCTGCCCCCATTACATTCCACTGAGTGAGAAGGACCTTGGCACAGAAGCAGTGTCAGTGAGGAGTTTGGTCGAGCGATAGGTTTGAGTCAGCCGAGGGTCGTTGTTTCAGAACCACAGACTGAAGCATGTTCCAAAGCTTTCCTCATGGTGAGGACATCAACAGCCTGACTGAATGCATCACTGACTACAGTACACTTGACTTGGCCTTCTGTGTGTGGGGAGGGAAGGCATTGTGCCTACTCGACAGCTACTGCCGTGCTTTTTCAAACAACCCTCCCTGTGGCTGACCCCTGAGCTGAAAGTCCTCCTGAATCGGAAGAAACAGGCTTTCTACTCAGGGGATAGAGAGGAGCAGCATAGAGCTCAGCGGGAGCTCCAGTGGAGGATCAGGGCGGCAAAGAAGGACTATGGGAAGAAGATGGAGGAGCAGCTGGCGCAGAACAACGTCAGAGATGTGTGGAGAGGTCTGAAGAACATCTCCGGCTTTGGGCAGAGGACCAGCAGGGTTGTAGACGGTAACACCAGGTTAAACAGCTTCTTCACGTGGTTTGACTACCCTCACAGTGGTCCCCTCTCTTCCCCTTAACTCTCCACGCACCTCCAACCACCAGCCCCCCAGAGACCTTCCTTCCCCACCGCCGCTACTCCCACCAACCCCTGACCAATCCACACCTTCAGTCGGCGTGCCTTCCTCCCCCCCTCACAGTAACACCAATGCAGGTGAGAGGGCAGCTGATGAGGCTGAAACAGAGGAAAAAGCCTTCAGGACCAGACGGTCTGCCTCCCCAGGCTCCTGAGGACCTCTGCAGATGAAGCGCTGTCAGGTCCTCAGCTACATGCACAACCTGAGCCTCAGCCTGGGGGTGGTCCCCACCCTGTGGAAGACCTCCTGTGTGGTTCAGGTTCCCAAAACGCTGCATGCAAGGGAACTGGCTCACTTCAGACCAGTCACCCCTGACCTCTCACCTGATGAAGACCATATAGCAGCTCAGTTCTTCGCCCACCTTCGCATCGCGTGGTGAGCCCCCACCCTGGACCCGCTGCAGTTCACCTACCTGGGCCTAACATCGGAGTAGAGGATCCCTATCATCTACCTGGCATGCAGCGGGCGCCACACCACCTCAATAATCTCCACACTGGGGAGTGCTGTGAGAGTCATGTTCTTTGACTTCTCCAGCTTTCAACACCATCAACGGACCGGTGCTGGGTGCAAGGAGGGGGAAGCTGGAGGACGCTGGGTGGACAAGCGCCTAGCTGACTGGACCATCAGCTACCTCAGCACTGACCGTCCCTCAGAGGTGGCACTCCTGCAGCACCGGGGCCCCCCAGGGCACCGTCCTGTCTCCATTTCTCTTCACCCTCTACTCCTCGGACTTCACCTACAACACAGACAGCTGCCACCTCCAGAAGTTCTCTGATGACTCCGCCGGCCACTGATGGCTGTGTGTCTGAAGGGAACGAGCTGAAATACTGGTCGGGTCATCATGGACTTTGTGGACTGGTGTGAGAGAAGCCATCTGTCTCTGAACACCAGTAAGACCCAGCGAGATGGTGATGGACTTCAGGAGAAGACCACCCCCCATCACCAAGCCCGTGAACATCCAGGGACAGGACATAAGAAACTGTGGAGAGTTTCCAAAATACCTGGGTGTTCACGCCAATAATAAACTGGACTGGACTCACAACACTGACGCTCTGTATAAAAGGGCCAGAGCCGCCTCAAGCTCCTGAAGGGAGGCTGAGGGCCTTTGGAGTCAGCAGGCCCCTCCTAAAACCTTTTGCATGACTCTGTGGTGGCCTCAGCCCTCCTAACGCTTGTTGTCTGCTGGCCCCTGGGCAGCTCAGAGAGGACAGAAAGAGACTGAATAAGCTGGTGAGGAGGGCCACTTCTGTCCTAAGGCTGCCCTCTGGACTCGGTGGAGGAAGTGGCTGAGAGGAGGGGTGCTGTCCAAACTAACATCCATCATGGACAACACCTCTCACCCCCTGCACCAGACTGTAGAGGAGGAGCTGAGCTGCTCCTTTAGTCAGAGACTTAGACACCCTGCTCTTCCGTAGAAGGAGCACTTCCTCGCGAAGTTCATTCATTCCTGCTGCCACCAGCAGACTCTATAATACTGCACTATAACCACAATAACTCCTGTAAAACCACTGTGCAACTATATTATAGTTTTTTATTTATTGACTGTGCAATATTCTGGTGCAATATATGTGAATAGAATAGTCATACCACTACCTCACGTTGTTCCTTACCTACTACACTTTAATGTAATCAAAATCAATCCACCTGTATATAAGCCATCCTGATTGTACATATGACGCCAAATCTCTGTGTTACTCCCTTGTATTTTTAAAATTTTTTATTTCTTATTTTTATTTTGTTTTTCATTGTGTGTGATACATGTACAGTATACTTGCACCTTAATCTTATTTATCTTGATATATACTGTATATACCTTGATATACTGTATATATATTGTTTATTCTTAATGGACATATTTTCCTCCTTGTTTGCACCTTCTTTAATTACTATGCCAATATGTGACCAGTGAATTTCTCCGCTGTGAGATCAATAAAGCTCATCTAATCTAATCTAATTAGAAACTGGTCAGAGAGGACAGGGTTGTGAGGAATGCTGTTATTTCTTCACATTCTATGCCATATGTGAGCACAAAATCCAAAGTATGAAGATGAGAATGTGTGGGACTATTCACATTTTGAACATAGCCAGTAGTGTCTAAGATAGCATTAAATGCTGCTCTTAAGCTATTGCCTTCAATGTCAGCATGGATGTTAAAATCTCCCACTATGATGACCCTGTCAGTATTTAATGCTAAATCAGAAAGGAACTCTGAAAACTCATCTAAAAAATTCAGAGTAAGGACCTCGGTGGATCGATACAAAGTTACTTAAAAGAAGATGTTTTCTTGCTTTCCAATTTGGATCAGGGAAATTAAGGGTTAAATTTTCAAAAGAGTTGTAAGTCAGACTGAAAGATTGTTGCTACTCCTCCTCCTCCCCAGAACTTCTGGGTATGTGACAATTTAAATAGCTTGAAGGAGGTGAGCCTCATTTATGCTCACATAATCCTCTTGCTGCAGCCAGGTTTCTGTAAGGCAACATAAGTCAATGTGATTATCACAAATCAAGTAATTAACCAGCAGACTTTTAAAGTAAAGAGATCTTATGTTAAACAGACCTCATTTAATCGCTTTTAACTATTTCCCCAATTGGAGTTATTTTAATTTTAATTAGATTATCATGATTTACTCCTTTGGGAATCTTTGCTAATTTATTAGATTTTGGTCGTGGGCAAGACACTGTCTGGATGGAGTAAGGAGTAGGTAACAGTAGAGAAGCTGCAAAGATGTGTGTTAAATTTAGACTTTAATTTCACAACGGGCTACTGTGAGTTGTAAAATTAACCCCTGCAAATTGCCTCTTGTTATTGCATCTGATTGATCAAAATATGTTTGAGAGCTGCCGTTGGACGAAACGACTGGACCAGAACCAGAAAGAGGTGAAGAACCAAACTGAGGCAAACAGCCCTTCCACTCAACCAAGCTAAACAGTGACATCCTTCATTCAACTTTCTATCTGATGCTTAATAAGTGCTCTGTTTGGGTAAACTAGGTAGAAGGTAGTCATGCTTGTGTTTTATATGAAATAAGCTTTCTACTTCCACCACTACTTTACTCACTGAATTGCTGATTGCCCGTTGATAGTATGGGGTTGAAGTGAAGCCACCGGCCGCCATATTGGTACTCCCCAGTTAGACCGGTGGCAATGTAAACAATATGTGCGCTACAACATCGACCATCAATGATGTTCTCATTTTGAGGGGGGCTTAAGACTTTTAAAATAAAGATAAATTCATCACTTTGGCACACAATTGCTGTTTCGTACCATCATTAGATTATTAAACTTATAATAAAAACATACACACATCACATTGCATAGTCATTATGAAGAAAATTAAGTTTATAAATCATGTATTATGACTGATATTACATATATTAAGTGCCAGAATTTTGAGATCATACGTAATATGTTATATATATCATTTCTAAATTTTACATCAGGACTGAATTACAAGTATGTCGGTTAATGCTCTAATATTTGCAAATTATGCATGGTTATGCAGGTTGGTGATTAATAACTTTGCTAGTAGCCAAAGTCTAAATTACAAAATTGTTGAAAGACAACAGAATTTTTCACAGCCAGATTCAGGAGTCATACCTTTTATACAAGAGGCTAAAGTCTGTGATCTGTGAGCAAATTACTGTTAAAATCATTCAACTGATAATAATTAATTAATTTCACCCTTTGAATTACCTATTAATTAACCATAACATCCAGTTCTAGTTACTTAATATATTCATAATCTTCTGGTAAACTTGCACTACACTGGTTGCACTACATTCAACAATAGTAGAACCTGACTTCCTTCTTTCAGCCCTTTAGGTGACAATAATACACTTAAAGTGGGGTCACCCACACAAACAAGGGGAGAGACTTGCAGCTATCATTTAAATTAATGCATAAAAAACTGTGTAGAAGTAATCAGTTTTAAACTCAGTTGTAAATTCCTACAACAATTGATTCTGTACAAGAGAACATTCTAGGCCGTGAAAACAATAAAAAAAGCTGTAAGCCACTTCTCATGTCACAGTAAAAGCTGATCCCATACCTATGTTTGAGCAAAAGAGAACTAAGCACTAAAAAAATGTAGTCCTGTATGAGCCTATATTGTCTATAAGTCTATATATACTCCATGTCAACTACTACGTATATAGTTTCCCTTAACTCTCTACTGCGTAGAAATTTTTATATCTAAGGGAAACATATTCAAGGACATTACAACTTTTTTTATACTATATACACTCTTTTTATAATGCATTTCATATTTCTCTCTTTAACGGATCTTGCTTTACTGTAACTCTTTGCACTCTTTATAAGCTGCTGTAACCAGAATTTATCTGAAGTATTAATCCCAAGGGGAAATAAAGTTGAGTCTAAGTCTATATTGTTTATGGCAGCAACCCAGCTGATGCCTCCCTCTAGGGTCATGTCAAAGCTAAACAAAGATGAAGGTACGATGAAGAGGAAAACCCAGCTCCATCCCTCTCGTCATTCTGTTCTTAATCACAGCCGGGAACCAGCAGATGAAGCTGGAGAACAGGTATATGATTGCAGGACCATCATCACCTGTGAATTTCAAGGCGGATTGTTTTTTTTTCCTCTGCTTATCTCAATGTACATCAACAGCCAATCTGTCAGGCTTCTGAAGTTTGCTGATGACACCACGCTCATTGGGCTCATCTCTACAGGGGGGTAAATCTATCTCTCGGTGGGAGATGATCACCTGGGGACATAACTGCAGCTGAGTCAATCAGGACCAGAACCTCAAGACACAGAAACATCTACATCTTCTTAGCTACTAACCCGATGAAGAGCACAGGATCACCATTGAAATTGTCATGCTGAACATAAACATCTCAGTATGTGCATGTGAGTATATGCATACATTTTATTCTCACCTCATAGTGTTGTGTATTTTTTTAAATTCCAAATGGCATATTTATGTTTGTTTTTATGTCAGCTTGTCTGTGCATAGCATTCTATCACCAAAGCAAATCCCCTATACATATCAGAACTACTTGGCAGAAATTTTGCTTTTTCTGGTTCTGATTCTAAAGAATTGTCAACTTTAGTAAATCTACATTTGCTTTCTCTAATTTCCAATGAACTCCTGTGACCTTTCAGTTTTTAGTCAGTCAATTGGTTTCAAAAAGATAAGAGCTCAAACCGGTCAGTATAGAACATTTTGTACATCCTTCAGCACCGCTTATTTATGTTATTGTACATGACGTGCACAACTCTATGTCAATATGACTTTTCATTGACTGGTTCAAGTGATAAAAGATTGAAAAAGAGGATGGCTTATCAGCTGGTCTTCCAGCTCAGAAGGAGCAAAGTCAGACAAGTGTTAATTCTAAAAGACGACTTGAAGGTGCAGGAAGTGAAAGTAAAGCAAACGGAAGATCAGCTGACAGATTGAAGACAACATCCAGGATCTACACCAACTTTATTTTCCATTATTCTTTCTAATTCTCAAATAAAATTCAACACTTTCTCAAGAATAAAGGGGTGAGTACATTTATTTGTGTTTAGTAAATGAACAAAGTGAAAGTAAACCAAAGCAGCTATTTAGTCAGGTGACAACTTCACTGCTCTGTTTATTTTTATGAAGATGCCCTATGCTCTGAGTTTTATTTCCTGTTTTTCCATTTTTGTGTTGCATTAAACAGACACAACTGAAAATTAAGTGATTTTTTTCCATCCTTTTTTCTTTGATGAATTGATATTAAGATGACGAAGGAAGGTTGCCACTCATAGAACTAATTCATGTTTTCTCCATAGGAGGGTAGATCAGGTGTCTTCTGCTGGGAAGGTCTTAGGTTTGCATTCTTTTGCAACATGCCAATATGCATATGGGGAACATTTTTTATCCTGAGGGCGCAGGGGGCTCATGCACCCCACTTTATGAGACCAAAATACATTTTCGCTGCCTGAAATCTTAAACATATTTCATTATATTAAAATTAACAGCCAGTACCTTCACCTAGAATGCACTGATGCGGGCGCAGCAATCTTTTCTCCGGCAGATATCCGAGCATGAATTGGAATTGCTTACAGTTCAGGTCTCAGGTCCTGGACGCTGTATCCTCCAAGGACCCGTCTATCTGGACTGGGTCCTTCCAAGTCCGTGAAAGTAAGAAGGAAGAAAAACGTGACGCGATTCACAATACATCGTCAAAGCAATCACGTGGAGACTGTGAAAGGGGAGGCAATTTTAGGCCAAACAAAAAAATCAAACAACAGTTTCTTTTGGATCTCTGGTCCAATCAAACAGGAAGGTTAGTACAAACCAACTTGATCACAATATAGTGTAAATATAGGCATATTTATGATTTAGCCTCTTAACACCTACCGCCCGATATCAGGTCAATATGACATCACATTTTTTGCCACATCAAATATCACGCTTGTATGTAGATAAATCCCAACAGGTTGAAGATAAATCCCAACAGCAAAACAACCATAAAATACATTGTAAGCCAATCATACACTACTGTTATGTGCTCCGGGCCCATTATTATTTCTTTTGTTTATTTAATTACGTTAATTTGCGGCATTGTGGCCCGCCTATAAATAGGCCGGCGTTCAGAATGTGAGAACGCTCCAGGCCGCCCCACTCCGCCCTGCTGAGACGCCGCTTTTCTTTTCGCTCCTGAGTTCGACCTGTGGTAGCAGGCTGAAACTTAGACTCGAGGCTGCCATGTGGTAATTTTTGTATCTTTTTGTGGTTTGCCAATTTTGGCCTGGTGGGACCGGTGGTCCTGTTTTCGATCTTTTCTTTAATATAGGTTTTTTCTTTTTTGCTTAGTCCGGCTTCAGCTGAGGCTTCGACGGCCCTTTATAGGGTTGGCCCTCGGCTGTGCCGTTTTGTTCTTTTTTGCCGGCTCACCAGGTCCATCTTTCTGTTAATACTTTTTGGAAGGTTTTGTTTCTCTTTTCTCTTTTTTTTTTCGATTCCTTTTTTTTATGGGACACGGGATTTGAGGGCCAACTGACCATCTTTTTTCTTTTTCCCTTTTAGGAAAGATCAGAAAAGTGGAGAAGTTGAAAATAAAAACTGATTGAACCCTCATCTTCTTTTGTCTCGTGTCCTTAAATATGTTGTGTCTTGTGTGGACGTAACAACTACAAACACCAATAACTATTAATCCGACATCAATTTATGATTTATAACTTCTAGCTCTTACCTTGTGTACGTCTTCTGCCATTAGGGTGTTGATCCATAATGGTAAAAAGGCGTCTTGTTTTTTCCGTGTTACTCCACAGAAAACATCCAGTTGTATTTCCCATAAAATAAACTCAAGTGTCGTGATAATCCACCAAAGTCATGAAAAGTAAGAATCAAAGGGTGAAAACACATTCGCCATTTTAGATCATTTTAGATCTGCTACAAACATCAATCATCACCTCCACCCATACTATCAGGTTACTTAAGTAAAATACCTCTTTGTAAAATAAAATTCCCCCCTGCACACACGCGTGCCCACAAAGAGTAAAGAAGGTCATTTAGCTACAAAACCCCCTTTGAAAAATCCTGGATCCACCCCTGCTTATATAGTCAAGGACTAGAATGTCTTTATGTGTAAAATGTTTTTATCCTACACTGTTTGGTCAAACAGCTTTTAAAAAAAAAAAAAATTTCTTGCATGTACAAGTCAGACAGGAGAGAACTCTGCACCTGGTAAGTCCGAATAGCTTTACCTCCATTTCATACAAACTGAGTTAAATCCAAGAAAGCTGAAACTCATTTACAGCATTTTTCTAACACAGTGTAAATCGTAATATCGGTATAAGATTCATGTGCAGTTTGTTCAAATTAGTTTTTTAATACTTTTGGAGAATTTGCTTTTTTGTTTTTCTGAAAAGAAAAAAAAAAGTAATAATAATTATTCCTGGCATCTACTGTAATATCAGTCTCTGAGATCTGGTCCCTTTTTGTTTTAAGGAATGGCAGCTGATGAGATATCTGCCTCTGAGAAGCTGCTGTGCTGCATCTGCCTGGATTCCTTCGCCGAGCCTGTAACCCTACCATGTAGACACGACTTCTGCTGCAAATGCATCACCCAATACTGGGACAACACTGACAGATGTCGCTGTCCTCTGTGTAATGAATGCTTCAGCACCAGACCCAAACTTGAAGTTAATTCAGTAAGGTCTGAACTAATGGATCTATTGTGCGACTCTGCAAAGGAGACAGCCAGTAGTCGCAGCGCGGAGCATCAAGCCAATGCAGGAGAGGTTCTGTGTGACGTCTGTACTAAGTCGGCTCAGAAGTCCTGCATGGCGTGTCTCAGCTCCTACTGTGAGACTCATGTAAGGTTTCATCACAGCTTTGCAGGTCTGAGGAGACACACCTTAATGGACCCTGTGGAGGGACTGGAGGACAGAATGTGCCAGAAGTACCAAAAGGTGTCAGAGAAGCTGCTGAGATTTTTTTTTAAAGTTTCAGGGCGTCAACTTTCAGATCAAAGCTAATAAGAACCTGTAGGAGAGGCTCACAGAAAATATGACCGGCTGATGTTTTAAACTGAGCTTTGGTCATTCTTTTAACACAGGATGTTTTTATTGAACTTTATTTCCTTGGCATCTGATGCATGATGCCCTCTAAGAGGTTTCGTATTCCTTCAGGGCTGTCAACTCTCACCCATTGACAGTGAGACTCAACCATCTCAGTGTCTTCTCACACACTCTCACTCCATATTCCCAATTTCTCACACTGAAAAATTACAGACATTAAAACTCCATTCCATTCCATTTATTTATGTATAAAAAATACCATGGTGATCACAATCCAGTCAAAAAACAAAACAAAACAAAAAATGAAAAATGCTTCTGAATATGCCGTAAAGGGTATTGACTGAGAGTTTTCAGTAAAGATATAATCCCAGAAGTAAAAATTTTCTTTCAAAAGAAGATGCATAAAAAAGGGTTAATGTTGGATTATGAGTAACTAGGGAGAAAAGATGTTGAAGGCTGCCAGGGATTTATAATATAAATCCTATATTATATATATATATATATATATATATATATATATATATATATATATATATATATATATATATATATATATATATATATATATATATATATATATTATATATATATATATACAATATAAACAAAAGCCCTGCTTTTGTCTATATTGTTTTATTGCCTTCAAAGTTAAACTGTATGAAACAGTGTGGTTAAAGGAGTTCTGGGGGTTGGTTTAATAAATATTTCCAATTTAGGACCTTATAAACATTCCTGCGTCTAATAAGGTTAAAAAAAGGCGTATTTCAGGAATTTTCAAAGTTATGTCTGTATCTTTTGTTTCTATAAATGTTAGACGCAAGGCTTTCTTTTTATTCTGTAAGGAACAACTGACAAATAGTTTTTTTCTGCAAGAGACTCACTCAGAGGTAACAGATGAAAAATTTTGGAAACAGCAATGGGGAGATGAAATACTTTTCTCTCTTGGAACCTCTCATTCTGCAGGAGTGATGGTGCTTTTCAATACATTTCCAGGAAAGGTAATTGCACACAAAACCCATACGGATGGACCTTGGCTTATAATGGCAGTAGAAATGCATGATCAGAGATATATTGTACTTTGTGTGTATGGTTATGACAACAGAAAAACTAATAAGGTCATGATGGAAAGACTAAGTTTGCCCGTAAATGAGTGGAAAGTTACTTTTATGACAGAGAAAGTGGTAATGGGTGGTTATTATAATATAGCTCCTGATTCAGAGATTGATGGCAAACCTCATAGAGGTCAGCATCCTGCATATGATGATATTTTGCCCAGTCTATGTACATCAACACATACAGTGGATTACTGGAGAATATCCAACCCCACCTCTGTAAAATACACTTGGTCTAACTCTGCAGATAACAATCAGTGTTCAAGATTAGATTATTGGTTAATTTCTCAGATTATAGCTAAAGATGTTTTAAATGGTACATTTAACCACTGTATGATTAAATTGACATTATGAATAATTCAACAACCCAAATCATCAGCAAACATCTGGAAATTCAATAATAGTTTATTACTTAATGCCGAATTCTGTAGGCAAGTTAATCCTTTTTCAAAACATAAATGGTCTGGATATGTCACATATGAACAAATGGGAGTTCAAATTTGAAATTTGAACTTAAACAGTTAGCCATTGGAACATTTGAGATAAATCAAATATTAACATACTAGAATGACATTCCCGAAGGACTTATCTGATATGGTCAATATTGCTATAAATATGGGAAGATATTATATACATGCATGTAAATGGAAAAATCAAAAACCTTCAGTAATAAGTTTCTAAACGAACTCAAAATCTTCTACTCAGCTTTATCTCTGTTATCTGACAAATATGGACATATACAAAAACTATGTAGTGACATGTCAAAATTTCTGGTGTTTGATTCAGCAAAATGCTAAAGCTAACGTGATGTAAGGAACTGTCTTATTGCAGAATGAGGCTGGCTCTTTAAAATTTTTTTTTTTTTCTTAAGTTTTGTATGTTTCCATCAGTTGTAATAATACTGCCTGTTTATCTATTCATTTATCTCTGTTGCTTTGCAGTATTTAAGTTTATGATATATGTTGTCTTCTCTTTTTTATGTAAGAAAGAAATGTGGTGATTCCTACTAAAAAATGTAAATAAGTTTTGTTCAATAAAAAAGGGTAGTGACGCCGCAAATAAACACGCAGGAAAAAGAACTACATTTCCCATAGTTCCTAGTGATTATTTGTGCTTCAAACGGACAACAAATGATAAACCCTGTTCCCTTAAATTCCTCGCATGCGTTTGCGCGGTTTCGAGATAATCTGGATTTACTTTATTTTGTTCTCACCCTAAAGGTTCTTTATTTCTCAACTGTCTTTTTTTAGCTTACTTACCCTGTCTCCAATAACTTGCAAGAATTTATATCGATTTGAGGACAACGAAATCGGAGCTCAGGTGTTTTTTTACATTTTGAACTAAGGTTAGCTAATAGTTTACTGTAACTGAAGTTTCTTTATTATTCAGGTTAAATATTATTATCTAATTTCAGATTAGTAACAATTCTCCGTAATCATTTGCGCTTGGCCATCTTATTTCCTGCCTCTTGTCATAGCGTTTCGTTGTATCTACTGAGTTTAGTTAATCTTGTCCAGTAAATGGTTATGGATGAGGGTGACTTGAAACTGCTGGTGAAGCTAACTCAGGAGGGACGGTTAATCTGTCTGCAGAAACATGTGAAATCATGGAGCCCTGCAGCTGCTGCTTCTATCAGCAGCACACACTTCGGGCGCTCTGGAGACACTCTGCTGCACTATGCCTCAAGACACGGACGCTTGGATGTTATGGAGTTCCTTATAAAGCAACTTGGCGCAGACGTAGATGTGTACAATAATGACTATAAGAGACCGCTGCATGAAGCCGCCTCTATGGGCCATATAAAGTGTGTGAGCTATTTACTGGAGGAAGGAGCTACCGTAGACAGCCTAAAAAAAGGCGACTGGTAGGAAATAACATGATTGGTGTATATTGGCTGAATTAGGAGCCTTCGATAGCTCAGTTGGTAGAGCGGAGGACTGTAGTTCATAAACAATTGACATCCTTAGGTCGCTGGTTCGAATCCGGCTCGAAGGAGTTTTTAAAGTTCGTTTCTATAGTGTGTGGGATGTGATGTGTCTTGTTTTCCTCCGTGATGCTCTCATCTCTCATCCAGCTATACTTGCTGCTATTTATGCCTTCCCTATCCCAGCCAGCTATTGTATATATATATATATATATATATATATATATATATATATATATATATATATATATATTGTTGTTATACACACATGTATATATACATCCCTTATTTTTTTTTCCCACGATGGGAAAATTCTGGTTTGCAAGGCAAAAAAAGATTATAGAAAAATGGTCACACAAATGTGGGCCTTAGAAAAATGTATATAAAAATAATATAATAATGAAGAGCTAAAAAAATAAACAAAATACTGTAAAATAATGTGTTTTAACAATATAAATATTGTGCACCAGGAGAATAAATATCCAATTTACAGCTATGGACATTTTTACAGTAATGGTTATTTGAAAATAGCACCAACATCTGAGATGTGCAATAAAAAAAAATAAAAATAATAGTATATATATATATACACTATATTGCCAAAAGTATTTGCTCACCTGCCTTGACTCACATATGAGCTTAAGTGACATCCCGTTCCTAATCCATAGGGTTCAATATGACGTCGGTCCACCCTTTGCAGCTAGAACAGCTTCAACTCTTCTGGGAAGGCTGTCCACAAGGTTTAGGAGTGTGTTTATGGGAATTTTTGACCATTCTTCCAGAAGCGCATTTGTGAGGTCGCACACTGATGTTGGACGAGAAGGCCTGGCTCTCAGTCTCCGCTCTAATTCATCCCAAAGGTGTTCTATCGGGTTGAGGTCAGGACTCTGTGCAGGCCAGTCAAGTTCATCCACACCAGACTCTGTCATCCATGTCTTTATGGACCTTGCTTTGTGCACTGGTGCACAGTCATGTTGGAAGAGGAAGGGGCCAGCTCCAAACTGTTCCCACAAAGTTGGGAGCATGGAATTGTCCAAAATGTCTTGGTATGCTGAAGCATTCAGAGTTCCTTTCACTGGAACTAAGGGGCCAAGCCCAGCTCCTGAAAAACAACCCCACACCATAATCCCCCCTCCACCAAACTTTACACTTGGCACAATGCAGTCAGACAAGTACCGTTCTCCTGGCAACCGCCAAACCCAGACCCGTCCATCAGATTGCCAGATGGAGAAGCGCGATTCGTCACTCCAGAGAACGCGTCTCCACTGCTCTAGAGTCCAGTGGCGGCGTGCTTTACACCACCGCATCAGACGCTTTGCATTGCACTTGGTGATGTATGGCTTGGATGCAGCTGCTCGACCATGGAAACCCATTCCATGAAGCTCTCTGCGCACTGTTCTTGAGCTAATCTGAAGGCCACATGAAGTTTGGAGGTCTGTAGTGATTGACTCTGCAGAAAGTTGGCGACCTCTTCGCACTATGCGCGTCCAGCATCCGCTGACCCCGCTCCGTCAGTTTACGTGGCCTACCACTTAGTGGCTGAGTTGCTGTCGTTCCCAAACACTTCCATTTTCTTATAATACAGCTGACAGTTGACTGTGGAATATTTAGGAGCGAGGAAATTTCACGACTGGATTTGTTGCACAGGTGGCATCCTATCACAGTTCCACGCTGGAATTCACTGAGCTCCTGAGAGCGACCCATTCTTTCACAAATGTTTGTAAAAACAGTCTGCATGCCTAGGTGCTTGAATTTATACACCTGTGGCCATGGAAGTGATTGGAACACCTGATTCCAATAATTTGGATGGGTGAGCAAATACTTTTGGCAATATAGTGTATATATATATATATATATATATATATATATATATATATATATATATATATATATATATATATATACATTATATATATATACATTATATCTGAAATATTTGAAGGCCTGAAATACTTTCAATCAACATAGTTGACTAGTTTGTCTTCCAGCTTTTAAAGCAGCTACAGTACTTTGGTTTATTAGAAGTGCAGTAGGAGATATTATCTGACGCATTTTCTATCATGTGGCTTTAAGATCTCCTCGTGGTTTGCCGCGGCTGCAGACAGCATGCATTCATGAGTTTTGAAGGCGTGGCTTCAAGGGTTTCAAAGAGAGACGCATGGTTGTGTATCTTCAAAAATATAGCTTGCTGGAACCGTCCAGTATCTGCTACTGCACCTTTAAGAACAAGTTTGGGTTTTATTCACAGGACTCCCCTTATGATGGCATGCACTCGAAGGAACCTTGATGTGATTCAGAAGCTGCTGTCCTACAGTGCAGACCCCAGGTTGCAAAACAAGGATGGATGGAACTCATTCCACATCGCCTGCAGGGAGGGCGAGCCTCTGGTTGTGGAATACCTGCTGCATGCTTCGCCAGACATTTGGAGGACTGAAAGCAAGACTGGCAGAACACCGCTGCACACTGCAGGTAATGCATCTTCACATCTGTAAATTAATCTTGTGTACAAATGATTTGATGACTTAACACGGCATCATCACGATCTACCAGATTATCATCATTTTTGTCCTTACTGCAGCTTTGCACGGCTGTGTGGAGGTCGTTAGCATCCTGCTGGAGAGGTAAGGGTTAAATATTGCAATTAAAATCATGTGGAGCATTAGATAGGAAGTTTCTGTCAGTGGAACTGCAAAAAAGCTTGAACTCCTATAAATAACTTCAGTTGAATTTTGTTTGTTTACAAAGCCCCAATATACAACACTTATTGTCCCAAAGACAATTCAATCGAATCATCTAGACAGAATTGTTAGAAGTTTCCTATCTAAAGAACCCCTGCTGCTTGCTGGATGTTCTCCTCTTGGAGAAGCATTTAGTAAAAACAGACCTACTGTCACATTTTGTGGTTGACTCAACAGCAATCCCTCACACTGGGCCTGCTTGCAGCGACAGAGTGGCAAAACTTCCTTTTAACAGGAAGACACCTCCAGCAGAACCAGGCTCAGTGTGAACCGCCATCTGCGGAGGCTGAGGGTTCAAGGAGACAGAAGCAGACACAGAAAAGGAATATAGAAGCACTTATGTTAGAAAAGGTAACAGTAAAGTAGTTCCATAGGTTTCTCTGTCCAGGAAAGAAACGCTTAAGCAAATGAGCTCTGAGCCAGTTTGAAAGAGGAATGAAAGTGAGAACATACAGTTAGTCACAGTTAAAGCTCACCGCATAGCTATATCTAGGAGAGAAACAAGAATAAGCCCTGAAAAAGAGACCCATCTCTATCATTCATAATGGCAGTGATCCAGTTGATACCACCCTCCAAGATGGTGTCACAGCTAAACAGAACCAGGGTAGATGAAGCTACTAAGCTACTATTAAACTGAAAGAACATAAAGTGAGTGGTTGAAATAAAAAATACTGCAGACTAAAAAAACAAGAGATAGAATGATGCATAATGAAGAAAAGCGGTCCCTATGTCATCCAGTAGCCTAAGCCCATATTGGCATAACTATTGAGCTAGCTACTGAAGCTTTATCAAATGGGCTATTCATAGCACAATCCATATAGGGGGACTATGTAATCAGGTGGAGTTTTATTCTCTGGTTATATGAGACAAACATAAAACTGTTTGACCTACATCCACCCTCATTAGTAGAAAAATAACACTGTAGATTACCCTGAATGCTTCAGTCCCACTGGAAAACTTTGTGATGGAGGCACATCCCATAACTCTAAAGTTATGCAGATCTGAGTGAAAGCATGATAAATCACTTAAGTTTGGGATTATAATGTTGAGAAAAACCTATGGAGAGGTGATTACTTTGCAACACTAGGCCTCATAACCTATCAGCTGTAATGTTATTAGTTAATAGTTATGCCATGAGGCATAAAATGCTCTGACTGAGATCTAACTCTACTGCTACTCTTCCAGGTGTAGCTACACCCCAAACAGCACAGACAGCTGCGGAGTCACGCCTTTCATGGACGCTCTCAGGAACGGACACCTCCCTGTGGCGCGGCTGCTTTTAGAGAAACACCAGGTGGAATAAATAAATGTGGGATTTTCTTTAAGTGAGAATCTGGTAAATATCTTCAGGACTAGTTTATTTAACTGTTGTAAACAGAGGTTATATTACCGTACGTTTGAGACATACAACAAGTCAAGAAAATCCTCATCGCAGGGGAAAGATAATTTAATTTGCGGAGGAGGCTAAAAGATTTATCTGCTCTTTAAAAGACTTCTTTAGGGTAATGCAACCATGATGTTAAAATAATCCTCCCCCTTTTATTTTCTTTTAAACACCCACACAAACACCAGCCTCCACAAGTAGTCCTTAAAGGGGTCAAAGAATGCAAAACCTAGTTTCCATTGTCATAGATGGATGACGATAATTCAGTGGGTGAAATGGACGTACAGAGAAGTTCAAACCCCATCGAAACCTCCTTGAGGTAGATGGAAGACACCAGTTTAGCTGTTTAGCCCACAGTTGGGTTTACTTCTACAAGAGTTACAAAGCAGGCAGTTTCTCTATGGAAAATAAGCCAGGTCCACAGGCGGAAATGAAGTGTTCCAGGCTGCTCAGCGAAAGGGGAACATTTTCACAGTGTTCCCGAAGACTCGACAGGCATGGATTACTTTTGTCTATCAGAAGATCCACGCAAAGTTTGATGCTCAGCTGTTCATTTCCTCAAAGCATTTTACTGAAGACAGCTTTCAAAATCTTGGACAGTTCAAAGCAGGATTTGCTAAATTTCTTTTACTGAAACTAGGGGCTGTTCCCACCGTAAGGCCATCACAACCACTGGCTGTAATTATGAATCTGTTGCTAAGCTGTTGATGGCAATGCTAACATATCTATGGTTGGGACGATTTTGAAATTCCCCCTGGACATTTTTTAATGTGTGAAAGTAGGACATGTCCGGGAAAAAGGGGACGTCTGGTCACCCTACCAACTATTTGATGTTTCAGTGAGTAAGTGCTTGTTGCTATGATTCGTCTTTGCTCAGCAGCTTTGCTCGTTGTAAACCAACCAATCAGAGAACAGCTCATCTAAATATTCATGATCATACCATAAAAGGAAGAAAACCTGTCGTTTCATTCTAGGGCTTTTAACCAGGCTGCATTAGGGCTCATAGAACAGAAAATATGCCATTTTCATGCCAACCAATGTTACACACCCTATTCAGAGACCTTAAGGACGAGCACCAGATACCCTATAGAATCATTCTATGACCCCTTTAATGCACTACTGTGTCTTAAAAAGGGTAAAATACAAGTTTCTCTTAAAATGAGGCTTTAAGGTTTTCCTATCTGAGCCAAAATCTAAATTTGATGGCATGTGACAAGGTTTTACTTTTACAATAAATGTTGCATGGCTAATCACTCGATATTTGCCATGACATTGCAGGCATCTCCGATGGCAGCTGATGTACTCGGTACTCAGCCGCTGCATCAAGTGGCTGTCACTGGTCAGGAGGAAGCCCTACGTTTTCTGGTGCAGGACCTGGGTGTGGACATTAACCAGAGAGCCACCGCCATCCAACTCACCGCCCTGCATTATGCTGCAAAGGTTAGATCAGCAGTGATCAATTTGAGTTTCTTATGGAGCTCAAAAGCTTTTTCATAGCAGTTCATAGAGAAAAAGTGAGTGTTGAGAACATTTTCTTAGGGTTATAAATTGGTGCTGAAAACAATGCAGATCTGTCTGATCCGAGTCAGTGAAAGACTGTAGATCTGGGAACTGATATGAAAAATAACTCACTAAAATGAATTCACGGCACTAGATGGAGGCATGGAAATGTGTACTTAGTATTTTACTACTGCTTTAGGATATAGCTGCTGTAAAAGAGCAATGTGGCAATGTTTTTTGTTTGAATTTTGCTCTTCAGCAATCCCTCACACTGAACATGCATGCCATGACAGTGGAGAGGAAAAATCAATTTTAACAGGAAGAAACCTCCAGCAGAACCAGGCTCAGTGTGAGCGGCCATCTGCTGAGGCCAACTGGGGTTTAAGGAGACAGAAGCAGACATAGAAAAAGAAGCATAGATACAAAAAGGCAACTGTAAACCAGCTCACGGCGCCCCCTCCAGGAAACACACAGCCAGGCAGACGAGCTCCAAGCCAGCTCCCATGTCAGAGGATGAAGAGAGCAAATCCAGTTAGTCACAGTCAGAGAAACAGGACTACACTGGAAAACAGGTTGATCTCCAGCATCTATAAACAAAGGTGTTGATGGCAGCAGCACAGCTGATATTTCTCTCCAGGATGGAGTCACAGCCAAACAGGAACAGACCAGATGAAGCTACAATGATAAAAAATACAAAGTCAGAAATGTTTCAAAACTAAAAATAGAGTGCAGAAAAGTCTGATGTATTTACTGATGTAACACTTTTAAATATCTTTTTTTTTTTACTGCTTGGCAAGTAGGCTTATTTTTCTGACGTGAGGATTCATTTATTCTTAGTATACTACATACATTCTGATGCCAGACAGACGGAGAGAGAGATAGAGGGGGGTGAAGAGTGAGGGGGAACATAAAAGAAACAACATAACAGAATCCAACAACCAGCTTCTTTTAAACTGCTCCTGAAGCATCCATGGGGAAACCTTGAGAGGACCATCACAGAACACGGATAGCAAAACTACCTGCAGCACAACATTTGAGCAAACTTGACAGCATTAATGCGCAAATGACACACATATGCTCACTAACTCACTTGCATAGTCTAAAGTGTGTCTGTGTGTGAGTATGCACAAAGTGTGATGTAGACCTTATATTAGAATCAGAAATACTCATATATTACACATATAACTCTCTCTCTCTCTCTATATATATATATATATATATATATAGAGAGAGAGAGAGAGAGAGAGAGAGAGAGAGAGAGAGAGAGAGAGAGAGAGAGAGATTGATCGATATGGCCTAATATTATATTTATAAACTAAAGTTGATAAATCAGATTAGTCATAAAGCTCTACGTATGAAGAAAGAAAAAGTCTAGGAGACTTATCCACCACTGATACAATAGTGACTGCTTAAGATTTCGTAACAGAAGCCTATAGAGATCTGTGAATTAAAGAAATCTCACCAAAGCCTGGTAAAAGTGAAGGTCTACACCCTGGTAATAAAGCTGTGCTTTTTAAGGAAGGCCATGCTGCCATGATAAAAACATTGGTGGAACTTGGAGCAGACCTTCACGCTCGGGACAATAAAGGACGCACTGGTAAGAAGTGTGTCAGCCATCATGTTATTATTTTTGTTAAAAGTGTAATTTATTGGCATAATTTACTGCTCTTTTTGTCTCCTCCCCCTGTAAGCTCTTCATATGGCTTGCATTGGGCAGAATGCGGAAGCAGTCAGGATGCTCTTTCAGCTTGGCCACAAGGATTCTAAGGATGCCTCTGGTGCAACAGCACGACAGCTGGCAAGGAAGCAGGACGTGGTGCGACTGTTTGACGGGCCAGAAACATCAGATGGTGGATCATTATGAAAACAAACACAAAGTTGCAACTTTGAGAGCCTGAAAAGCCTGATCAGATTCAGGCTCAGTAAGCCGGAGGTAAACTCACCTCCCCGATGTGACAGCACTGATGATATCACTTCAGTCTCATTTGCCTGTGCAGTTCATTGGACAATAAAATTGTGATAAAAAGTGTTCACTGTGGTGCTTGTGGTAGAGTATGGACTTTTTGTAAAGATGTAGTTAATAAATCTATAACAGAAAAATCTTTGATTTCTCTAACAGTTTAGGATTCAGAGATGTACTATGACTATGAACCTCTATTTCAGTTGCTCATTCTTGTGAAAAGGCTTTCCTGTGAAATTATGGTGTCTTATTGTGTCTTATTATATTCTATGTTTTACATTTTGTTTTTGGCCTCTTTGTTAGTTTGTTACCACAGTGAAGGTTTGGAAAGAAAGAAGAAAAGTCTGAAATCAACTGTGAAGAAGTGCAAAAATATCTGAAGCCATGAGGGATAGTGTTCAGAATATGAATGTTGGTGTTGACTTAGGTAATTAAAGTTAAAACTGCAGAAGCTGCCAAGATAATGGATGTGTAGTATTTTTGTAGATTTATAGGTGAAGGTGTTAGACCTAGCTGTATAACATCCATGAGTTAGACCTCACTTGCAAAGGATAATGTTAAATATAGGAAGATTTTTATTCATGCAGACTAGCTTAAATGCAGCCTTATAATGCTTCTTATGCATCTTAGACTTGATTGGCTTTGTTCAAATATGAAGAGTCCCATGTGTGGCAAAGTAAACAACAGGGCTGCTCAATTCTGAGAATCCCAGGTCAGCCAAAGGGATATCCCCTTGGCCAAGTAGCCAAGGCATAGTGACAGGACCTCACACTGTCACACATATCTCACCTTCATACTTTGCACATTGTGCTGAAATAAGGCATTGCATGTAGAGAAATAACAATACTTTCTCAAAACCCGGTCCTCTGACCACTTTTTATTTAGTTTAAGTTTTCCCCTAAAAGAAGGTTTCACTTTAGCAGATCATTGACAGATAATGCAGTAAGAAAAAATCTGTTCCACTTTTTTCCCTTGGCATACTGGAACAATACTGCAGAGGGCAAACATTTAATTTATTCCCCTTCACAAATTGATGATTTTGTTGCTGGGACCACAACTTGCTTTCCTAACCAATCTGGCAGTATTGTCTCTGTAAAGTGCCTTGAGATTACAGGCTGCGCATTGGCGCTATATAAATACACTGAATTGAAGTGAAACTGATTTGATAATTAAACCATTTACAATTGTCCCCTTGAAAATCTATGTTTTTCAATTTGGGAAAACCCCACTGAGTAGATGTGCATATAAAATAAAATGCCAAGAACACAACTCTCAGGTTACAGTCAAAACTCTGCCCTGTCAGATATGTTGCAGTGTAATAATTCACAAACACAGCAGGTAGCATCTGGTTGAACTTGTTGATTCACGAAAGCAGGAAACAGAGGCCAGGTTTTCTTAAGGTATTTTTGTTCTTTCATATACATAAACTTCTATGAAAAAATTTTAATAATATATATGTGAATTCAAACCTTATATTCGATTCGAAACCAGGAGGATCAGAAACAGGCAACAGCTCCTTTCATGAGTAATGCAGTTCAAATATTTATATTGATGTATTTTTATTATATGTATTTTTATTAATGTGTATGTCTAATAATTTCTATACTGAATATGATCAAATGTGTTTTATGTGTGGGTCAAATTAAGTTAAATTCTCCGTAGAGATCCAAAAATGGTTTAATATGAAAAAGTTTTGATGGATTTCTGGTACTTATGTAAATAAGTAGTGCAAGAGTGTGGATAGGACAGAGAGCGGTGAAAGTAAAGAAACTCTCAGATGTTGCAAAACAGTCAGATATGGTACTCAAAAAAGCTTTTCGTTCCAGAAAAAAATGGTTGGTTTAGAAATTGCTTTCTCCAGAAACAAGTTGCTTTAATATTGTTTTTCCAGAAAAGTTGGTTTATACAAAAAAACAGATAGAGTGGTAAAGAATAGATGTGATAGAATGTCCAATAATTTAGATAGAATGGGTAAATGGGATAGGAGAGCTAGAAAGGCCAAAACAGAGTTAGAGAGAGGTAGGGAGGCAGCCAGGCACCTGTAAGAAGAAAGAAAATGTATTAAATGCTGTTCAAGGAAAAAATAAAGCAGCTTCTGCTAAAAAGAATCATTGATATAAATCTTTCAACCATTTGGTTTCAAAGCCTTAACATTAACTTATTTTTTTTCATTAAATATGAACAATAACTGATGTACAGTAGGGTATTTAATCAATCTTCCAAATTCATAGAAATGCGAAAACTATAGAAAAACAACTGTAGTTAGATTGGATATAAGCTAATCCTGATTTAAAATTCCCCTGGTAATAGATGATAAATAAATACATTGGTGTATTACGAATTGCACTATTGCAATACAGAAATTTATTTTCCGGATGACGTTCAGTTTTTAACAACTGTCCTGAATAACTCTTCTGTGTGAGCTAATTTAAAAGTGAGACAGTGGATGCTGAGGACATGGATAAAGACGTTTTTGGAAAGAAGTCAATGTTGTGACATCCAAATGGATGAGTAAAAATATTGTGTGCTGTTATCAAAGCTAAGGTCAGTCCAACCAACCTAATACTGACCAGGCAGGATACCCTTTGATCTATATAAAAATTCACTTTCAAGAGTTTGATGATGATGGCTTCTAAAATTCACGGAATAAAATACTGGTAAGTCTTCACATTCAACATTCCTTTACTTTTTCAGGACTATAAAAATAATTGTTCTCATGAGAAAGGAGAAAACCTTTTAGCTAAAAGCTTTGCACAAACTAATAAGAAAAATAGAAAAAAGATAGATGTCAAAACTGCATTAAATAGAAACTAACATTTTAGAACTAAACATAAAACATTGCTTACAAAGTAATGAAAATCTGTGTTTACTTTCAGGTGGACAGAGGAAAAAAACAACAATAAAAAACAGCCGATAATACCCAGCACTGTACTGATTATCTTGCTTTATCTCTCAAAACATTGAGTCAAAACAACACCATGCATGAACTAGAACAATACGACTGAGACCCTCACTGATATATACCTGACAGATCTTTACCAGGTCTAATATTTCTGGAAAACCATAAACCCTATGAACAGATCAAGAACTTTGCTAATTTTACAAAGTAAATGAAATGTTCCCATCTATATTTTCATAGCTCTCAGTTAGATGCAGGGAAAATGAGTGCGTTACTACTTACAGTGTCCTTTATAGAAGTATGAAACACAGTTTCAACATAGAAATTCTAATTTATGAAATACTGTCACTTGGCTGTCACCATAAGCAGCTACTGAAAAGCAGAAAAACAATCATTTGTATGCAATGTTCAAAAGACGTCATATTGTAAAAACTGACAAATGTGATCATAATCAGTAGCAGCAAGAGCAGCAGGGAGTGTTGATTCTCAATCTATGGAAAGAAAAATAATTTGAAGGACACACTTCATAAGTCCCGGTTTGAACAGTATAAAAGTCACATATATAGAAAGTGTAGCAGTAATAATAATTGAGTGTTTGAGCCGATGTCATAATTTGTTTGTTTTTATAAGACTATTCAAATATTTCTGATCAAACATTCTTGCATTCTTAAAAAACATGCATGTCCTTTTGATAAGGAATTCATTAAAGAATGATCAGCGTTTTTTTTTTCACTGAAAAAATATTTATAGAGAGGATTCTATAACCCAGTTGACAGGAAATGAGATTAGTTTAATATGAGCAACATGCAGATAATTTTATTTTTATGTAGACTTAGACTTGATCCCTTGGGAAGACTCCCTCTGGAAATTAAGGTTACCGTAAATTAAATTAAAATTAAAGGAATAGTACACCCAAAACATGATTAGCCTTCATTTTCTACTCACCCCCCATGCTGAACAACACTCTGGAGTACTTTTTTGATATCTCAAATGCATCTGGAGATCTGGGAGGCTTCTTGCTGTCTGCTGACATTCCAAATAATGGAGGTCTATGGCTTCGAGGCAGAAAGGTCAATAAAAGTCCACAAAAACGTTTCAATATTCCTCCATACTGCTCGGCCCAATGTATTCCAAGTGTCCTGAGGGTAAAGTAGCCCAGAATTTACTCAAACAAAGTCATTTAGAGATGTTTTTAGAGCATAAACAGTGGTGTATAGGGATTTCCTGAAAGCAGCACACTGGCGCTTACGGAAATCAGCGGCAGACCAACCCAGACGAAAGTGCGGATTCAGCTCAGCAAAGAACTCATGCTCTTCCCTCAACACTGAAGTCCTCAGACTTTGCCCCCAGTATCAGCTGGGGGCAAAAATAACCAGAGCATGATGTCAAAGTTAATGTGAATGCTCTTCAAAATAACAAAATAAATAAATAAAAATAACACAAACATCATAAGCAGATGTATTCTGGTGTCCCATGAAAAATTGTGTTTTTAGAAATGCTGAAATGAAACATTTTACCTGAATAAAAAAAAAAAAAAAAAAAGGTAAAATAAAACTATTAATACAGGATATGAAAATTCCTTATTGTCAGTGTACTTTAGAAATTCTACACAAAATGTAAATGGCTGGAAATTTTTGCACAATTTTTGACAAATATGTTTTGAGTTACCCACAACACTTTGACTTGACAACACTAGGATTGAGATGGTAATTAGATAAAACTGACAAAGTACAAAACCAACAAAACAAATGTTGGAGAAAAATGTAATGCATGGAGGTTTAATTAAAAGATTATTATTATAAAAGTGCTGCAATTACAATATTTTACTCATTTGTAGACTGTTTAAATCACGTTCAGTTCACCATGTCTGCAGAAGATGGCAGTATAAAGGGGTTCCTTAATGAACAAAGTGAACCACTATAAGGCTCCATGCAGTAACAGCCAAACCCTTTCTTCCACATAAATTAACTCTTGAATTAAATGTAGTTGAAAATGTGGTTGTGTGAAGCTAAAATATCTCCTTGGCTTATCAAGAAATGGGTTAGTTGAGAAATACCCACCATGTTTGTTCTTCCAGAGCTTTGCTGAGCTGTAAGCTGGCAGCTTCCTGATTCCTGCAGAAAAGGTTAAAATTGCCGCAAGCCGTTTTTTATTGTTGCCTAATTAAATGTTAACATTGTTTGCTTAGAATTGTGCTTACATATCTAAAATTTTATCTTTACCTGCAACTTTCTTACAAATGAGTTTGATGCCAAAAGTGTCTTTCAACCCCTGCAGCAGGCACGTGCAGAGGGGGGGGGGCTAAGGGGGCTTGAGCACCTGCCCCTTTTGCTCCATGATCCCAATGTGCCCTTTTGGCCCCTTTTTTATTTTATTTATTTATTTATTTTTTATTCGACACATGTACTGAAATTATTATTATTTTTTTGGCAAGAAAACAATACAATAAGCCCTCAGGTCACATTGTTACCTTTGACCTTTGTCGGTGACGACAAGACTTGCCTCCTCGCGACAGTCAGATAAGGGGCGGCTAACTGGCGGAGCTAAAGGTAGCGTAACATTCCATTATTACACTGTGGCCTCTATTTGGCCCTAAGCAAGATCAACCATGATCGGACTGATGGCTATGTCTTCAGTCTGCACACGCCTCTCAATGTCAACCTGAATAGAGATGTAAGTGAAACCAAATGAGCCCCTATGGATGATGCAGTGATTGTTTGATCCTAAAAACACTGTTTACTCTTGTGCTTTTAGTCTTTACACTGAAAATTATGTTTTTAATTCACAAAAAACTGTTCTGTAATGATTACAGAACAGTTTTTTGTGAATTAAAAACATAATTTTACTGGTGAAAATACTGGGGTAGGCTTGCTACTTGTCAGACAATGGAAAACTTTGAACGCTTGTATAATTTCTCTACTTTAGCAAAGAGTAAGCGGTTTAAACGGAGGAAAGTATAGACGCCGCCTTTCTCTGAAGAACTACTGGCCGGGGAGGAGACAGCCAGGTGAGGAAAAGCTGTTCTTATCTATCTATTCAGTATTTTTTATCATACAGACATTAGTTGTTGTTCTTGTGCTATGAGCTAGCTGCTAGCTAATGACTTTGCTAGCAAAGCAAGATAACCAAAAAGCTTCCTGTGTCTTTAATGATAGTAGGACATTCTTCAGTATTACTTATGCAGTAGGGCACACGCTCATCAAAAAACCTTATCATCTCCATAATGGATATATGTCTGATTTCTCATTTCCTTTGCTGCATGATGTACATTTCCATTTACGAAGCCAAGTAGGTAAATGTATCTTGGAAGGAGAACTCATCCAGAACTACCATGATAGATATATGATAGATATAATGTGTGAAGCTGGTGAAAACAAAACTGCGCAGCTTATGCAAGGAGGATCGGTTGTCAGACCTTCTTTTGTTGGCAATTGAGAAGGATGTGCCAATCATTCACAGTGAGGTTATTAACATTTTTAAAGACATGGCTAACAGAAAACTGCTGCTGTGAACAAAAGAGAACAAAAATAGCAAAAATGCTTAAAAGTTAGAAATTTGTTTTTAAACAGTTAAATCACCATGACGAAAAATAAGTTTTTGGATCATAATCTTGGATTTAGTTTGGGGGAAAAGAAAGGCAAGAGACTGAAATAAATAAGACATTGACCTTCACTCAACACAGAAAAGATGAGACAATGAGGAAAAAAAAGAAAAGAGAAACTGACAAGAAAAAACGAAGAGGAAAGATTGAAGAAAATGCATGTAAGGTTCTCACAAAAATGGTGCTAAGACGGGATTGGCAGTATAGTTTTCTCATGCAAGTATCACGCATTAATAAAATGTTAGTGCCTGTTCTTTTTTTCTGCAGTTAGCACGCCAAAGCTTGGATGCAGCAGCTCTGCTTTTCTGAACGTATCGTGTCCATCTCCACTGTCAGTACAGCAAATCAGTTAGATATTCTCTTTACAGATTACAGTACACTAAAAGGTACGACCGTGCCTGCGTATGCATTTTTGGCCAGTTTACCTCTGTAAAGACAAAACATGTCAGGTGGTCCAGCTCTGATTTCCATCTGGTGCCAAATCAGCAGGCTTCATCAGGCTGTAACATACTTCTCTCATGGGTCGCGTCAGTATTCCTGCAGAATTTGTGCTCGGTCATCAAAAATACTACATATGCATAGTTCTATGTTCTTTGTAGAGATTTCCCTTAGCTTTGATTGTATGTCTCACAATTTTGTAATTTATCATTGTTCATTAAACTCTGAAAGCTATGTGACTTTGTTAATATTCTTTCCTAAAATGCGATAAGATGTGCCCTTTCCCTTTAGTGGTCTCTGCACAGCCCTGCTGCAAAGATTGAAGATGGTAATGCTGCCCTGCAGTGGTCTAGGGGTTACTCAACTTTTTAATGTTTACTTACCAGCCAAAGAAGAGAAGTCGACTCAGCAGGCTTCTTTCAATCTGAGAGAGAAAAGAGTTAGTGATCCGACTATGAAGATTTAATCAACGAGAACAAAAGAAGAAACTACTGCTTAATATTAGCCATTTGTCTTTGAAAAGTTAGCTTAATATACTCACTATAGCATTCTAAAGTACTGATTAACATTATTCATTAATTGGTCTTGGCATCCTAAAATGTCTAGTTCTTTTATCTGACCTAAACAACCAATCAAATCCATCTCCTTTGACAAAGCAGAAAACAGCAATTTATTATTAATGGATAAAATATGTGTTCAACAACAAATCTGTTCTAAACTGAACACAGGCTTCCATTAGTGCAGGTAGCAACTGTTCAACTGACACATCACACTTTTATTGCATACACATAGCCAGCTAAATTTTTTTCCAGCATCAAAAAAAACAAACATAATATTGTTGCAATAGATCAACTTCACATTGTTTGCTTAACCAAACGTGACCTTAACATGAAACTGACACAAACACTGCATGAAGAGGCCCACAGCTGAACAGCTGGATCCCAGCCTTGGATGAACTGGAGTACAGCTGTTGCTGATGTTTAAAAATTAAATAGGAAAACCAGCACCCACATTTAAAGTATTTAAATAAATGGCTGTTTACCGTGTTCAGCTTGCGTTTAAGAAGGAGCATTATGCTAAAGGGATTGGGTTTCATTTTAGACAGAAATAATTAGAAATTATATTTTTGTAAAGAACTACAGTTGATGTTCTTGCACTGAATATTACAATCTGAGGAGCTGCTTCATTATAGTTTTTAATCTGATATTAGTGTTTTGCCCATTGATCCAATAGGCTGCCGACCTGCGCTGTCAAGACCCAGACCTTCCCTGTCAGGACCCTTCATTGTAGTCCTGCAAAATGGGTCCTGCACTGTCAGGATCGGAAGTTGTATTTGAACCATTCAGTAATAGCATGCAGGATGTGGTTGCAGCTGCAGCAAGTTTATGACAGTTTTAACACTAGAACTCATAGAATTCTGATCCTAGAACTGGCAATCAATTTGACTGGTGACAGTCAAGTAGTGATGATCTCATATGCTGAATGGCCTTATTATGCAATATAGGCTTATTGTGGAAATGCAAACCCTAAAAACAGGATATATTTTTTGGAAAGGTTGTACTTTAGTCTTTTTTCAGTAAAGTCAGAGCAGATTCTTAGAAAATAAATCACAAAAAAGCCAAACTGGACTGTTTTACTACACAAGTTCAAAGTTTAAAAATGAAATTTTAATTACAGAAATTTTTGTGTAACATTTGTGACAAACGTTTTTACAAAGTAAATGAAAGCGCGCTTTTTTGTGCAGTGCTGAGGCACCTGGCTCTGTTTTGTTTGCCTCAGCCAACGCTGCTCTTCTTCAGTCACGGAGGGTTTGGTAACCTGGTATGAGTGCATGTTGTCATCATGCCAACCTGTGTGTGTGGTTATAGCTCGACAAAGGGTTCTGGTTTGGGTTTCTTGAGGCCGCTGAGTAAAAATTCGACTGAGGTGTGGGTAGTGCTATCCAAACTTTGAACCAAAGTTTCACTATTGGTTCGATGATGGGTCCCTGATACATCTGCATTTTCCCGCTGGCTGCTGAATTATCTTCAGTCGCTATCGCCAATATTTTGAAGCATTTCTACAGCCTGTTTCGGCCGCGGTTAGGTTTCTTCTGAAAGCCATTTTTCCATATATTAGCAAAAGAGTTCTAGGTAGAATGTTGGTTTCTAGGCAACGGTACCTAACTTCAATCAAGAATTTACAAATGAAGCTGATAGAGCCGTCAAAATGACAGCTGTGGGTGATCGAGGTAGAAAGGTGTTATATTTATGTTTTTTACATTTTTATTTTATTAAAATTACATGAAAATAAAGGAAATATAGAGACAGGAAAAGTCAGTCTAACATGAGCAACATATGATCAATGTAAATAAAGTTCTTTCATACATACAATTCAATCATAGACATGATCCCTTCCAGATATCACAAACCCCCACCCCATCACAGGGAACGAGGGACCTACCCGCCCCAGCCGGTGAACAATACCTCCTTAAAGACCAACCCTTAACAATCATAGACAGGTTTCAGGTATTACAGGAGACAATCCTTAATGGCAATCCCCCTTTAACGACCGACCTTGAATCATAGACAGGTTCAGATATTACAGGCTAAACCAGATCCATTCCACCCATTCATCGGTTACCATTGCATGTTTCCCAGCGGCGATACAAGGCGCTGTCTATATAAGACTCAAACTCACCGCGATCCAGACATTTGAATTGAGAAAGCTTCCTGGAGAGGTGGCTTCGTCTTCAAATCTTGAAAACCAAGCCCAGTGGATATTTTTGAATTTTTACGGGATGAAAGTTCTTTCCCTTT
>JAGKQL010000030.1:18669644-18675035 GCA_018398635.1 Cyprinodon brontotheroides | reverse complement strand
TAGGTCTAAGAAAAAGACCAACACAACAAATACAGAGGAAATAAGAGTTTAAACATTATTAAGACTACTTCAAAGTAGGAACATTAAGACCTTTTTGATTATGAGTAAAAAACATTCAGCAAACCAGCATGTGTTTTTCCTCTTAAAATAGTCCTGTGAGATAGATTAAAATTTTCCTCTAAACTCCACTTAAAACATGTATATTATGTAATCTGCAATGTATTTTCTGATGTCTGTGAAAATGTAGAATACTGTATGCAGAATTGACAACATTTAGAAAACAAACGTAAGAACATTTTGAAAAAATGCATCAAGGCCATTTCAAAACTATTATAATACAGTTAGAACATGTGGATTTATACATCATTACAGTAATATGGATAAAAGGGAACATCTAGGGAAGAAAATGTACTTTACTTCTTAAAGTAGTCCTGTGAGGTAGGAGTAGTAGTAGTAGTAGTAGTGCCGGGAATCTGGGTGGGTGTGAACCACCCTGATTCAAATCTTGTGGATCCAGGAGAGATGTTAAGTTTGTTAGCCGCTGTTCCTCTGCAGAATTATTCTAGTGGAGCCACTGTCAAACAATAACAAACAAATATTATACAATCAGGAATGTACAATATACTCTCCAAGCTAATGCTTATAAAACTAATAAATTGTTGTGGCTTAATGTGGCAATGCCAGATTGTCAAAACAACACATGGACAAACTGCAGGATTAAGGAGAACTCACTGATCTATATGAAGTCCCATTCAAAGTCAAGGAGTTTCTTCAGGAGCATGGAGACGTGTGTGTTGACTGTGGAAGACTTCTTCTGGGAATCACACCTTTCTTCTTGGAGACAACCTTCCTCCTTTTGGCCTTTGTCCCTCTCTCTGGATTTATACCAATGAAGCGTCTAAAATCATCAAAATAGTCTAAGATCAGAGTGGAGTAAAGTGGGGCATGCGTGTGTGTAAGCTGTCATCCGGCTACTGTATATTATAGTTAACCAAGATTTAACAACAACAACAACAAAGTAGTAGAGTAGAATATAGTAGAATATTGACTACCCTATTCAAATCTAAACATCACTGATAGCTTATATATAGCATTAGCCTACATCAAACATTCTTGACAATATAAATAAAATAGCAAACCCAGAGGCAAAGAAAAAAAGATTTTGATTTACGTACCGTTACATTTTTTAGATGCAACACCGGAATCTTTGTGATGAAGACAGATGGTAGCATGTTGTGTGTTCTGCAGTCGTCTTCTGGAAAATTTCCGGAAAATACTGTAGTATCCCGTTATTTAAAACAGCCGCATACCGTTTACGGCCTCTGTCCTGTTGCTCCAAGTTAAGAAGCCCACAATGCATTGCTTACTACAGTACTGAACTGTTAAACATGAAAACAGTATTTTAGTGTTGAAAAATTGCTGTAAATTTACAGCAATAGCTTACAGTGTATATATATATATATTTAAAAAGAAATAAAACAAAATAAATCAAATAACTAAATCCAACTTTCTGTATTTTTGGTTAAGAGATAAAAAGAAGATAAAAGGACCAGAAAGTGCAAACAAGCAGGGAGCAGAGAGAAGAGCGTGTGCATACACTGAAGGACAAAGCAGCCTAGGGACCCCTTTTTCATCATTCTGCTTCATTCTATCTCTATTCTCCCACTCTGCAAAATCTGTTAGTTTAATCTCTAACCTTCTGCTCTCTCTGCTTTTTCTCATAGTAGCTCGTCTGTTCCTGTTAGGCTGTGACATCATCCTGGAGGGAAATATCAGCTGTGCTGCTGCCATCAACACCTTTGTTAATAGATGTTGGAGATGGGCCTGTTTTTCAGTGTAGTCTTGTTTCTCTGACTGTGACTAACTGGATGTGCTCTCTTTGTCCTCTGACATGGAAGCTGGCTCGGGAGCTTCGTCTGCCTGGCTGTGTGTTTCCTGGGCGCTTTTTACAGCCAGCGTTTTGTATCTCTGCTTCTGTCTCCTTGAACCCCAGTGAATGTCCTCAGCAGATGGCCGCTTACACTGAGCCTGGTTCTGCTGGAGGTTTTCTTCCCTGTTAAAAGGAGTTTTTCCTCTCACACAGGTGAGTAAGCATGCTTAGTGTGAGGGTCAATGAGTCAACTGATTTTCAGTGGATAGAAAACTTTGAATCAATGTGACTGGATGATCTAGTGAACTGTAAAAGTGTCTTGAGATGACATGTGTTGTGAATTGGCACTATAGAGATAAACAGAATTGAATTGATGAAAGCATCACAGGGGGGAATGGGATCCCTCTTCAACAGAATAAGATAAGTCCAACGCTACGTACTACAATGGGTGGATTTGAGTGATATGAATACTATTGATCAGTTGATATGTGCTGATAAGAACACTAATTGTGGTTGTTCTGTCTTACTCATATTGAGGGGATGATTGTAAACACCTGTGACCCCAGGCATTAGACTACAAACCGTCGACAGCTGCCTGCAGCAATACTGAAGGTGTGAACCCGTGCTCCTGTTCGTGCCTTTTAAAAGCCAGGGAAGAGCCCTGAAGTGAAAGAAAGATATTTTTACTTTTTTTCAACAGAACATTGTAACCATCCATAGGTGGCTGTTTAGAGAACTACTGACTGACTTCTGACGACTAGGTTTAAATAATATCCATCCCAGTTAATGTTTGTAATTCAGTAATATTTACTTTGGTTTTAATTATTAATCATGATACTCAATAATGGTTAATTAATGGTTTCATTCAAAGGTTTATATCTACCAATGTACACCCATATTAAGCTGTGTCATTATTATTAACACTTTGTTTTTCACATTTACACACATGTACGTCCATCTCACCTATTATTCAAATCCCACCAGCGTCACATTTATTTTTCATCTCCAATCAACAACAGGGAGGAATGATGGTGTTATATAAATTTCACACTGTGTAAACATATTTCAAGGCCTTATACTTACAGCAACACGGAATATACGGTGGACAGGACACAGAAATAATACATGCTGCAGGTGACATACGAATCTTTGCAAAAACAAGATCTTAACCTGTGACCTGTACGTAGGTTTTTGAGCAAAGAGATTTTGGCAAAAACGGAAAACATCTCTAAGAATCAGAGCCAACTTTGGCCAGAACACACACACTAAGATTTGAAATATAGCATTTGGTCGCACGCATACACACTTAGGTAAATCAGAGCCACACACATACATTCACACACACCAGCAAGATCTCGAAACAGCACCTGGTGCTAGGGTATCAATACAGCTTCATGTGTATCTGCCATTTTGGGGGAAAACAGACATGTCTGATTATGTAGCGCTGAACTTCTGCAATGTTTACTCGAACAAACTACATTGGACCTGGCAAATGTGCCTCTGTAATGTATCCATTTTTATTTAGTTGATTAACTGTGAGCGCTTGGCTCTGTCATTTATTTGACCAAATACATATTATATGTTGAAACGCATCACACAAAAAGTAAAGCAAACTAGTTTTTCCAAATGTAAATAAAGGACAGTATTTTGTATATCCACACATACACGCCTCTGTCCCTACCAGATCCGTCCTGCGCATGGACACCAAGATACATCTTGGTGTCCTTAAATAATGTAATTATGGTGCTAAAATTACTTATTTCTGTCCTTAACTTACTAAAGAATGCTAATACACAATTTAAAAAATGTGTTATGACTTTTTTTGAGACAATTTTTATGCTTTTTACATTTTCTCTGTTAAACTGCTTCTCTGACATCATGGGACATGCTCAGAGCAGTCCGGCTAAATATGATTAAACCATGTTTATTTTAGTTTCTTTCCTTAAAGCTACAGTGTGTAATTTTTTAGCGACATCTAACGTCCAGACTGCAGACCGCAGCAACATGAACATCTCCCCCACCGCTTCTCCCCCCTACAAGCGAGCGTTACGGGACAAAATGTCTTCCACGACGTCCCGCATCACCTACCTTCAAGCAAGTGATGAGGTTTGTGTTTACATAGATAATTTTACAGATAGTATTCTCAGGCAAAATACTGCCATCTATTGTTCAGTACTGTCTCAGTTCATCTCTCTCAACTTCCGTGAGTTACTTTCGAGCTGCCGGGCCATCTCGCTAATCGCTAGTTTGTTGGCTCTCTCGCGCTGCCGTAGCGCCAAAGATGTCTGCCTCCATGGCTGCGAGACCGCGCCCTATGTAATTATAAATAACAGGAATTCTAAGGCAAGCAGCAAATATAAGGTTAAGAGGCTGAGCTCGTAGATGATGATAAATAATATAGTTATGTATAATATATTACATTTCTGACTGTATATCCCTGTAATTATTACACACTGTAGCTTTAATGAAGCACTATATAGCATTAGGTTAAAACGAAACGAAAACGTACAACTGAAAAAGATGAGATTTATGTTTAAATCCAGAGCCACCGGAAGTAGCATAGGATAACATTTCCCGGTGCAGATCAGGCAGAGACGAGTGATAAAACAGAATTTGAAGGCATTTATTTTCTCAGGAAATACATTTATAGGAGCCAATAATTTTTTTCTTAAACAAAGTTTTTTGGTTGTTGTGCATAATCTAGCTAAGTTTACTTTGTTGTTTGATATCTGTTATGGAGATTGTTTTTTGGTTATTTGCAGTGATGGGCAGTAGCGCCGCTACATGTAGCGAAGCTATTAGTTTAACTACATTTTCCAGTAGTTTGACCGTAGCGTCGCTGCTTTATTTCATTGAAGTAACTTTTTATTGTTTTTATCAAGTGAAGCAACGTGAGCTTCCACAAACGCCATACAAAATCCAGGGCAAAACTAATTAATGAAACCAGGTTTTGTATTTTGAAACAACAATCGGAGTTATTCATTGGACATTCACGCATGAGCCTCTATTCTGCCTCTGCTGTCTGTGTATACGAAACATGCGCATGCGTACTGCAGTGGAACTCAAAGAATGACACACACACATTACATTGACACACAGAGCCACACACACAGGATGGAGAAGGACACAGGACAAGAGCGAGAAGAGCAGCCAATTGTCGCTACCACACCATGGCCTTATCTTCAGAGATTTTGAAACTTGTTGAATCCTCTGATAAAAAGTGCAGTATGTGTTCAGATGTTTTAAGGCTTATTTGCACAGATAAGATTTTTTTAGGTATGGAGGAACAGCTCTCCCATGTATAAAAAATAAATACATAAATAATGTAAATACATGCTCAATAAATAAATAAGCATTCAATTAATTAACCCCCAAAATACAATGAATAAAAATATGTAGGTAGAAATTAAAGTATATCTGTGATGTGAGACATAAAATGTATATATATATTCTTAATTAGCTTTAATTTATTTTTCACCCTTTTGTAAACAGTTTCATTTGTTTACTTGAATCTTATTCGT
>JAGKQL010000030.1:18637144-18667144 GCA_018398635.1 Cyprinodon brontotheroides | reverse complement strand
TCTTGACCTCAATTTTCCCGACGATGCATAAACCGTTGGTTGTATTATCACGTGACTGCTGTGACGTGATGAAACCCCGCCCACTCGTTCTATGATGTTGTGACGTAATGAAACCACGCACACTCGTTCTCTGAAATTGTATATAAGACCAGCTAACACTCTATCGCCACATCTACCTCTCCGGGTTCTCCGGCTTTGTCCCACACTAAAAGACGACCGTCAAGTTAACTGGCTTTCTAAATAGTCCTTAGGTGAGACTCTCAATTCCCTAATTTGAGAGTTGGGTAGTCACGCTTTCTTTCCACTCTTTCTATGATATTGTGACGTAATGAAACCACGCCCACTCGTTCTTTGAAATTGTATACGAGATCAGCACCTATCATTTCCCTTCGGGACTCCATAGTGGACGGATCGCACAGTACAGTTTAGCATCTTATTGTCCATCTTTTAACTGGAAAATGGGATTGAAACCACAAAACCTAAAAAGGTTCAAAGATTACATCACGACACAGGAAGATTATCTGGCACATCTCCATTCTGTTATAATGAATGCAATGGCTCAAATAACCCGCGCGATTTGGGGCTACAAAGAATTTGTTCCCCCGCAAAGAAGAGAGAGGAAATTTATGGAACGCATTACGGTTAAGGCAGTTAAAAATTTGGACATCCATGACGAAGTCTGGTTGTCTTACCCTTATCTGAAACCTAGGGTCGCATATGGTGTAGCAAAAAAGTTAGCCCCCCGGTATAACTATGAATATCCACTAATGCTACATTTATATAAAAAAGGAGACAACTGTCGACATTTTATTGAGCGCATGGCGACTGATATCTCCAGACTGGTTAGGCCGTACATAACAGATCAAGAGTATATTAATATATTCGACGATTGTAGTCAAGAAATTGTTTTCCTAGAAGAACAATTTTGGACAATAGTAAAATATTATAAGGAAATAATAGAAGACGGAAAACGTCTTCTTTCTTTCAAAAAATTATTTGGACTCTGGTTTTGATACCTGGAGTTCACATGTTCCCTGTGCATGCTTGGGTTCTCTCCGGGTCTCTCCGGCTTTGTCCCACATTAAAAGACGACGGCTTTTCTAAATAGTCCTCAGGTGAGACTCTCAATTCCCTAATTTGAGAGTTGGGTAGTCACGCTCTCACGGTGAGAGAGAGCACTGTCCGTTCTGCGCATCTAGATAAACATTCAGGTCGCCCTTGATTTCATTTTGTTAAAAATACCTAAATGACGTTTTCTCTTCCCAAAAACAGTAAACGCACTAAAATTAATGTGTTACAGCTTGTATCACATCTATTTTAGTAATGCCGGCTTTGATGACACAAAAAAGGTGAAAATCCACAAAGGCCACAGATTCACCATGGACTAATTTTACGCAGGCAAAAAAAAAATATTTCCAGGTAAACTTCTTTGGTTTTCTCTGTTTATTTTCTCCTCAGGCAAGCAAACAGAAACAAGACAAACATTTCCTCAACTTTCTCTTGCGCTGGTAAAAAAAACAAACAAAAAAAATACACCACCCAGATGCATGCTGGTCCTAGCATTGACTGCCTATTTATAAAATAATTCACCCAAATTAATCATAACTAACCAAAACAAAGGCTAAGTGCTTCATTAAGGAAAGAAACTAAAATAAACATGGTTTAATCATATTTAGCCGGACTGCTCTGAGCATGTCCCATGATGTCAGAGAAGCAGTTTAACAGAGAAAATGTAAAAAGCATGAAAATTGTCTCACAAAAAGTCATTAAACATTTTTTAAAGATGTGTATTAGCATTCTTTAGTAAGTTAAGGACAGAAATAAGTAATTTTAGCACCATAATTACATTATTTATGGACACCAAGATGTATCTTGGTGTCCATGCGCAGGACGGATCTGGTAGGGACAGAGGCGTGTGTTGTGCGTGTATGTGTGGATATACAAAATACTGTCCTTTATTTACATTGGGAAAAACTAGTTTGCTTTACTTTTTGTGTGATGCGTTTCAACATATAATATGTATTTGGTCAAATAAATGACAGAGCCAAGCGCTCACAGTTAATCAACTAAATAAAAATGGATACATTACAGAGGCACATTTGCCAGGTCCAATGTAGTTTGTTCGAGTAAACATTGCAGAAGTTCAGCGCTACATAATCAGACATGTCTGTTTTCCCCCAAAATGGCAGATACACATGAAGCTGTATTGATACCCTAGCACCAGGTGCTGTTTCGAGATCTTGCTGGTGTGTGTGAATGTATGTGTGTGGCTCTGATTTACCTAAGTGTGTATGCATGCGACCAAATGCTATATTTCAAATCTTAGTGTGTGTGTTCTGGCCAAAGTTGGCTCTGATTCTTAGAGATGTTTTCCGTTTTTGCCAAAATCTCTTTGCTCAAAAACCTACGTACAGGTCACAGGTTAAGATCTTGTTTTTGCAAAGATTCGTATGTCACCTGCAGCATGTATTATTTCTGTGTCCTGTCCACCGTATATTCCGTGTTGCTGTAAGTATACGGCCTTGAAATATGTTTACACAGTGTGAAATTTATATAACACCATCATTCCTCCCTGTTGTTGATTGGAGATGAAAAATAAATGTGACGCTGGTGGGATTTGAATAATAGGTGAGATGGACGTACATGTGTGAAGTGTAAATGTGAAAAACAAAGTGTTAATAATAATGACACAGCTTAATATGGGTGAACATTGGGAGATATAAACCTTTGAATGAAACCATTAATTAACCATTATTAAGTATCATGATTAATAATGAAAACCAAAGTGAATATTACTGAATTACAAACATTAACTGGGATGGATATTATTTAAACCTAGTCGTCAGAAGTCAGTCAGTAGTTCTCTAAACAGCCATCTATGGATGGTTACAATGTGAAATAATAAGACAGTAATACAGGTTATAATGCAAAAATAATGGCATGTTACAATCATCAGTTATATTTGCAGAATACAATAATAATCAATACTTGTGTTGTCTTCTTTTCTGAAAGAAACTAAATTAAACATATCGTTCTCTTCACTTCAGGGACTGCTCTGATTCCCATGGCTGTTAAAGAGGCACGAACAGGAGCACGGGTTCACACCTTCAGTATTGTTGCAGGCAGCTGTCGATCCATTTTTTCAAAGATGATTCAAAGTTTTCTTCATAAGTATATCTACTGAAAACCAGTTGACTCATTAAAGACCACACTGCTAGCGAGTTTTTGTGTATACAGTGCGGAGATAAGCAACCTCTTTAACAGGAAGGCCAAATCTCCGTAGCAGAAACCAGGTGCTCCTGTGTGAGCGGCCATTTCCGCTGACTGGTCACTGTCCTTCAAGGAGACAGAAGCAGGATAGAAAAGCAGCTGAATATGGCGGCCCCGGCCAGGAAACAACACACATACAGCAGGCAACAAACAGCAAGGTAACCGCTCCACAGGCGTCCCCATGCAGAAACACACACAGCCAGGCAGACGCTCCGAGCCAGCTCCTTTCATGAGAGTGATGAAGAGAGCATCATCCAGTTGGGTCACAGTCGGAGAGAAACAGGACTACACCGAAAAAAAAATCCCATCTCCAAACATCTATTAACGGTGGCTCTGGATTTAAACATAAATCTCATCTTTTTCAGTTGTACATTTTCGTTTCGTTTTAACTAAATGCTATATAGTGCTTCATTAAGGAAAGAAACTAAAATAAACATAGTTTAATCATATTTAGCCGGACTGCTCTGAGCATGTCCCATGATGTCAGAGAAGCAGTTTAACAGAGAAAATGTAAAAATCATGAAAATTGTCTCAAAAAAAGTCATTAAACATTTTTTAAACATGTGTATTAGCATTCTTTAGTGAGTTAAGGACAGAAATAAGTAATTTTAGCACAATAATTACATTATTTATGGACACCAAGATGTATATCTTTTCGCACATGCGCAGGACGGATCTGGTAGGGACAGAGGCGTGTGTTGTGCGTGTATGTGTGGATATACAAAATACTGTCCTTTATTTACATTGGGAAAAACCAAGGAATATGACTAAAAACAATCTCATAACAGATATCAAACAACAAAGTAAACGTAGCTAGATTATGCAGAAAAACAAAAAAACTTTGTTTAACAAAAAAATTATTGCCTCCTATAAATGTATTTCCTGAGAAAATAAATGCCTTAAAATTCTGTTTGATCACTCGTCTCTGCCTGATCTGCACCGGGAAATGTTATCCTATGCTACTTCCGGTGGCTCTGGATTTAAACATAAATCTCATCTTTTCAGTTGTACGTTTTCGTTTCGTTTTAACTAAATGCTATATAGTGCTTCATTAAGGAAAGAAACTAAAATAAACATGGTTTAATCATATTTAGCCGGACTGCTCTGAGCATGTCCCATGATGTCAGAGAAGCAGTTTAACAGAGAAAATGTAAAAGGCATAAAAATTGTTTCAAAAAAAGTCATAAAACATTTTTTAAACATGTGTATTAGCATTCTTTAGTAAGTTAAGGACAGAAATAAGTAATTTTTGCACCATAATTACATTATTTATGGACACCAAGATGTATATCTGTCCGCGCATGCGCAGGACGGATCTGGTAGGGACAGAGGCGTGTGTTGTGCGTGTATGTGTGGATATACAAAATACTGTCCTTTATTTACATTGGGAAAACCAAGGGAAACATGACTAAATAACCAGTGTTTGGGCAAGCTACGCATTGTGGTGCAGTGAGCTAGTATCAGTTACTCAACAATAAAATAAGCTTCACTACGCAAAGCCACCTAAAGAATTATAGCAAGTTAAACAGTAGCTTAACTACATCAGAAGCTACTTAACGCTATACCAAGCTAATGTCAATTCAAAATGAAAGTCCTGATTACACTGGTTAAAAATATTTATTAAAGATCAGCCAATGACATAACACAGTGTAAAAATTGCTTTATGATCAGCATAATAAAAAACTAATGACTAGTAGACAAAAATAAACAATCTAGCTGTTTTAGAGGCAAACCTCTCGGTACTGTGCAGAAAAACTACACATGGCTATGAGTCTGCATTCAATGGACATCTCTATAGGGAAAACACAAAACCCTACTAAAAAGGCATTCTGTGCTTTATTTCTTTAGGGTCTCACTTAGAGAAAAACGATCTTCAAAGACCTCAAAATTTAAACAGTCGTGATTCAAGGAACAAAATGAAACTGTTCACAAAAAGGTGAAAAAATAAAGAAGCTAATTGAGAGATATATATACATTTATGTCTCACTGTATAATTTAATTTCTACCTACATATTTATTCATTGTATTTTGGGGTGTAATTAATTGAATGCTTATTTATTTATTGAGCATGTATTTATTTATGTATTTATTTTTATACATGGGAGAGCTGTTCCTCCGTACCTAAAAAATCTTATCTGTGCAAATAACCCTTAAAACATCTGAACACATACTTTTTATCAGAGGATTCAACAAGTTTCAAAATCTCTGAAGATAAGGCGCTCTGGTGTGGTAGCGACAATTGGCTGCTCTTCTCGCTCTTGTCCTGTGTCCTTCTCCATCCTGTGTGTGTGGCTCTGTATGTCTGTGTGTGTCATTCTTTGAGTTCCACTGCAGTACGCATGCGCATGTTTCGTATACACAGACAGGAGAGGCAGAATAGAGGCTCCTGCATGCGTGAATGTCCAATGAATAACTGGAATTGTTGTTTCAAAAATACAAAACCTGGTTTCATTACTTAGTTTTGCCACTGATTTTGCAAGCGTTTGTGGACGCCACCATTAGCATAAAACATTTTTTAAAGATGTGTATTACCATTCTTTAGTGAGTGAATTATTTTTTTAAATAGGCGTGGCCTTTAGGACCAGCATGCATCTGGGTGGCTGTATTTTTTTTTGTTTTTTTTTTACCAGCGCAAGAGAAAGTTGAGGAAATGTTTGTCTTGTTTCTGTTTGTTTGCCTGAGGAGAAAATAAACCGAGAAATATGGAAATATTATTATTTTTTGACCTGTTGTTCAATATAGCTTCTATTGAATCTATTGCAGAAGTACAACACTGACCAAGTACCCGTAAAAATTAGGTAGAAAATTAGAATGATATGGCCCAGCTTTGATACAAGCTGGGCCATAACATTACTGAAATAGAATGTGTTACAACTTGTAACACATTCTATTTTAGTGCGTTTACTGTTCTTGGAGAGAGAAAACGTCATTTAGGTATTTTTAACAAAATAAAATCAAGGGCGACCTGAATGTTTATCTAGATGCGCAGAACGGACAGTGCTCTCTCACCGTGAGAGCGTGACTACCCAACTCTCAAATTAGGGAATTGAGAGTCTCACCTGAGGACTATTTAGAAAAGGCAGTTAACTTGACGGTCGTCTTTTAATGTGGGAAAAAGCCGGAGAGAACTCAAGCATGCACGGGGAACATGTGAACTCCAGGTATCAAACCCAGAGTCCAAAGTATAAAAAAAAATAAAGAAGGCACCCAGGGTGGGTGGAAGGTGAACAGGAAGGAGGAGGGAAAATAATAAAAACCAGAGTCCAGAAAAAATCAACCAAGCTTTTGTAGGAAGGCCGTGAGGCCTAGCTCAAATCATGTTTAGGTATGGGGCCATAGTATCTATGTTTCCACAGATTTTTCACAAATCGTTTTCCATGTTCTATTATTTCCTTATAATATTTTACTATTGTCCAAAATTGTTCTTCTAGGAAAACAATTTCTTCACTTACACTCATCAAGTATATTAATATACTCAATCATCTGTTATGTACGGAATGTAACCAGTCTGGAGAATATCAGTCGCCATGCGCTCAATAAAATATCGACAGTTGTCTCCTTTTGACTTCAAATCTCAAAGTGCTACAGTTAGGTATAAAGGGGGGCTAACTTAAAACACAGGTTAAAAGACCATAACATTAAAAACAGAGTAAACAACCAGACAATCATTAAAATCCAAATTTTTAACTGCCTTAACCGTAATGCGTTCCATAAATTTAAAATCAACAATTCCTAGGGTATCTTCTAAAAAGGAAAGTTTTTAATCCTTTCTTATTTATATATGCGAGTTAAAAGTATTCTGGTTCCAGGATGGATTTCTGGCTCATAAAGCTTCCTTTTGGATGAAAAAATAAAAAATTGAAAAACACCATTATAATAAATCCACCTGAAGATGATTGGCGCCACTGAAATAATAAAGCAGCAAGGTTTAATGATATTTATTATTTTCAGTTCAATGGAAAATAAGTGCCAAATTCTGACTTAAATCTTCAGAATTGTGGATCTTGAATGTAGATGTGGCACCGATTGAAGGAAAAAGAGATGTGGAGCAATCTGTTTCACGTGACAAAAGAATGTGAGTGCTTTTATGGAGGTCCACAACACATTGGTGGAAAATAAGGGGAATCAACGGGACTTTTTTAGCAGTCACTGATAACCCCTGGTGATGCTTTTTCCATTAATGGAAGAGCGGAAGGTGAATAAAACAAGCGAATGACTGACTAGTCTCTAAAACAGACGTGGCAGTCATACTGCGTAAAGGAAGTCAGTTGTACAAAGTATTTGTCATTGCATATCAATTGTTTGTGGAGGTTAATATATGTTGAAGAAAAATAAACTATGAGAAGAAATCAAAAATAAAATACTGTAGCCTGAGGGGATGGCTTAAACAATTTAAAACTGTGAACTGTGAGAAGAAATAACCACTATCCAGCTATGTGAGGCTTACAGTGATGGATATTTGAAAATAGCAATATCAGAGAAAAAAAATGACAGCAGCATGTTATTTAACTGACTTGTTCATGCTCCTGGTGGGTGGAACCTTTATTCCACTCTGAATTTATGAGGTGTTATTTAAAAGAGTTTGTCCCGAGTGCTCTTCATGGACAGGTTCTCTCAACCTGTGTTATCCAAACTGGACTTCCATCTTCCAGGTGGCCAGATGTCCGGCTTTAGGGCGGACAGTCCGGATTTTCATTGCACTGTCCGGGCGCCGCATCCAGCCGGACGGGTATTTGCCCTCCTTTACCCCCAGATTCCACATCAGCTCCATCAGCGCCCCGCTCACATTCAGTGGGGCAAAAAAGTAAATTTAGTCAGCCACCAATAGTGCAAGTTCTCCCACTTGAAAAATTTGAGACAGGCGGTTAATGGATGATAGAGATGAGTTTGTGAAGCAGAGAAAAACCATAGTTCATAAAAACACATTGTCTATTTTTTTATTTTTATTCTCTCTTACAAAAATCCACAGAAAGAAAATAAGTATTTGGTCAATAACAAAAGTTCATCTCAATACTTTGTTATATACCCTTTGTTGGCAATGTCAGAGATCAAACGTTTTCTGTAAGTCTTCACAGGGTTTATACACTGTTGCTGGAACTTTGGCCCACTGCTCCATGCAGATCTCCTCTAGAAAGTAATTTCTGGGGCAATCGCTGGGCAACACAGGACTTTCAACTCCCTCCAAAGATTTTGTACATTGAGATCTGGAGACTGGCTAGGCCACTCCAGGTCCTTGAAATGCAAGTTTACGTATGTTCCTTGATATATGTGTTTGGGATCATTGTCATATGAAAGACCCAGCCATATATATCTTCAATGCCCTATGATGGAAGGAGGTTTTCACTCAAAAATTGATAGATAGATGGATAGATTCATTCTTTCCTTCACGGATCAGATAGTCCTGGTCCCTTAGCAGAAAAACAGCCCCAAAGCATGATGTGAAATCCCCCATGCTTTACTCTAGAGCATGGTGTTCTTTGCATGCATGTCAGCATTCTCTCTTTCCCAGCCACTTTTAGAGTTTTTACCAAAAATTCTATTTTGGTTTCATCTGACCATATGATATTCTTTTCCAGTCATCTGCTGGATCATCCAAATGCTCTCTAGCAGTTCCGGGCCTTGCATATGGCTAAGCAGTGTTACACGTCTGGCACTGCAGGATTTGAAACACCACGGCGTAGTGTGTTACTGTAATAGCCTTTGTTACTTTGGTCCCAGCTCTCTGCAGGTCATTCATAGGTCTGTGTATCTGCTGTTTTGGGGGAAAACAGACATGTTTAATTATGTAGCGCTGAACTTCTGCAATGTTTACTCGAACAAACTACAATTGGACCTGGCATGTGCCTCTATAATGTATCCATTTTTAGTTAGTTGATTGACGATGAGCGCTTGGCAATGTCATTTATTTGACCTACATAGTTGAAATGGCCACCCAAAAAGTGAAGCAAACTAGTTTTTCAGCTCATGGACAGTCCACTGTATATCCCACATAAAGCTCACACACGCCTCTGTCCCTACCAGCAGTCCTGCGCATGGACTGACCAACTTCATCTTGGTCTCCATAAATAATGTAATTATGTTTCTAGACCTACTTAGGGGAAATCTTTAGCTTACTAAAGTTCTTTACTCCTGTTCATGCAGATCTATCAAAATTAAGCGCTATGTTTCCTGCTGAGGTCTGAGCGCTGAAGACTAAGTCATTGTATCCATACATTTCTCCTAATTGTCTTTTCTCGTCATGTGAGTTTTTTCAGATTGAACTAATAACATGCTGCTGTCATTATTTGCACATCTCTGGTTTGCTGCTATTTTTCACATATCTGTAAAAATGTCCGCAGCTGTTTATTGGTTTTTATTCTCTGGATATAGAGTATTTATATTGTAAAAAGACTGTACAGTACTTTCTTTTTTATTTTTTTATGTACTATTTTTATACACTTTTCCTGAGATTACACAGGTCCACTTTGTGTGACCACTTCTGCTATAACCTTTTGCTGCTGTAACACCACAATTTCCCTATTGTGGGACAATAAAGGGATCTTCTATTCTACATCCAAAGGTCTTTCCATATATTGCTGCTGATGAAGGATGAACAGGTTGTGAGTTTTAAAATTAAATGATAGATTATCCAAACTCAAAGAGACCTTGAACTAATCAGACATTTAATGCAGCCATCCTTAAAAAGAGCAGACTTTAGTTTTGATCTTCGGAGTAATGTCTGTCGAGCATTTACAGTGCATTGATCTGCTGATAATAGAGGAATCCCCCTGTTAAGACAAACAACAAAACAAAAAGGCATTTTAAGGAGCAAAACCCAAAATAAATACATGCAAAATGTATCTAAGTGCTCTTTGGAAGTCATCTGATGGAGAATCCCACTGAAGACCAGTTTTCAAGTCAGGCTGATTAAAAAAAAAAGGACTAAATATTTTTCTTAACATTTCTAATGAGATAAAACTTGTAAACAAAAATAAAATATCTAAGGTCTGTTTGAAAACAACAAAAAGAAACAGTTGACACAATTACAAACAGGACGTGTTTCTGACACAACAGGTTAAATGAAATGCACCATTGATTTTTCTTCCATAATTTTAATTCATAAAAAAGAAACAAATTTTTCATCAAAAGAATGTCCACCAGCACCTTTCCACCTAGAACAATCACCTTTATTTAGAGTATTTACATCAAAAGAGACTGAAATAAATATAGATTTGTTACAGCAGGTAAAATTCAAAGTAAAACAGAGGAAGAGATTTTTCAGCAACCGCCGTATGTAAACCATAATCATTGTCTGAACTCCATGTAAAAACATACACCTGTTTGCAGTTTTTGGAGGTTTTGTTTAACAAGCAGAGATTGTCTGGACCAGAAACACTGAAACTGCCAAATGAAACACATTTATGATTGCAAATATAGAAAAACTGCTTCACATAACATGTTCAGAGAAATCATCAGGAGTTTTGCTGAAAAAGAAAGACATTGACATGGTTTTTAGTCAAACAAGATCATGAAAAAAAAAAAAAAAAGGACTGATTTTCTCACCAGCAAGGCCCGTCCTCTGGTTTCTATCGGTAACAGCAAGTTTCCAAGAGCGCAGATGACGCAGGCAACAGCAAACGGAGTTAGAGCTTGAATCACAGACTTCGACATGAGCACCTGAAGTACACACAGAGCAATGAGGCACAGCCACTGCAATCTGAAAACACAGCTTTTCAGCTGCACATTGGACAAACCTGTGCGATAAATGGTGCGATCATCCCTCCGATCCGACTGAATGACGTGCAGAAACCCATCCTAAGAGACCTCGCCACTGTAGGGTAAACCTGGGATGTAAAACAGTCCAATTAACCCTTAATACAGCAAAGCACCCCCCCCTACTGGAAACAAAGGGTCATTAAAGTACCAAAAAGATCAGGGTGTGTGTGGAGATAACCATGGAGAGCAGTGTCCATATAGGGAAAGATTACCCTCTGTAGAAATATATGCATGTGTGTGCAGATTTCTAAATGTAAGACAATAAATGTCTGTAAATTTTCTATTTATATATACACATATACACTTATACATATACACATACATATGTATATATGCACTGCTCAAAAAATTTAAGGAACACTTTGAAAACACATCAGATCTCAATGGGGCAAAAAATCCTGCTGTTTATTTCTACTGATATGGACTGGGTGATGTGTTAGGAACAACAGGATGCCACATCATTTGATGGAAATGAAAATTATCAACCTACAGAGGGCTGAATTCAAAGACACCCAAAAAATTACAGTAAAAAAATGATGCGGCAGGCTATTCCATCCATTATGCTGAAATTTCATTGCAGCAACTCAAAATGGTATTCAGTAATTTGTATGCCCCCCACGTACGTGTATGCATGTTCTGGGGTATCTCCTCCCAGATCTGGACCAGGGCATCACTGAGCTCCTGAGCAGTCTGAGGTGCAACCTGGCGGCGTCAGATGGATGGAGACATAATGTCCCAGAGGTGTTCTATTGGATTTAGGTCAGGCCAGCATGGGGGCCAATCAATGGTATCATACTCTCGCCACATGAGGCCGGGCATTGTCGAACCAGGGAGGAACCCACTGCCCACCCACCAGCATAGGGTCTGATAATGGGTGCAAGGATTTCATCCCCATACCTAATGGCAGTCAGGGTGCCGTTGTCTAGCCTGTATAGGTCTGTCTGTGTCCCCTCCATGGATATGCCTCCCCAGACCATCACTGACCCACCACCAAACCGGTCATGCTGAACAATGTTACAGGCAGCATAACGTTCTCCACGGCTTCTCTAGACCCTTTCACGCCTGTCACATGTGCTCAGGGTGAACCTGCTCTCCTCTGAAAAGCACAAGGCGCCAGTGGCGGACTTGCCAATTCGTTGTTATGCTGGCAAAAGCCGGTTGATCTCCATGGTGCCGGGCAGTGAGCAAAGGGGCCCACTAGAGGACATCGGGGACCTTGTTTGGTCAGGAGACATTCACACCAGTGGCCTGCTGGACCAGTCATTTTGTAGGGCTCTGCAGTGCTCCTCCGGTTCTCCTTGCACAAAGGAGCATATACCGGTCCTGCTGATGGGTTGTAGACCTTCTACGGCCCTGTCCAGCTCTCCTGGGTAACTGCCTGTCTCCTGGAATCTCCCTCCATGCTCTTGAGATTGTGCTGGAAGACACAGCAAACCTTCTGGCAATAGCTTGCGTATTGATGTGCCATCCTGGAGGAGTTGGACACGCCTGTTTGCAACCTCTGTAGGGTCCAGGTAGCGCTCATGCTAACAGTAGTGACAGTGACCCTAGCCAAATGCCGCAAACTGGTCAAAAAGAGTCAGAAAAATATGAGGAGGGGAAAAAATGTCGGTGGCCTCCACCTGTAAAACCATTCCTGTTTTGATGGTTGTCTCGCTGTTGCCCTCTAGTGCACCTGTTGCTAATTTCATTAACACCAAAGCAGCTGAAACTAATTAACAACCCCCTCTGCTGTTACCTGACCAAATCCAATATCCCAGATGTTTATATTAACATGATGGCATACTTTGATTACAAAAAAGTGTTCCTATATTATTTGTGTGTGATGTAATGTGTATACATATATATATATATATATATATATGCTGCTTCCTGCTGCTATATATATATCATCAATACTGCTACACACACAGCTAAACTTATTTAATATACAATGGATAAATAGATGTCGCTTTGAATAGTTAAAGACATATTTTTATAACTTATAACTAAAATAATTATTTAAATATGCATTTTTAGGGTTGCCAGTCCCTGTTGTGTTATTTCTGGAGTAAGAGGCTGAAATGTTTGGGAACCCCTGCTATAGAAAAACAAAAGCTTTTGTTATTTAATGCTTAAGTATAACTGTGGCTCCTATAGCATGCCTCTAAGGCACCTCGCTGACTAAACGGGAGCAGGAGAAAGATTTATTCACAAAAACAAAACAAAAATATGGTCCTTTGTGTGTTTGCAGTACTCTTTCTTGCAGACCTTGATGTTTCAGTAAGACTGCAAGTCTTTACATTAAAGCCTTCTAAGACATGACTTACCTCAGCTGTGTAAATGTAAACCACATTAAAATTCATGGAGACCAGAGACCGGAGCAGAAAGAGGAGAACCGTGAATCCAAACCTGAAGTAAGAAAAAGGTTCTGGTTAGATAAAAAACTTTGGTCAAAAGCTGCAGCCGCCATGCTTCCTGTCAGATTTTAATCAAGCAGAACAGTAACATCTCATGACCCTGATCCCTGCAGGAGCGCTGGAACCACCAGGGGCCCCTCTGAAGGTTTCCATGTATTTAAAGCTCCTCAGCATTAATTTGTTGTGAAAACGACAGAGGAGCATTAACAGTTCATGTTGGACTGAGGTTTTTCCCATGGTTTTAGGAACTCTTGAAGCTCAGTGAAGAATATGCGACTAGTTCCTTTTCCCAAAAAGTACTCAGGTTAGGAACTCAGTTACTGAATGGTCAAAGTTACTATGCAAAGTAATAATTCAGCTACTTTTTTATCATCTTAAGTCTTGATAAATGTGGATGACTTTTCTATTTTGGAATGTTAAATCCAGTTCAGTTATGAAACATTAACTGCAATATGTTTATGCAGATATTAGCATGATGTTTAATATATAGAATAAAAGAATATAGAGGATGTTTAAAACTTGATATCTATCCCCACTAACCGGCTATAAAACAAATATATTACTAAGATAAAAAAATAAAATAGGCCTGTAGAGTGAAGTTCAACCTTGATATGGCCGAGTGTTAGGGCCAGGCTAGAGATTTTCACTCTATTTCTAGAATAAAGCCTTAAAGAGTGCGAGAATAAAATTAAGCAAACTTATGAGTAAAGTTGTAACATTACGAGAATAGATACGTAACATTATGAAGAAAAGAAAAAAGACTAACATTACAAGAATAAAGTTGCTTAACATTACGAGAATAAAGGAGTAAGAAAATTATGACAATAAAGTTATAACATTACGAGAATAGTCTTAAATTATGAGAAAAAATTCGCTAACATTACAAAAGAATAAAGATTAGGTATGTGCGAGAATAAAAGTCTTAACTTTATACTTGACAATAAAACCTTAAAATAAAAAGAATGAAATTAAATAACATTACCTTGAATGTTTTCGTGATTTAACTGTGTCTGATACACACACAAAAAGAAAAATTTACCAGTGAAGAAAAACATCTAAATAAAGTTGTTTATGGGAGATTTTTTGGGTTTCATCATCAGGTGTATAAATTACAAGAGATTTGATCCACAGAATAAAGAAAGGATCTGTTGCTGCTGAAGAATTAAGTAAACTTATGGTATAAAGTTGTAACATTCACAGAGAATAAGGTCGTGGCACATTATGAAAATAAGTTAAACATTATGAGAATAAAAGTTGTAAAATTACGAGGAAATAGAGTTGTAAACTTATGAGAATAAAAAGTTGTAAATATATGAGAATAAGTTTGTAACATTAGAATAAAGTTTAGCAACGTTACGAGGAATAAAATTAAAATGAAGCTTACATGACAATTAAGTTATAGCGTTACGAGAATACCAAGGTCTTAAAAATTAACAGAGAAAAAGAAAACGATGAGCATAAAAAGATTAAGGTCGTGCATTATTACGCAGCATAAAGTCTTGCTTACATATTCGAGAATAAAACCTTGTTAAAATAGCGAGAATGAAGAGTAGTAACATTGGGAGAATAAAGTTACGTAACATTATGCGAGAATAAAATTGTAAGACACATTACTTGAGAATAAAAGTCATTACCGTTATAGAAAAAATTAAGTAACATTAGGAGACAAGTTGTATGGCACATTAGAGATAAAAGGTTTGTAACATTATCAGAGAAAATTAAAGTTGTAACATTAACATTACAAGAATAAAGTTGTAACGTGCGATTAAATGAAACATGACAATAAAGAAGTCGTAGCTACATTGAGAATGATGCTAAAATTATGAGAAAAGTCATAACATTACAAGAATAAAGGTACGAGAATAAAGTCTTAAAATTACGAGAATGTTTATGCCTTTAGTTTAGGCCTTTATTTTTGTACGCAAAACAATCACTTTAAACTAGCTCATCGGGCTTTGTATCCCTTTAGTCAGGTTATGCATGGGCTATGCAAATCTGACGTCTTACGCTTTCGTATTTAGTACGGCTATGTTGATCTGACAGAACACCGGCCGTTCCGTAATGCCTCGTGGAAAAAGCCACAGCTTGGTGTGGTCAGAGACCAACTGATATTAATCGAATTAACAGATTTACAGCAGCTCTACTGGTGAATCCTTCAGCGAGGCTCCAATAACAACATCAAGGAGAAAGAAAATTCACCTTCCAATCAAAATGCAAACAGCGACACAGCATCAAGATAATAAATATTTTGATTGAGTGGAAAAAAAGGTTAAAACTCAGAATAAAACCTCTTCATTGGAAAAAACACAATCAGATAGCATTAAAGTACTATACTTATTGTATTTCTATTTTCGTTTTATGATGTGGTTTGTACTTTAAGAACAGCATAATAATTTAAGAATAGCTAGTATAAATAAAAATTAATTATTCAGCATCCATGAACTTGCATCTGAACGCTCTAGCTTAAGGAACACCAAGATTTGGACTGGATTCCCAGCTCTGTTTATTTACTATTAAACTGATAGTAAATAAAAACAAAGTGTAAATACCAAAAATAAATAACAACCCAGGTAGGACTTTTCTTTTGTTCATTATGCAACCTTGGCACTCATAACTATAGCATTTTGCTGTTAGTTCGAGCTCCTGCGCCCTCTGGTGGACAAACCCGGTTTTCAGTCAGGCCTTTGGGATCTAATGAATCACTTAATGAACCAATCAAACTGTAGAAGAGGAGTTTCAGTGCAGGCCTTACATCGTGGTGCAGATATTGACCATCATGAACAGAACAGCCGTCAGCAGCTGGAGCACAGAAAGGCTTATCTTCCGCCCAAACACATTGAGCAGAATAATGTTTAGTGGAACCACTGGCAGGAAGGAGAAGAAACACAGAATCACAAACCGGCTAAAAGAATATCTCTGTTAGAATTTGGTTTCATCTCATTTTTAGCTGAAAACATATGAAACCAAAATAGTTCTGAAAACTCACAAGCAACCTCTCCCAGGGAGCTGATGAGAAGCGTGTGATAGTCGTTGTTTCCAAAGGGGATGCAGTAACAGAGTCCGTTCTCATGCCGGTGTTTGACCTGATGCTCTTTGTCAGCATTTATCACACACAACAGGTTCTTCTCGAGCAGCTCCGAGCTGCTCAGCACAGAGCCGTAGTAGGCGAAGGACGCCACAAACCTGCAGACGAAACAAAATGAGACCTGATGGATGGCAATAGTCCTGGTAGAAAATACACAAAACCTTTTAACAAAGGAGAACTTTGATCAACTTTTTAGGAGGAGAATAAGGACACGTCTTTGGGGATGGTGCTGACCATCTCTACCTGGTAAGGTTAAACACAAGGAATGTTTTAAGTTCATTTTTCTATATAACTTACAATCTATCCATGCAGGGGATTACTAACATGATATGTCGCATTAGTCATCTCACATGAACTGCATGTCTGTTAAAGCTTCATGCCTTGAGCCTAAATAGAACCTCAGCACCAGGCAAAATGAGCTGGCAAACAGATGTGGCGCCATCTACCTGCAGTACCGCTGAACTACCAGAAAGCTTCACTGACGCAGCTACTAAATTAAACCAACAGCTTGGAGAACAGAGCATTAAAGCATTGCCAACACCAGTAGCACGATTAGTACGAATCGAGTGATTTCGTACATCCCTCATTCAGTAGCAGATTTTTCCCAAGATAGCTGGGACGCCTTAATTACATGTGTTTTGAAGTGCAGTTGGCTGACGTACGGACTTATTTCTTAAAGTCAGAGGAAAGCGGCTGTTCCAACCGTTGCATTCTAGATTCTCAGAGTGGTGCCCTACTTTTACATGAGTGAATAAGCGAATGTGATTGGTGGATTTTATCAAGAGGAAGCGGGGTTGTTGTGGCGGTAGGTTCGCACAAGCAAATTTGGTTGTGGCGGGTTTCTCTGACTGAGTGGCACCTAACCAGTTAGCATCTTGGTGCTAGTAGGTTCCCAATGGGAATCCACATTGGGACCAAGTAGCACTAAATTGGTGACTTAGAAGCGACACTGTCAAGAAACGCTATGGACAGAGGAAACTTATGCAAGAGGAGGAGGTTTGAGTGTCAGAGGTGGTGGATGAGTCTCCCTCCGTCATCCATTTTTATTTAGAGGAGGAAAGCGGGGCCGAAGATGTTGTGGAAGAGGGCACCAGAGGACAGCAGAAGCTTGGTTTGGTGTAGAAGGCTTAAAGCCGTACATGTTTGAGCCCGATCTGTTCACTGAAAATATGAATTTATTCAGTGAACGCCGTTCATATGAGGTTCTATTGTAGGATTGTGGCTTAATTTACCGAATGAACTTGAACTAGTTCATTTATAGGTTTATGAACTTAGTCAGGGGTGGACTGGGACAACAAAAAAAAACCTGCCCTGGCATTTTGGACTAGACTGGCCCACCACATTTTTTTTTTTGGTGTACTGAATGTGTATACCAACTGTGCAATACCTTGAGGCCAGGTTAATGGAAATTAGTGAGAGTGGACACTTAAAATACTTCCAAAATCTTAATTTGTTAACACTGTAAAATGTAAAGCTCCACCACAGCACAGCAACAAGAGAGAGAGAGAGAGAGAGAGAGAGAGAGAGAGAGAGAGATGATCGGAACAGACTCTTGCGCCGCTGCTGATTTTATTTTCTTCATGCATTATATGCAAATATACCCGGGCCGATATATAATAATAACAATAATAATAATAATACATATTATTAATATACATGTCAGGTCTGCTGGCCCAAACAGCATGTCCGGCCCACCGGGCAAATGCCCGGTTCGCCTGATTACCAGTCCATGCCTGAACTTAGTTCATTTATTGAAAAATTAAACTATGAACGTGAGCTAGCTCATTTTCATCTGTGTGAACTGAACTTTGATCTCATTCTTTTTAATTAAGATCTGGCACAACATTGGTTATGGTAAATATTCACAGAAAGGCTACATTTAGTAAAAAATTTAGCAAAAAAAAAAAAAAGCTTAGAATATAAAAAAAAGTCAAATACTTTGCCAACAGGACGCCATCATTTGAAATAAAAATGAGTGAGTTAATGGCATATAAACTGAAAAAATGTCAATTTAAATATGTAACTTTAAGTTAATTTTCTGCATATGATTCATAAATCATCCATGTGGGGGATGGATAATTTGGATAAGAGATGGAATGTATGTAAATAAGCAAGGTGGATATATGATTTCCAAACAGCAGAGATCCTTTTGAACCATCAGTAAACAAATAAATGACAGTGATCTCCACGTAGATCATTTTATTTTCTCTTCCGGTTCAGTTGGTGCATACCCCGCGGCTAATAACATATAACCAAATAATGATATTATACTATTAGGTCATTACCATGAGTACCAGAGCAGCAGAGATGTCCTCCTATAAGCTGAGCTCAGCAGAATCCTCCAGCTGCCACGTTCCTTCTGGAACAGAGAGAAACAGAAAACTGGCATTAATTAGATCTGAAGCCTGCTTAAAATGATCCACACCGGGCAGCTGCTGCAGAGAACACACTTCATTTGGACTGTTTTTACTGGATGCAAACTCCATTTAGAAAAACCCCGGGCGGGGCATCAAACCCGGAACCTTTTTGCAAGGCAGCAGTGCTAACCGCTGCCGCACTGTGCATCCCTAAAAGTCATAACATTATGAGAATATTCTAACATTATAAAATCATTTTATTACCTGAATAAAGTGGTCATATTACAAGGATAAAATCACAACATTATGAGTAAATGTAAAAGCAATATATTTACGAGAGTAAAGTTGAAAAATGACGCAGAATAAAGTTCATCATCACCACACATCCGCTTCTTTCAGAAAGAAGAACAAACAGCGCAACAGCAACCTAATATTTCCTAATTTGTGAACTCTTCCACCTCCTGGGAAAGCCCCCATTTAAGAGTTGGGCTGGATTTCCTGGGTTGGCCCTTCCTGGGCATCTTTGCTCCGGGGATCCCTTTGGGTGTCTGAGCTTTGGGTCCTCCAGTGCTTGCCTCGGTGCTCTGGAGGGGCGGGTCTTTGTCTCTTCACAACCACTATTGAGCATCATAACTTTACAGGCACAAGTGCACTCTCACATACAACTACAGGTTGCTTGGCTCCAGGTACTTAGAGATTCACTTCCATACAGAAAGCCCATATTCTTATCTTCAGCTACCACAGTATACATATCAGATTAAATAGTACTACTTATACTTCAGCGATACTATTAAGGTGTTACTTTATTGTATCCCTTGTACTACGTATATCCGTTGGTTGTGCTGTTCTTTTTACATCTCTATTCCGGTGATAAGGCAGACAGAAGACGTTTTATTATTGTCTCCCTTCTACCTCCTCTTTCTTTCATCTTTTCTCCTTTTTTCAGTTTTTTAATTTCTGTTCTACTTACATTACAGTGTCCATATAATCTGTAATACTCCCTGCATGAATTATAATAAAGCTATTTACATTCATAAATCAAGGGTAACACTATGGCGATAGCCGTACTGCTCCACTTGTGAAAGTAAAACCTGTTGGGCTCTTTTTTGGCATCAAGAGAATTATTATTATTGCCACATTGCCAGACAGGACAGTTTTTGTTTTTAAACAGAGTTACTTCACAAAACAACTTTATTCTCATAAGGTTATGACTCTATTCTCGTATTTAAAAAAATTAATCTAATACTCCGGCGTAGAAAACAGTAAAAACACGCCTTATGCTGGCAGCTCTTATAGTTCTAGCTCTGCGCTATCCTCCAATCTACTTTATCTGATCCCTCATTTCAGTCCCACATCAAATCTGTCAGTTTATTTTCCTCCATGAAGATCAAACACAATTATCTAAAGTGGAAGTATGCATAAGAGTACTTCTGGTATTTTATCAGTGACTTTATAGACATTTCTCTAGAATATTATCTATAATTGTCATGTTTGGTTTTGTTGCCATAACAACATATTTAGATTTGCATAACAGTATATTTGTTTACCCTGAACCAGATCCAGCCATGGATCAGTAGGCGTACTTCCAAAGCAGAATAGGAACAAAGATCCGCCATCAAACGCAGACTGAAATTTTACATCAATGTAAGGTTGAACAGAAACACTGGAATAAAGTAAAGATGTACCAGAGCAGGCTCCACCAGCCGTCCAGGAGGAAGAGAAGCTCGGTTCATTCTGGCGATCCGCTGCAGCGTTTTAACGGCAGCATCCACGTTTCCAGCCGACACGTTGTACCGAGCAGACTCAGGAATAAACTGTGATAAACGAAGCATCAGTTCCAGCAGCGGCATCGTGTTTTCTCTCCTACAAATACACAAACACCGGCTACACAGACATGAAGCAGATTCTGCACCTTAAAGAGGAAGATGAGGATAATGCTGGGAGTGATGGAGAGTCGGATCATCCACCTCCAGCCCATAGTGGGAACCACCAGCATCCCGAGGAGGATGATCAGTATGGAGCCGGTCATCCAGAAAATCTGGAAAACAAAGACTTCTATTTTTTTTTTTCTGTTTTTATTTCAGATCAAAAATGGACTTCAGGACTTACAGAACCCAGAGGCAGCAGGTAGGCCCGGTACTTGGCAGGGATGAACTCTGTCTTCAGCACAAACCTAAACGCCAAACAAAGCATGGATGTTCAGCCAATCAGAGCGCAGACCTTTCGGCTTACTGCTGCTAGGTGTGAGCTGACCCCTGTGACACCCCCGCCACGCCGCAGCCCACCATGCTGCGCAGGAAGATAAACCAGCCGTACGTCGGGGCGAACGATGTGAGCAGAGAGAAATACGAGCTCCACACGTAACCTCCAAACACCACCTGGGAAAAAAAAAAAAAAAAAAAAAAACAGTACATGGAAAAAAGGAAGGAAGCTGCAGCTTTAATCTGCCGTTTCCTACCTTCCAGCGTCCATATCTGTCAGCAACATAACCGGCCAAGACTCCACAAACCATGAAGCCAACAAACACCATCTGAAAGGAAAATCCAGCCAGGAGGAGCCGATATAATTGTTTTGTTTCAAAACTATTTGTGCATTCTAAGTGTGAATTTGGAGTTTTGTATTTGTAGAATGAAAAAAAATTTGCAAGTACAAATTTATTTTTTTTAAACCTGATCAAATTTTAAGTACAAGTACACAAATTCTGTTCTACTAGTTGCTCGTCAAAAACTTCTAACATTCTCAGTTTTGCTTTAAATGGTTCAGAACTATTGTTGCAAAGCTATTTGTGCATTGTAACATTGGTGTTTTGTAACTGTAGACTTTTTTTAATCTGACAAAATACAAAAAAAAGTTACACCTCCAAAAAGTACTTGAGTACAAGTACACAAATTGTGTTCTGTGAGATACACATCAATTAAAAAACAAATAGTGCAAAACAAATTCAAACACATGTATTAAATTTTTTTGTCCTCAACACAAATACAAATCTACGGAAGAGGATTAGGGCCACTGAAAAAAAAAAAGTTAACTGATTTTTGAATTTTATTTTTATTTTCAGTTGAACAGAATTCTGACTTTAATCTCAGAATTTCGACTTTAATCTCAGAATTCTGACTTTAATCTCAGAATTCTGACTTTAATCTCAGAATTTTATTTTTATTTTCAGTTTAATAGAATTCTGACTTTAATCTCAGAATTCCGACTTTAATCTCGGAATTCTGACTTTATTCTCTTTTCTCCAAACTGATTTTTTTCAGAATTCCGACTTTATCTCAGAATTCTGACTTTCTCAGAATTCTGACTTTTTTCTCAAATTCTGACTTTTAATCTCAGAATTCCGACTTTTCTCAGAATTCCGATAATCTCAGAAATTCGACTTTAATCTCAGAATTCCGACTTTAATCTCAAATTCTGACTTTAATCTCAGAATTTATTTTTATTTTCAGTTTAACAGAATTCGACTTTAATCTCAAATTCTGACTTTAATCTCAAATTCCGACTTTTAATCTCAAATTCCGACTTAAATCTCGGAATTCTGACTTTTCTCAAAATTCTGACTTCAATCTCAGAATTCTGCTTTTAATCTCAGAATTCTGACTTGAATCCCAGAATTCTCGACGGGTCAAATTCTGACTTTTTATTGTCAAAAATTCAGTTAGAATTCTGAGAAAAATGTCACACAGAATTCTGACTTTTCTTTTTAGAATTCTGACTTTTTTCCCATACTAAACTGAAATAAAATTTAAAAATCAGTTAACTTTTTTTTTTGGCCCTAATCCTCCTCCGTGCAAATCAGTGAATACAACTGCATGAATCTGCTGCCTGTGTATGGAGGGCCAACTCTGCTAATTAAAAAAAAAAAAAATTCTCAATAAATAAATAAGCATAGAATCAATTACCCCCCAAAATACAATAAACAAATAAATTTTGGTGAAATTAAATTATACAGTGAGACATAAATGTATATATCTTTTTTATTAGCCTCTTTATTTATTCGCCTTCATAATAATTACCTTATTTATGTATTGTCCGTTATAATCTTCAACTTTATTTATTACTTATTTTTTTAAGTATTTATTTATGTGCATGTTATAATATTTTTTGTCTTGCTTATTCTTTTTGTCTTTATTTTAAAATCCTATTTATTTCCTTCCATATATTTATTTCTGCCTGTGTTTTGGCGCATTTCTGTCTGCATTTCTGCCTTATTTTGTGAATGAGGAAGGGGGTGTGTCTTAGAGGGATTAATGCAACAGCAGGTGTTTATTTTCAGCCCCACCCCCTAATCGCCATCATTGGAAACTAGAAGCTCAGACCTTTCTTTTCCTAGGAAAGGTCGGAGGTAATTGTGCGACCATTTCAGGTGCTGTAACCGGTATGCGTTACATAAGCTTCCTCAGTTATTCTTATTTTCTATTCAGTTCCAAATCAGCATATTTGTCTGACCAGATATTCTTTTATGAGTGGAAAAAAAATAACGTTTGCCCTAAAACCTTTGTGGAACAAACATGCTTCAACTTATTCAGTCCAAATTTGCTTGAGTTATAGTCAAGATGTGGATCTATAAAGTCTGGAGTTTCTGTTTTCATGTCTTCATGGTGTTTTGCAGAGTTTATTTTGTAGAAGAAAAATTGGCGCGGCTAAATACTCATCTTTTTTTTCCTGTGTTTAATCACCTATAACTCAGACTTGGTGGCATTTAAAATAGTGGTTCCACCTGAAAAATATTCCCCAATGCCTTTCTGTCTAGTTTGGGAGCTGTACTTGCTTTAATTCACATAACTAATTTCAGGTGGAATTTGCTCCTGAGACCCTCAGGGCTAAAAGATTCAACATAAGGCGAAGGTGTAACTCAGAGAGAAAAGGTTAGAGAACCACTAGTTTAGCCTAACTAGTGTCTAAACTTCCCTAATCTATCCGTTAAGGAGGTCCATTGGAGGTTTGGTTAATTTTTAGTTTTGGTTTGACCTCGTTTATTGGCCTGCCTATCTAAGTTTAGGGTTTGTTAATCATTTCACATATTTAATCTGTCCTTTATGCTTTACTGGTTTGTTCCTGATGCCAATAAAGGCATGGCTCAGTGAGTCCCAGCCTGCTTCTAGCTCCTGATCTACACCGTTCAGATGAGCTCCAACAGACCTGGATAAAATGGCTGATTTCTCTCAGCAGCATTCAGGATCCAAGCTTCGCAGAAGATCAGGCTGCAGGATAGTAGCTTTTTTTATTCATACAGGCGTGAGCAGCTTGATGCTGAAACCTGCGGCGCATAAATAGTCCAGAGGCGTCGGGTAATTAACAATTTAAAAAGCTCTAAAACTTAGGGGCCATGTGCAATTTTCAGCTTTTTAACTAGTGTAAAAACAGACAAAAACGTTCTGTTTGATCAAACATTAAATGAACAGTAAAATATAACGAACAGTAAAATGTGCAACAATATGAGCTAAAAGGTCATAATTTGGAAAAGTTTACCCCCCCCATAAACAACATGGTCCCTACACTTATAAAATGATTGAAACAGTGAAGAAGTTGTTTATATTCCAGCAGATTATTAATCAAATTATCAAAAAATAATCAATATATTGATCGATTTGGAAAGTAATCATTAGTTGCAGCCATAATTATCAGTTTATAGTCCAACTTCCTTTCATTTTGTTATAATTTTTTCTAATTTTGATTATTAATTTCTACTCTATTTGCTCATGTTCATTGAGTTTTAGATTATCTTAATGCATTGTACTTTTCTCGCTGCATTTCCAGTTTAGTTTTTTCTTTAAAAAATTCACTTTTAACTGGCTTGTAACTGAAATTTGAATATAAATAAAGTTGCCCTGCTTAAGAAAAAGAAATAAATATGAGATGTGAAGAATTGTGCCTTTTTTTGCACATTGGTTCAGCTTGTGTGACAGAAACTCACGGTGGAGACGAGAGCAACCTGCCAGTCCTCCAGACGCCACTCGCACCGAATCTCTGGAGAAACCACAGCTAACAGCATGATCTCCATCGCCTCCACGATCTGCACACAAACAGCGTCAGTGATGTCACACCGTCACTGCAGAGCAGCTGCTGTGACGCAGATCTGGACTCACATTGGCACTGCCCATGATGACAAACAGCAGGACGTGAAAGCGTCCGAAGCCGATGGTCTCCACAGCCTGCTCCACGGTGAACTTCTCATCTGCTGGAGCAGAACAGTAAACATTCTGAGAGTCAGATCAAACTTCAGGAGGATTTTTATGAAATGCACCTTTAAAGCTCGTGATGACAATGTTCTAAATGGTGTATGTGTGTAATTATCAGACAGCATGGGATTAATTTCCACTGTTATGCTGATGATACCCAGCTATATCTATCTGTCTATAATCCAGATGAAGCTAACCCATTACATAGATTACAGGCATGTCTGAGACATAAAAACCTGGATGACTCTTAACTTTCTGCTTCTGAATGCAGACAAACAGAAGTTATAGTCTTTGGACCAGAGTCTCTGAAAAAAGAAGCTGATTAGTCAGTCACATTTCATTTGGATGGGAATAAACTGATTTCAGATAATAAAGAGTAAAAAATCTTGGTGTCGTTTCTGATCGGGACCTGTCATTTAAATCCATATCAAGAGGTTTCTAGAATTTCCTTCTTTCATCACCGAAATATTATTGTAAAAATTAGAAATCTCCTGTCAGGGTTGATGCTAACTAGTCCATGCATTTTGTTACTTCAAGGCTGGACTATTGTAATTCTTTGCTATTTATCAGGAGTCCACAAACTGTAGTTAAAGCCTTCAGCTGATCCAAAATGCTGCAGCCAGGTTCTGATGGAAATTAAAAANTTATTTACTTTGGCCTTTTTGGAAACACAGGAAGGAGCAATCAGCTAAGTGAGCTTAGTGCTTGGAAAAAATCTTTCATTCCTTTAGAGACAGCATGAAAAGTCAGCTGAGTACAAAACATAGAGAGGAAAATAAGAAGAAAAGGGACAAGAAGGGACACAACCTAGAACAGAGAGAATGGATGTCTATTCTATTAACATTTTCTATCTGTAGCGACAATGGCTCTGTTATGCGCTGTCTTCTCTATTCAGAGGCCCCCCTGCCTGTCTTTGCCTAGGGCCCCAAATTTCCTAAATCAGCCCTACATCTCACCTTCTAAAGTCTGTAAATGAACAGAATTAACCACCATTATTTTATCTAACCTGAACCGAACCCTGGAAACCCATAGAAAGAGATATTTTGTGACATCTGATTAGATGGACAACATGGATGGATGAGAAGGTCTAATGTGAAACGTAATGCCAGACAGTTGTCAGTTTGAACATAAAAAAATAATCTTTCTAACAGAGTGACATTTTGTCTTGAAAAGGAACAAACTGCCTAATGAACTGATTTTAACTTTGTTTTTTTCCCCGTAATGATATGACTTTATTCTTGTAATGCAGGGATTTTTTTTCAAACCTATGATTAGATGATGGAATTGGGTCTGTTTTTCAGTGCTTGGTCCAGTTTCTTTTATTTGGACTAACTGGATGTTCTCGCTTTCATCACTTTAACATGATAACTGGCTCAGAACTCGTCTGATGAACCGTTTTGTTTCCCAGACAGAGACAGCTGTGGAGCTAGTTTACCTTTATCATTTCTAACATAGAAAATATTTATAGATGGGTCCTTCTTTGTTCATTTTCTGTCTGCTAATGTCTCCTTCAACCTCCAGTTGACCTCGACAGATGGCCGCTCACACTGAGTCTGGATCTGCTGGAGGTGTCTTCCTGTTGAAATTTATTCTTTCTCTCCACTGTCACTACAAGCATGGTTGGCGTGAGGGATTGCTGAAGAGTCAGTGCAAGTGAATCTGTACTGTCTCCAGCGTTCGGATCAGATTTGAGGAAATGAACGTGAACAAGAGCGACGTTCACTCTGAGAATAATGAGCGACACACACAGCTCACGTTGGTGTTCAATTAATAATTATAATACTTTTCATTTGGTGATGTCAGATTTTACGATAATTATCACAGAATAAATCCTGACAGAGCAGCGTGTCTGCTGCTAGTAGCAGTCTGCTCCATTCAGACTCATCTGCTGATATTTCTGATGCCAGTTCAGTAGAGCGCTCGGCAGAGTTTGATCAACTAACAAACTCATGTTTCTGTGCAAACTGTTCCCACCAGGACTTAACAAACAAGTCTGTAGGTTAGCCACGCCCCCTTCTGGTTTAAAGCCAAACATGGAGTAAAATCATCAGAGCTATGTTGGTAAATATCTGCTACTGACTGAGGAATTTAAGAAATCATTTTGGATCCAGATCTTTTCAGCAGAACCTGAATTTTCCTGAATGTTCCTGAATGTTCCTGAATGTTCCTGAATGTTTCTGAAGTTCTGTGTAATTTGTTTAAATAAAGGTTTCAATAAAGCACATCCAGAATACTTTGACTGCATCAAGCATTTTCCATTTCTTTCTTTAAATTATGATCACACATTTAAAGGGTGAAATATGAGGTTCTAATGTGGAGGATTGTGGCTTCATTTACAGAATGAACTTAGTTCATTTTTGGAAAAAGCGAACTATAAATGTGAGCTAGTTCATTTTCATCTATTTGAACACGGAGGAAGAGGATTAGGGCCACTGAAAAAAAGTTAACTGGTTACATTTTATTTCAGTTTAACATGAAAAAAAGTCAAATTCTGACTTTTTTCAGAAGTCTGATTTTAATCTCAGAATTCTGACTTTAATCTCAAATTCTGACTTTAATCTGAATTCTGACTTTTTCCTCAAATTCTGACTTTAATCTGAATTCTGACTTTTTTCCTCCAGAATTCTGACTTAAATCTCAAATTCTGACTTTTTTGTCAGAATTCTGACTTTAGAATTCTCACAGAATTCTGACTTTTTTTGTCAAAATTCTGACCTTAATCTCAGAATTCTGACTTTAATCTACCTAATTCTGACTTTTTTCCTCAGAATTCTGACTGAATTCTGACATAAAAAGTCAGAATTCTGAGATTATAGAATCAGAATTCTTGACTTTTTTCTCATGTTAAACTGAAATAAAAATTAAAAAAATCAAAACTAACTTTTTTTTTCCAGGCCCTAATCCTCTTCCGTATTTTGAAGATAACTTTGAGCCCGTTCTTTTTAATTATGAACTGGGAGTGGTGGGTGGCGGCCTAGTGGTTAGGGCATAGAGCTTTAAATCTACAGGTTGCTCTCTGAGCAGGACCCTTAACCCCACGCCGCTCCTCGGGCGCCGCACAATGGCAGCTCACTGCCCCCCAAAGGAATGGGTTAAATGCAGAGAGTTAATTTCTCCAATGTGAGATCAATGAAAGTTCAATTATTATTATGAACAACATTGCTGTTCTCTACCTGCTTATCCAGAAAGAGTGAATCCTACAAATCAGCTGGTTTTCCAAACTTTTAACCTTTAATCTGCCTGAATGATCTGATAGAATTTCTGTAAAAAGCTCTGAGGTGATGTGTTGTTAATTAGCGCAATAGAAAAAGGCTGAATTGAATTAATCTTTTAATATTAGGTCTTTATTCTTATACTGTTATAGATTTATTCTTGTAATGTTATGATTTTCTTCTTAGAATATTATTTCTTATATTCTTGTCATGTTACTAACATTAGGTTAGAACTTTTTTATGGTTCAATTCTAATCCCTTAATGTTGCGACTTTGTTCTCATTATATTATTCCAGTTATATAATGAGTTTATTCCAGTTTATTCCAGTTTATTTCAGTTATATAATGAGTTTATTCCAGTTTATTCCAGTTTATTTCAGTTTATTCCAGTTTATTCCAGGTTGTTCCAGTTTGTTCCAGTTATATAATGAGTTTATTCCGGGTTTTATTCCAGTTTCTTCCAGTTTCTTCTAGCCTTGCCCAGAGGAACAGGAAAAAGATTTCTGTACTTCCTGAATAATCTCAACGCTGCAAGGCCTGTTGGAGCTGCCATCCTGTTTCCACTCAGAGAAACAGTTTCGATCAGTATTATTATGAAGTATTTGGATTGTGGAAGCACTGGTTTTCAGGAGCGACCAGAACCAGCGGTTTCACTGCAGGTTGTTCTGGAACTGGACCACAGACAGGATTTTATGGCTAATGTGAAACTGAAATATCCGACCAGGAGCTAAAAATAAAGTTTGCCTTCTATTCCCCAGATGTGGAAGCATGATGCAGTGAGCATGATCCATAAATAAGTATGAGCTCAGTGAGCTGGGTTTGGAGGAGCAGCTGCCCTTCATGCAGCCAGCCTCCACCATCTTACCTCACTGCTGATGTTAGTCATTGCCTTTCCAGCTGTTTCTGGGGCTGAGCTTTCCCACACATCATGTCACTCATTATCCTTCACTCTACATCTGTTCTGCTTCTACCAATCCCTGCCACCATCGTTCTTATTTAAAATAAACCCAGAGAGGATGATTTAGTGGTAATATTGATGATATGAGTTCTGGTTTTATTTTGAAGTGCTCTGTGTTTGAAGGCGTTAACCAGGCTGGTGAAACCTGTGATGTGGCCGACCGTGCTCACGCTCTCGGCCTGTTAAAGGCGAGGCTCGATGCATTCCTGTGACATCATGCAGCGCCGCAGCCACCCAGCCCGACCCTCCTTTCCTCGTTTCTCAGCACCTCCGGCCCACCAGTTTTCACACCCATCATCCCAGCTATGCGCCAGAACCTTCAGGCTTCGGGTCCAGAGGTCCAGATTCAATCACTCGTGCATTTCTCTCTCCTAGCAGCCAAGACTGTCTTCCAATGTTAAAGTTTACCTACCTCATTTATTTAAGCAAGAACCTATTTAAAACCCAGATTTAGGGTTTGTTGTTTATTCATAAGCATAAAAAAACGGTTCCTGTTGTTAAAGGAAAATCAATGGATCATTATTTATACCTAAAACTAATATGTTTGCAGTGATTTAATTAATTTAGCGTTAATCAGTAAAAAAATAAAAATAATCATTTTCGTTGTGATCACTGGGAGCGGCCATTTTTGCCCAAATATAGTAACCCCTCCCTCCTGCCATCTTCCAGCAGTGACGTCACGGTGCGGTAAGCTTACACTGCAAAAAATCTAAATCTAGATACGGTAAGTAATTTTTTTCTTAAAGGAATAGTACACCCAAAACATGATTAGCCTTCATTTTCTA
>JAGKQL010000030.1:18581418-18636644 GCA_018398635.1 Cyprinodon brontotheroides | reverse complement strand
GTTGTGAATTAGCGCTATAGAAATAAACTGAATAGAACTGAATTGACGACAGCTAATGAGTTCGTTGATGAATGATTTGGGATTTGAAGAGGAACTCTTTAAACCAGCAGTATGGCTCATCTTTATTAGCCTGGGAGACACATGTGGACAAAACCCCTGCTTTAGACAAAGAAAACTCCACAATGATCTCAGAAATAACTTGAATTGACTAAAGTAATAAAAATAAAACATCTATGGAAATGAAAAAACAATCATTGTTTTTCAACAGAATGATAAATAAATAAACCCATCAAGCATGTCTGGACTAAAATGACGGTTCCCTTAACTTCATATTAGTTGTCCAGCCTTTAGAGTCAATCTCTGCCATCAATGGTTCCGGTTCCTGTCACTCAGCCCTCTGCTCCTCCCAGCAGCCGTTCTGCTCCCCTCATCATCAGCAAACGGCTCCATGAACCTCAGCTTTAAAAACTGCCTTTTCCAGACGGCCTGTTTCCGCTCCTTCCAAAGATGCTCAGTAGGATTGAGGTCAGGGCTCCTAGGGGCCCCTTCAGAACAGTCCAATGTTTTCCTCTCAGCCGTTCTTGGCTGTTTCTATCTGTGTGTTTTGGCTCATTATCCTGTTGAAGACCCACGACTTGCGAACCGAGACCAAGCTTTCTGACATTGCAGCACATTTCTCTCTACAATCCCTGATACCCTGCAGAGATCCAGACACTCGGAAGCCCAGAGCATAACAGAGCCTCCTCCATGTTTCACAGTAGAGACAGTTTTCTTTCCTCTCTCTGTCTGCGAACATAGAGCTGATGTTTCTTAGCTAGAATCTCAGTTGTCTCCTCTGTCCAGAGGACATTCTCCCAGGAGGTTAGTTTCTTGTCAACATGTAGTTTGCTAAATTCAAGTCTGGCCTTTTCAGGATATGCTTCCATCAATGGTTCCTCGCCTCCCATTAAGTCCACTTTGGCGTAAACAGCGATAAATGCTGTGATCTGACACTGATGTTGAGCTTCAAGTTAATCTTTAGTCCCCATATAAGTTTTTCTGGCATCAGTTTTCCTCCTGCAGCTGCATCCAGGGAGGTTGGCTGCAGTCCATGGATCTTAGTTTTCTGAATAGTTTTAGTCACAGAAACACCAGCTGCTTGAAGACGGTCCGATAGTCGTTACTTTTAACAAGCTGCTCCATCATTTCCTTTCTAAACTCCTGAGATGACTTTCCTTTGCTTCCTCTGGTCCATGTTGAGTGCGGTACACACCATGCCACCAAACCGCGGGGTGCCTTCCTGTAGCCCTTTATATAGGCCGATTACTAGAATGTAGAAACCTGTGATGCTAATTAGTGGACACACCTTGATTCAACACGTCCCTATGGAGACATTTTTATAGGGAAACCATCATTTTAATCCAGACCTGTTTCATTCATAAAAAAAATTTTTTTTGAAAATACTGTAAATATCTGACTTTCATTTTTTATTTTCATAGATTTTTTATTATTTACTTTTACTTTGTCAGATTCCGGTGCGTTTTTCCTTTAAACGAAGGAACCAACAGCTTTGTCCGCATGTCTATATCACAAAGAATGAAAGCATTTCTAAAGACTGTAATTAACCTGGTGAGCTGTTTAAGTGGCCAGTTAATCTAGTTGATGGAAACTTGTGGGTGCGGAAAAAAAACAAACATTTGTGTAGAAGGATGGCTCACCACAATGAAAAAGAAAATAAAATGAACTTGCAGCTTTTTATGTTTCCTCCTTGTTTTTTCACTCATTCAGGACGTGACCTTCATGGGAATCTCTAGGAACTTCTCATCTACTCTTAGACGCTGCGTTCTACCTCTTCAGTCTCCTGCTAGCTCTCTATTAACATTAATAATTATATTTCATACTAATTATTTTCTACATATATCTTGTTTTTTTTTTATCAATTATTTATTTTCATTTTTAAAGAAAAAATCTTACTATGAAAGAAAAGTAAGTCCTTTAAAAGATTAGACCCATGTTCCTCTAACTCACCATTGTTGTTACTGCTACCGTTTCCCTGCTGGTTGTCTGCAGCTTTTTCCTGCAGTTCCACCTCCTGTAAATGGATAGCGCTCACCAGCTGAGTTCTTGAACATTCCGTCATCCTAAAACCAGAAGGATTTCTCTCAGTAAACGATCGGGTGTTCCCCAACATTGTAGAAAACAAAACAAAACAAGCAAAAACAACAACAAAACTTCCATTCCTTGACTGAAAAGAAAAAAACCCAGAGGACCGTACCATAGATTACTTCCAGTTGAACCAATCCACAACTAATATAATCTGGGTCAGAGGTACAAGCAAGCTGGTTATCAACTCTTTCAATGCATGTTCACAGATTCATGATCAGTTCAAGCAGGATTGAGTTAAAGGGGCGGGTCCAAGGTAGCAGCAAACTGGAGGAGTGGTTAGAGCAGATCCCAGGAAATACATCAGACAGCTCAGTCCAGAAGAGAGCAGTTCTAGGAACAGGAAAGATACTGCGCAGAACCCTCAGGCCTCTAGTAGTAGTAAGAGTTTTATATATATATATATATATATATATATATATATATATATATATATATAGGCCAGCCTAGCCTGTGAAAACCTGTGTCACAAATATTGCCATAGTGATTGGAAGGATCTTCTCACAATTTTAATGCAAACTCAACATTTTACAGAATTTTTTACCTTAAAAAGTTTTAAATTGTGCCAACTTTACGTTTTCTTCCATTTTTTTTTTATGGGCTTTTTATCCAGTTGTTAAATAAACAGTGACCTCCAGCACCAAGCAACCAGAGAAAAGGAAAAATGTTTTATATTTTATGCTCTAAGAGTGAAATCCTAAAACTGACATAAAAAAAAGTATCATCCATCATAAGATTAAGTCTCCACTCAATTTGAGTTAATTTGTTATGATTTACAATCACCTCCAACTGTATTCTTCTTTGGGTTTTTTTAGAATGATTTACCTCCATTTATCTTTTTGTATTTAAATTCATAGACCTAAAATAAAAATGTCTTTATGATGGGTGTCACATTTAAACAATTTTTTATTTTTTTTATATCAATGCGATGCTTAAAGTCTTATTAATAAAACAATTTATGTATAATAAAAAAATCTAAAGGTCAATGGATGCAACAACCGGTAATCTGGTTGTCACATCCACTGGAGACTGTCAGCCCAGTGTTATGTCAAAATGTTTTATATAATTTCAGATCATATAAAATGTAAGAACACATTAAAAAAATCCATCAAAGGGGCGTTAATAAAATTTGAACTCATATTTGTTGGGAAAAAAAAGCCTTTAAAATAAGAAGTTAACATTGTCCACACTGGATGCACTGATCCATGCTAAATTTGCAGCTTCAGGGGTTTCATTTAAAAAGGACCTGATTTATTTCCCATAATCCAGCAGGATAATCTGTCTCCGCCATCTTGTTTTTAGAAATCAGTATTTTTTTTTTTTGCCAAAGTTAACTGCTACATTTGTTCAAGTGGCACAAATTATTTACTTATTTTAGCTGGGGCTTGCACCTTTCTCTTCATATAACATTTCTTTTGTGCCAAAGCAGTAGTTTAGTTTAAATAAAATAAAATGAAATGTTATGTACAGATTATATATTTTCAATTTATATTATATTTTTTGCCGGTTATATTTATTTTTCTTATTTGGATTTTTTCTGATTACGATATTTTCAAATTGTATTTTACATTCCCCACATTCTCATCAGGTCAAGCCCAATCCAAACGCTGACCAATAAAAATGTTGCTTAATGCAGACCAATAGTATGTGAAATTACATTTAAAAAATAAAAGCAATTTGTTAAACCCAAACTTTAAAAACATAAATAAAAAAAATGCAAAATAGAAATTATGTTAAAGAATAAAATATAAATAAATATGTCGAAAAATAAAAATATAAAAAAAAAAAATTAAAAGAAACTTGAAATTAAAATTTTTCTCAAAACTTTTTTTTTATTAAAATGTTTTTCCAAGTTAAGTTTCTGATTGCATTTTTTATTTTTATTTTTTCTTATTTCTTATTTAAAGAAATAATGGAACAAAAATCACTCCATAAAATAATAGCTTTCTTGTATAGAACATTTTTTATATTCATCTATCACAGGTCGTTTGAATGAATATTGGATTTTATTTTTCATTTAATATTTTGAAAAGTGGTCTTTGATTTTTAATGTTTCAGCACAAAAATGATTTAACTTTACAAAGACTGCCTTGCAGCTCAGATAGGATGATTTTAACAACAAAAACTGATCTTAAATTTCAGCAATTTTACAAACACGTTTATTTTTTCTTCATATTTAAACTCTAAAAGCACCAGAAATCAAATCTCGTTATTTAAACGAATAGTAATTAACATTAAGCAGGTGTTTGTTGTTGAGTTGAGACCAAAGTTCACCTGCAGCCTCAGGTGTTACGTCTCTTTTCTGGTTTTAACGTGATGACGTCAGTGGGCAGAGCTTTCAGGTGAGCTATCTCCGCCACCTCTTGAATCGCTTTAAAAAACAAACCAGGAGTGATTTAAAAGTAAGAAGTGACTCACCCTGATGCTGGAGCTTAACTCTGATCATTCGCTGTGTTTTCATGCCACAGGCCGCCGCAGTCAGACAGTAGAGACGCTCTGCTGCTCCTCCTCTCACCTGCTCAGGTGCATCAGGAAGTATCGGTAGAGCCTGCGGCTGCAGAGAGCTGTGCTTTCGGCTGGGAGGAGCACGGGTTCCGCCCAAAGTCATGGGGGATCTGTAACGCAAATAGAACCGGAACACCCAGTAAACAGGTTGGGAAAGAAAAGAAGCGCAACCCGCCCAGAGTTAATCCTTTAAACCCAGCCTGCATCTGGTTCCCATGACAACGAAAAAAAACTGAATTAAAGTCGCAGTGAAATCATATTTAAATGTCAAATCGTTCTGGTTTAAACATGTATATATACTCTTTATCAGACCACATTGTCCTGAAAGTTAGAAAATTTCCATTTAAAAAAAATAATATTTTTCCCTCCATCTTCTGCAGGCCAGTTAGTTAAACGCCAGCCTGAACACCTAAATTTGGCCAATTATATATCAACGCTCATCTGTCAATCACATTTTTTTCGTCATAGTATCTTTGATTCATATGTTGCAGCTAATATACGCAACGATTGAAATAAGAATCATTTACTTTTTACCATTGAGTTCCGTCCCCATTGGGAACCTACTATAGCAAGCTTCCGGGATGCTTAGCAACGATGCTTCGGCCACAACCAAACTTGCTTGCAAACCTTGTGCCACAACAATCCCGCCCCCTTGATAAATGACCAATCACATTCTTTCTATTAACTCGTGTGCAGTCATGCACCAATGGGGAGAATTCAGACATTCAGCGGTTGGAACAGCCACTTTCCTACAACTTTAAATCAACCAGGTTTCTGCTTTAAATCTGGACTAATTTGAATAAAAGAAAACAATCACATTTACTAAAAAAACCCAAAACAAACTTTTTTTAAATCTCTCTAGATGCGAGCTATTTTGAAATTACTGATTACTGTGAAGGTCTGAACTTGTTTTCCAACTTCCAGGAAGTGGATTTAATTATGTTATACTTTCTCTTGTCAGAATAATGGTTTACCATGTCATAAATCATAACTATTGACAAAATAAAGATGTTGAGCCTGAGAATTTTATCCTCTACCTCGGAGAACTTCAACAGGGGGTCCACGGAGGTACTGCATGGGGGTCGTGAAACGTTTTGTTGATTAGATTTTTTTTATATTCTGCCCTGAAATTTTTTCCACTAATTGAAATTTCTTTAAATCCACATTAACATGAATTCAACACACTGTAGTAAACAGATAAATGGACGCAGAAGATGTCTTTCAGTCATCAATGCACACATTCAATCAGACACACAGGAGCTCTTTTCAACCTGGGCAACCGCTTCATTCAGAACACCTGTCCCATCAACCAGGAATCAGAATCAGAAATACTTTAAAATCCCAGGGAGAAATTACTTTAGTTACATTACTCCCCATCTGTAATAGAGCCTACTATAGGACCAGTTTGATAGAACACTATTTCATACAATATATATTTAATTAGGGGTCCCCTCTCCATCTTGCCATCAGTTTGGGGTTCCTTGGTCTGGAAAATATTGAATACCCCTGCTTTAACTAATTCTGTACATTGATTTAAATTGGTTGATTTTTAGCTCTACTGTTAATTTTTCCCTTTAAACATGTTCTAAAGCGTTTTTCTAATCTTGAATTATTTTTGAACTATCGGCTCCAACAGAAAATAATCTAAATAGTTTTGTGACATGATTGAAACTGAAATCTGTTCAGAAATGATGACAGCAGAACTTCGACTCAGAACATTTCTTTAATGTCTGTTAACACAATCAGTCGGACTTGAAACAACCAGATTACAAAGCTCACGGAGCATCTGGGAGGCAAGGCTCGTCAGGTGACCCTACCTGCCCCTGAACAGGTGGGTTCCCAGTTTGTTTCTTTAACTGGAAACGGAATCAGTTTCCTGAAAGTTACTGGAGTCCAGGCTGGACACACCTGGTCAGGGCAGGATGTCAGGGTCTGAAGGACAAACGGGAATGTGGTTGAAATCGGAGCAACGGTTGGGAAGATGTTCATTCACGACGAAAAAGACCAGATGTTATTGGGCCAGCCGGACCCAGAACAGGAGTTCCCTTCACGGCCCGCTTCACAAACATGGATTAAAAGGTTCTGTTAGAACCAAGTCATGGTCCATTTGGCAGAGATAATGAAAACAGAAACACTGTTGCTTTAAAGATTATGGAGTGAAATTTGTTCCATTATTTTGACAAATAACATGTTTTGTAAATGGAAATAAAAAAATATCCAGAAGTTAAAATTTTGAAAAACATTTAAATAAAAAAGAGTTTTATAGATACATTTTCCAGTTTTCTCAGATTTTTTTTAAATTTTTTCAGTCGTACTCTTCATATAACATTTTTTTGTGCCAAACAAGTAGTTAAGTTTAAATAAATAAACTAAAAAAAATGAAATGTTGTGTACAGATTTTATCATTTTCAATTTATATCATATTTTTGCCGATAAGAGTTCTGTTTGATTGAATTTTCAGATTACATTCTTTTAAAATTTTATTTTACCTCACACATTCTCGTCAGGTCAAGCCCAATCCAAACGCTCATTGACCAATAAAAATGTTGCTAATGACGATGCAGACCAATAGAAATGCGTTTTGGCATATCACTCCAGAGGTCCCCAAAACTGAGGAGCATGTGAAATTAAATGTGGTGTTTGTCCTGACATGCTGAACTCAATCTTTAAAACATAAATCTAAACAAAAAAAATTATTTAAAGTATTTTAAAGAATAAAATAAAATGTGAAAAAAATGTAATTAAATCTGGAAAAAACTGCAAAGTTTCTCTCAAAACCTTTTTTTTATATATATTTAAAATGTTTTTTTTTGTTTTTTGTTTTAAATGTTACATTTCTGGTTTGCATTTTTTTTTTCTTTTCAAATTTCTATTATCTAGAAATAATGGAACAAAAATCACTCCATAACAGAATAGCTTTCTTGTAGAACAGATGTACTAAAATGTTGAGTAAATTTGACCAAAAAGGAGGTATTTTCTCCTCTTCTAAAAGTAGAAAAAAAGCCCAATTTTTTTGTATTTGTATTTTCTGTAGATGTGCCGTTAGTGTGACAGCGGCTTGACTGATACCAGCTGCAGGCCTGGATCAGCAGCCTAGTCGTGTATAAACATCCACCATGTAACCGTTTGCTGAAAACATTGAAGGAAACATTCAGGAAGGAAGCTGCAGACCCACTTCTGTTTGAACAGGACCTCTGCAGGACTTTATTCTTCTCATGTCGGGGATCTGATGGGTTTCAGATACACCAGGAGTCTGTGAAATAGCACCATGTGAACATGTGGGCGTGGCCAGGGCTTGACTGACGTGTGATATGCCCAATCAGAAAGTTCCAAGCCAGTGGAGTTCTGCAGTTGGTCCATGAAGGATGTGTTGGCACCAGGCCGAGCTGATCTTTCAGTCCATTTAGCAATCACACATAATATATATTTTATAGATATATTTATATATTCTATTAAACATCATAAGCACTGTCATCTATACAATGTTTACTGGAACCATCTTTTTTAGATTAAAAACTCTTTTGGAAATGTATAAAAAAAAATGCTGATGAGGGATGAGCTGTTTTTTCGTTTTTTTTATGCTCACTCTGATCACTTTTACATTTTCTAGCAGCATGCTGGACAGTATCGGGGATATCAAAAACAGCTAAAGCTTTAAACTTAGTCGAACATGCCGAAGAAAAGCAGAGACGCACAGAAGCTCAGGGGGGGAACAGAGAAAACCGCCTTCACCAGAAAGCAGAGACACAGAGCTGGTGGTAAAGACACTGAGTTTTTATCCTCTCCCATACATTATTATTATTTTTATTTTTTTTTTTACTTTAAATTTAACTACAAAATTCTCACTGGAAAAAAAGTTGCCTGCAAATGTGCTGACCTATGACCTCTCCAGCCACCAGCACTACAGCTAACCTGATTCCGCCAGATGGATTTTCTCCGCATATCCATCTGTAAACCTTCCGTTGAAGTAATTTTGGGAAGGCGCGCCAATACTGGTTAGCTGGCCTATGGGTGCAATAGACGGGCCAAATAAACCAATCACATCAACGGCTATTATGACGAACAGAGCCACGATCAAGCCAGAGGAGCTAATTGATAGATCAAACTCTTGCGAGCTAGTCGGGAGAAGAGCAAAAACATTTTTCCTCTGAGAAAAGCCTCCAGAGCAGTGTTTTGCTCTTCTTTCAGTGAAGAAATACTTGTAATTCCGGAGCAAAACTTGCTCGACAGCCACGCTAACGCTAGTTTTCATCGGGCTGAAGCCGCCATGTTCTTAGACTGAACTGCCGCTGCTTCGCGTTGCGGTCACACCTCAACCCGCCAAAGCCAACGCTGATTGGACGCTCGCTTGGTGAACGGCTCCAAATTTTTCTTCAACGGAGAGTCTCCAGACTGATTAGCGAAAGTGAAACCTTGAAAGTTAAGCCAGGATGGTCTCAGGAGGCTAGACCAAGACACCTTTAGCCAATCAAATACCCTCGTTTGATGATGTGACACATCAGATCGGTCCAACGTCTGACCAGTCATTCTTTTGTCAAAGGATCGGACCGGATCTCTGGTATTGGATGTGTTTCCTTCATAAATGTGCCCAAAACTATGTTGAGGATGAAGGCTGTAAACTTGGGTTGATTCTAGGAGGAGATGTGAATCTGCTGCCCTCTGCTGGTTAGGCTGACTGAACCTTGGTAACTGATAAAAAGCGATCTGTCAGGAAAACGCTGCTAGTCCACTGACCCAAGCCGCCACTGCAGCACAATGAGTCAGAGGCTATAAAACTCAGCACTGCTTGGCGTGTTGGTCTGAAGCAATCGTGCTCCAAACTCCACAGAAAGGTGTCACCATAAAAAATTTCAAATAAAGTTCACCACCAGCTCTGATTTCTCTGTTTTTTTGGCGAGAGCAGAGAGGAGGCAAGAAATATATACGACAATTTCAAATACTTGTGCACCAAATAGACATAAACTCGCTTCAAAGCTAGAGGAAGTTTGTAACATTCATAGTTTTTTAGTCATTGCATCACCACAGCCACACGTCTAGTTTGATTGGCTGCACAACCTGAGGGGAGTTTACTGGTTTGATTTCAAATAAAATATTTAAATATGATTACGATTTTGTGTGAAAGAGATTCTTGGAGCATTTAACCAGTGGAAGAAGTTCAGAACCTTTACACTAGAAAAACCGACCCACTGATCAGACCGTGTCCAAAACCTAGAGTCAAAATTAAGCTGCTTAAAATGAGGTTAAGAGGGAGAAATAGGATTACTTATACTGTAACTCCAAACATTTCTATTTATTTAAAATGTTTCCCTTAATAGAATATGAGGTCCATACTAAGCGATATATAGGTTTTTAAATTCCCAAAAAATAAAGTTAAAATTTTGTCATTGAGATCATAATCCTACAAAATTGAAATAATTTAAGCATATAAAACATCATAACATGAAGAGATGTAGTATTGAGATAATGAGGTGGTAACAACACTAAAATAAATTGATGACATTACAAGAATATAGTCATAATATTACCAGATTAAGGTCTTAATTTTACGAGAATATTGTCTTAACAATATGAGAATAAAGTTGTTTGTAAAGAGATTAATTACACAATATCTCAAGATTTAAGGAGTGGCCTCCTTTAATGTGAACACTTACTAGAAAGCTCCGTCCTTCTAAGTTAAAATGTCCGGCTGCACTGGTGATAATGGTTGATAACTAGATCAAGCTTTCGTCTTATTAAAGGCATTTTTTATCCAGTGATAGATCAAAAAGTTTAAATGCAGCCTTAATACTCCTTTGTAGTTTTCCGGTTTTATTTTGACTTTTCATTTTTAATCATTTACAGTTTAAACGGGTTATGTTAGAGCCATATACACTGCAAAAACAATCCAGAAATAAGTAAAAAATTGCTTAAATTAAGTATATTTAGCCTTAATTTGAGTTATAAGGTAAATAAGATGATTTGCCAATGGAATGAGGTGATTTTCTCACTTAAAATAAGATAGTTAGATAATATTTACTTGAAATAAGAAGATAAAATTGTTTTTCTTATTTTAAAAGGAAATTATCTTGTTCATTGGCAAAGTGTTCACTTACCTCCTCAAATCAAGGAAAAAACTAATTAATTTTAAGAAAAATAACTTATTGAGATTTCTATTTTTTGCAGTGTAGAAACTCTGGTTATTCTCTATATTCTATTTGATTAGAATTTAGTTATTGAAATATACTGTTTATTTTATTAAGCATTTGGTTAAAACTTGTGGTTATATCACTTAAATAGGCTCCTTTTAATGTCATGTGTTTAGTTAAGGTCACGTGCAGTTTTGCTTTATGCTAGCTTCAGACTGCAAGCAGCAGGAGCAGCAAAAACGCGCGTACTGCTTCATTTTTGATGCTTGTACAAGCTTAGTTCTGACACACGGCTGAAGCATTTCGAAGCGTTGGGCGGAGCTACCCTAACCTTTCCTTGCCTGTAACAATGGCAGCTATATTTGCTAATATAAGTGGGTAAAAGGTAGTTTTAATATGTTTTTAAGTGAGAAAGTCCAACTGAAAGTTCATCCAGATTACCATCCTGCCTTCAAATATTGTTTCTCTGTTAGATTCGCTCAAACCCCCGTACACCGGCGGTGCGCAGTCAGTGGAAATCTCGTTCGACAGCAGCCTCAGGCGCGGTTTTCCGCTACCGTTGGTGGCAGCTGGAAGTAGATGTAAGCATTTTTCACGCACGTAATCCAACTGCAGGGGGCAGAATAGTAAACTAGAACATATTTTGCAGGTTTCTACATTGTAAGTTAATTTAGGCGTCAAAAAACTGTTTCAGAGGAGTGATCATAGCGCTCTGCATCAGCAGCGCTGTGTCCGTCTCCCTGCCAGCTCCCAGATCAGCTTCTCTGATTGGTTGATATGGCGTGTCCAGCAGAAAAGTTCAATTTTTTCCAACTCCAGAAGCTGCGCCTATACGCGCGTCAACAATTGACTTTGCATGTAAACTAGCTGCTTCTGCTGCTTGCGGTCTGAACGTAGCATTAGGGGTGTGCATGGCAGAACTTTAGAAGTTTTAATGGAGCAGGACGAGGAGCAACAGTTTTCTCACCTTTAAGGTCATTTGTAAATTTGACTGTCACTACAGATTCTTTCTTTTTCGCGTTTCGTAATAAACTGAAGTGAATTTTTTTGTATTTGTTTTGCTTCAGTTCTTAAGAAAGGTAAACAAGTCAGAAACTTGAAGTCCTGCAAGAGTGGCGAAGATCGTTTTTCTTATCAGGAAAGAAATTTAGCCACTACAGGTTGATTGTTTTTCTTTTATATAGATTTTCACTGATAGTTTTAAAGTGTAAACTTTTACACCGTGAGTTTTATAGGCAATAAACTTTAATTAGAAAGCCAACAGGAGTCACAACTTTTGCCCTGCTCTCCCAGAATCCAAGTTCTCGCTGAGGTTGTTTTTAGTCTGTGACTTAGGTTGTGCAGGTCCTTAAAGTGCCATAGTAATAAAGTCATGTGGTACGCACAGCCTGTAAAGTGTTTGCAGATAATCTACCTCAAATGAGCCAGATTACAGAACTTCCTCTAAGATTTGAGTCATTTTACTTCACATCATAAATTAGATCTGTTGTTATTAAATGAAAGGTCTGATGTAAATATAATTTTTGGAAGCAGCAACATTTCCACATTGCATGTTGCAGAAGAAAATAAACATATCAAAGGACTTTCTAGCAGATAAAGTCAAGATTCATCCTCCAGAATCTCCTGCACGGTTTCTTTACTTAAACCATCCAGCATCTTTAGACAACAGGTGGCAACAAAAAGCTGGATAAGTGATGCTTTAGCTGCATTTTCTTTTTCTTTTTTTTATACAAGTAATACACAAACACACAAGCTAGCAGCGATGCAAAGCAACAGACGCCGTCTTAGAATCCACAGCGAGCTCAAACACAAGAGTGTTACAACCAGGAAACAGTAGTTTGGTCTTTTTTGATTTAAATAAAGCATCTAAAGTATATTTCTACATTTAATCAATAAAAAATCTTTTAACATTTCAATACTCTAATATTAATGCTCACATTTATATTGTGCTCATTGGGTTCTATCTTAATAATATCTAACCATCGTATATCTGTACAGATACATTTCATTCCTATCCACATTTCATCCTTGTCCACCTATAAATGTACCATAGATATCTATATATATGTATTTCTGTATTTATTCATATAAACCAGATGTGTGCGTTTTTGTCATTTTTCTTTCTTTTTATAGGCTGCACCTCCAGCGCTCAGTGCAAATAAGTCGTTAGTAATGTTTCCAGATGCAGTCCTGATCACCGAGGTTGATGGGATCATGGAAGGCAGTATGTGGTCAATGAAAAGACGTAATGAGGCTAACGGGTAGCACCACTGGGAATCCAGAAGGATTGCCCACTTCAGAACTTCAGAAGGGACGATAAACCCCCCCAAGAAGAGGCATCTTCCCAAACGGTCGGAAAGGACAGCGAGTTAGCAGTGGTCTGATTATCCTAGGTCCAAGGATTTCCTGTAGAAATTCAGAGCTTTAATTTACCTCAGAAGGTCAAGAAGGTGGAGTGATGTCCACACACTGCAAAAACGATCTAGAAAAAAGTTAAAATGTGGTAAATTAAGTGTATTTACCATCAATTTGAGTGAGTAAATGAGATGATCTGCCAAAGGAATGAGGATTTTTACTCTTATAATAAGATAATTAGATAAAATGCAATTCAAATAAGAATTCTTATTTTAAAATGTAAATTACCGCGGTTCCATTGGCAAAATGTCTCTTTTACCTTCTCAATTCAGATCAAATGCACTTATTTTTTTTAAAAAATTACTTCACTATCTAGGTTTTAAATTTTTTTTTTCCAGTGCAAACTTAAGATAAAATGACTAAAACCAGGAAATTAACTGGAACAAATCGAAATCTAGATAAGTAATTTATTCCAAACAATAAGTGCATTTGTTCTTGGATTAAACAGGTAAAAACAGACATTTTGCCAATGGAATCAAGACTATTTACATTTAAAACAAGAAAATACAATTGCATCGCCTTATTTTAAGAACATGTTATTGAAATTATTTTTATTTTAATAGTAAAAACACTAATTCCACTGGCAAATTCTCATTTAACAAACTCAAATTAAAGGTAAATACACTAAATTTAATAAATTTTACTTATTCCCTAGATAATTTTTCCAGTGCACAGGAGTATTTAACCTCTAAAAGTGGGAAATGCACTGGAAAAAACTATCTGGAAATAAGTAAAAATTTCTTAAATTAAGTGTATTTTACCCGTAATTTAAGTAGGTAAATGAGATAGTTTGCCAATGAGTATTTTTACTCTTCAAATAAGATATTTAGATAATATACACTTGAAATAAGACAGTACAATTGTGTCTTTTCTTATCTTTAAATGTAAATTGTCTTGTTCTATTGGCAAAATGTCTCTTTTTATCTCCTCAATCCAAAAACAAATGCACTTATTTTAAGAGAAAATGACTTATCTAGATTTCGATTTTTTCCAGTGTGCATCAGTTACTTTAGTCCAGCAGTAATGATCTGCTGATGAAGTTTAGGACCTTCAGGTCTAGAAGACCAAGAATTTCCATGGGACATCCCAGCCTTCATAGAGACCACTGAAAATGTAAAGGTTTGGCTTCAAACTCTCAGAGACGACCTAAAGGGTAAGGGGTTAGACTAATTCACCAAAGACCGGGGGATTGAAAGCTCTCCTACCATATAAGCTCCAGACAACGAGGAAGTACCATCCACCTGCAGAGGTCAGAGCCATACCTAATGCTTTCATGCTTCAGAACTGAGAGGTGGATAACTGGCCTACAAAGGTCCATCACCTTCAGGATGTCAGAGGGAACTCTCGTTCCGGACTGTGGAGCCTGTATTGCTGCCTCAGAAGTTCTAGAAGCATGAACTATTGTAGAAGTCCAGGTAGGCTCATCCTGATGTTCTCTGGAGAACTTCTTTGTAATGAAAACTGGGTGAAGAGTTGATGGATGAATACAAAGACAAGACCCTGTTAAGTACTGGTGGTCTTCATGAGACGCTGCCCTTTCTTAGTGGATATCGGGGGTATTTTGGGTTTAGCGGTACGGAGTGTTCAGGGTCTTTGACCCGGTGGTAGAGCAGCCGCCGTAACTCCTGACTGAAAAAAACCCGGGTGAGTTTAAGGATAGCTGGTCACTGGCGCCTGTTTCTGGGCCAGCCGTCGCAGCTCCTCCCGGATAGCCTTGATTAGAGACGCGGAAGTGTGGGCAGACGGGGAGGCGTCCTCTGGTGGGTATTCTGGGGTGGGTGAGGTTAAGAGGAGGGGTGGAGCCGACGAGTCCCGCAACGAGGAAGTGGGCATTTGAAAAACAGACGAGGAAGAGAACTCAGGGTACGACAGCACCTAGAGGAAACAATACTGAGTTAATTCACAGAGAACTGCAAAAGGATGTAAGAAGAACAACTTTAACTTTTAATTCCCCCCTGATGGAGAATAAAGGATACAATGCTGTAACATTTTAAGACAATAAATTTAAATGCTTCTTCCGCCATAAAAACAAAATACCTTCCAATAGTTCCAATAGAAAAGCCAGACTGACTGCAGTAAAACTAAACTTCAGAGAAAAGCACCAGTTTGCTGTCAGCAGAGCATGTGAGCGGAAGAATATGGTGGAGCACAGAGCGGATTTCGAATCAAAGGCCGATTTCGAATCAAAGCATTGCCCTCCTTACCAGATGGTGGCGGTAACGCAGCAGGAGGTTGTTTGGCAACCACATTTCAAATGAGAAAAAGATGACAATGGCCTGAAAGCAACCTTTCATATTTTATCCAATACTTTCCAATTAACAACAAAAGTATAACAAATAGATTAATAAATTAGAGACTTTCTTATGGGTAACTTTGTCTGGCCCAGATTAAGGACTGAAGGTTAAACAGCTCTTCCAGCATGCACTGCGGCTGCAGCAGCTTTCAATGGAGCGCTCACAGAGCTCAGAGTATTAAGTTAAAAGTTCTCTTTTCAGTTGCCATTTTTCAATAAAAGTATGTTTTAAGATAATTTCAGATGAAAACATTATACTTTTAAGCTTCACAATATGGTCCATTTACTGATTTAGTGCCAGACCGCCAGAACTAGCGAACCTCTAAGGCTAACGGCTGCCAGGGCTAACGTTAGCCGATCTGCAGCAGCCCTCTCTCTGCATAGCAGTGTGTGAAAGACCGCTGGCTTTGATAGCTATTTTTTTTCCTCCCTTTTTTTTATTTTGCAAAATGTTAATTTGATTTGTCTTTATCTGACTGTGTTAACCATTATTGCCCCACTAAATGAGCCGAGGGTCAGTTGACGTCATCAGTACGCTTCTGTTCCCATTGTCCGATATTTATACCATGTGCTTCTGTTCTCTCCGAGTCCACAATTGCCTGTGTTCTTCTCAAGTACTTTGAGCAACGTTCCCACTAGCCTCCTGGAAACACTGGCATCAAGCATGCCTAAACGATTGTTTGAAGTCATCAACAAGAATGGTGGAGCTACTCATTACTGAGTCCTTTTTTTTTGACACTTTGATTTCTGTTTTGGGGGGTTTTCGGGGTTTTTTGAGCTATGGTCTTAAACTTTTGATCAGACAAGAACTTTTTCCCCGCTCAAAAGTTCTTGTCTCTTGCACTGATTTTTTTTCTTTAACATTGTGAAGCTCTACTTTGAACCTTCTTAAGATCCAATAGTGCAAAATGCAAATTCTTGCAATTTTTTGACTGGTCTTAAGATTTTAATCAGGAGTGTACATACTTAGCGAGGACACAAGTCCGTAGTCGCGTTCTTGCGAATTGAGAAACGGCCACTGATTGAACATTCCGCTGTTGGTGTGTTGAAAATAACAGTCAAACAAAGATATAACGTCCGATCGATGGTTCCGTTTCTGTGTTTTCTTGGTGGCGGGCGGATAACCTTCAAGTTCATTACTGCCACCATCTGTTCAGGAGTGGAACAGCTTCATCAGGGGTCACAGATTCCTACTCTTTAATCTATGATTCATACTTATAAATTGTGATCTATAATTATAGTTTTGCAAAGTTATAACTTATTATGTAATTTCTAAACTAGTATTCTAACAGATGAAATGTCACCTGTATGAATGAATTGGCAAAAAGGAACAAAAGTTGTTATAACAATTTCGTCTGACCTGTCTGAATTTGTGTCTCCTCTTACATGGAGCCAGTTAACCAATGGTCTGGATGTTATCAATCTATTTCATGACTTACACTCTCTCTGCTGCCTCCTGGTCTGGATAGGTCCTGGTCTGAGTGCTGCTGGTGCCAGCTGGAGCCAGTGGGTCCAGACATACTACGACCTACTCCAGGGTACGCGCTAATCTGACTGGACAGCCCCACCTGTGTCAGATGGTGCAGCTGAGCCCCTGCAGGGTGCAGAATTAGCCGAGAAAAGATACAGACAAGACAAAGTGAATCATTTCATCCACAGAAAAGCAAGCGAATAACTGCAGAGTTAAAAAATCTGAGCCCGTATTTACAGAGAGATCTTAATACTTCCTTGCAGGAAGTTTTAGCTTCAGAATTAAGAAGCTACTTGCTGTCTTTGCTTCCTGTTAACAGATATCAACATCTACATCAATGCATTGAGAAGAAAACTATATTTTAAGAGTAATAATAACATTAAAGGAGCATAGCGCAAGTTCCAGAACTTTCACATTAGACTGGCGACCATTTAAAAAGACACCAGGGTGTGAGGGAGCAGAGGAGAGGAAAAGTCTAAGGGGCTGGTTATCTCGCCTCGCAGTGAGCGTGTCGCAGATATTTTTGATTTATGCCCAATATTGAAGCGTGGTCTGCGCTGTTATTCCATACCACCACACAAGAGGGACAATCAGGAACTAGCTGTTGGTCTAGATACGGCCGAGGCGGTGAGGAAGTGGGGGCAAGTTTGTGTGACAACGGAGGGACATGAGGGTGAAATAGAGCAGGGATCCAGGTGGAAAAAGGGTCCCAGCGTTTTTTCCACAATGGCGGTCATACAAACTAAACAAACCAGTAAGGTATCAAACAGGAAATACGCATAGTGTAGAGTGGATGTAGATTTGGCCAATCAGAGGCCTCCTGTCTGCGGTCACCAACAATTCTGGAGAGGTGCAGCAGAGTGTCTGCGGAGGGGGCGGGGGCATGTTTGCATTCACTGAGACACACAAGCAGAAAACCTGGTTTCTGAGTATAAATTAGCCTTTATTCTGACTCCAGTCTTGGACTTTTCGTCCAAATGTTTTATTTTCTCACCTGTGTGGAGTCTGTTGTTTGTGTTCTCTTTCTAATGTGTCAATGGCAGAGGAAAGTGAAAGTAGCCAGAAAATACAAAAATATGACCAGTGGATGAAATGATCCACTGATCATGGAACGGTTAGACTACTGCACATATATTCAAACTGACATTAATACATATAAGATCTTCTGTCAGGGTTCTTTTTAAATACGGGCCCAGATGGTTTACTGTGATTTCTTTAAATCTTGTGACTGTACCTGTACTGCCCCCTACAGGTCTGGGTCTGGAGGACGAAGGCGGGTCTTCATATTTTCCCCTGTTGGAGTAAACAGATTCTTGCAGAGGTTCTCCAGTAGAAAGGAATCCTCCTGAACCCAGGCCCTGTCTGATTGGAACAAACACGCTGGGTTAGTGTTGAATCGGGCCACGTTTCCAGACCTGAACCTGTGTTAAAGCCTCCAGATGCTGACCTCTGCAGCAGTCCCTGGATGGATTTGGGCGAGATTCCCAACTCTGCATATCTCTGCAAAATGTAAAAAATAAACATGAAGTAGCAATCTCAGTGTAGAGCACATATGTCAAAAGCCGCGGTCGTGATTGATTTGTTTATCTATGGCCCCTGACGCATATATTAATTATTTCATTAGAACCGCCCAGTCCGCTGGTGCTTTTGTGACTTTGCAGGCTACCGCTGCATTGTAGGAAATGGACACAGCAGGTGTATCAGCTGGCTACAATATAAGGCAGTAGTTTGGAATTCACGCCAAGGGTTTCAAAACAAAGGCTTAATTTGTAAAATGTGTTAAAGTCCACCGTTGGTTTAGTACCACATACCCAGGATGCATCTGTTCATTTTGTAGTTCTAGGGGCCACCAGCCGAGCAAGTTGTGGGTTCTTATTTCTCATTCTACTGACCGCACAGAGGCGGTGCTTCAAGCACTGAATGATTGTCCATCCGCGCATGCGCAGGTCGAGTATTAATGACAACAAAGTCAGTTGTGACTCGCCGGGACCCACGGATCCTATATAGTCATGCGGCACCCGCAATCAATCCCTTTTGTTCTTCGCTACGCCAGGTGTGTTGAGTACAGGAGTGTGGTCGTGAAGCTGCTTTCTTCTGTGTATACTACTAGTTTCCTGGCTGCTTGTTGCTGGTAGCCCCGTGACCGGGTTTGGTCGGAGCTGCGGGTAAGTCTCGCCCTCCAGGGGCTGCACAAGCTGCTTTCACCTTACCAGATCTGCGGTGACTGGTAAGTTTTCGTTCTTTTCTCAGCAGTAGTTTACTGTTCGCTTTGATTTGCCACGTTAATTTTGTGGCTCTTTTGACTCACGGTAGCGTTTCTGCTCGCGCTGAGTTGTTTTCAGTTTGTTTAAGCCCACCAGTAGCGCTTCGTTCGCCAAGGTTCTTCTTATATAGTTTGTTTATCTACACTCACCAGTGGGCGCTGCTCAAGGCTGGAGCAGCTTTCAGTTTGTTTAAGCCCACCAGTAGCGCTTTCTGCTCGCTGGGTTCTTCTATATAGTTTGTTTATCTACACTCACCAGTGGCGCTTGCTCGCTGAGTTGTTTTCAGTTTATTTTGCCTGAGCCCACCAGTAGCGCTCGGCCAAGGTTCTTCTTGGTTTGTTTGCCTAAACTACCAGTATGCCTCTGCTCGCGTTGAGTTCATCCTTAGTCAATAATCGAAGTCGCCAGTAAGCGTGCTTTCCTGCTCGTGGTTGACTTGTCCTGGTAGCGGCTGATCACTTTCAGCAGTATGATGCTGGATAGTTTATGTTGTCGACTCCGTTCAGGTTTCCACTTCCAGCCCTCGGCGACGGGCATGACTTGCGTCCCTCCTGCCTCGTGTGTAGCCACCTCCGGAGGCGCGGGTTTCACGACGCTTGCCTCTAACTGAAGCGGCCATGCCCCGGCCGGTCAGACTGGATTGGTTGGCTGCACTGGAGCAGCTTCACCCACTGGGCGGCGCTTTCGCCGCTGCGCTCGCTTTTGCCGTCGATGGAGAAAAGCGGTGTGTGCAAACGTTTCTATTGGGGCTGCACCTTCGGTAATCGCATAAAGCGTTAAGTAGACGGACCGGCGCAGGGAGGTTGTCCACGAAAGTGGATCATCCTCACTGCTGAGCTGGTCTGGGGCCGAAAGCCTCCCTCCAGTCCTTCCAGACTGCTGGTGATCGTGGCATGGCTCTCCCTTACCGGCAGGATGAAACGCCAGTCAATGACGACGATAAAGCAGTGGTGGCCTCTGGCACCCATTTCTGTGGGAGGACCTTCCTCCGGAGCTGGGCTCCGGGGCCTCTGGGTCGGACTCCATGCCTCTCAGGAGGATACGGGGAGCTGTGACATCCGCTATTCAACGTTTCGCCTGCTATTAAATTAGTGTTCTCAGGCCCAGCCTGCGCCCCTCCTCCAGCTTCTTTAGGCGCAGGTAGGTCAGAGACTGCCTTTGTGGTTCCTCCTCGGCGAGTATATGTGCTGGAACTGCATGCTTGCTGTCAGACAATTATGCTGCCGCCTGATCTTTGCGACGGATGGCAGGGTCCTGGCAGCTATGCAGGGAGGCACCAAGGTTGGCTTGGGCAAGATGCCAGCGGTGGAACCGGGCATTGCCTCTCTTATAATCCCGCCTGATGAGGCCTTGCGCCCACGCCCGTTGTCAGCGTCCTCAGTGCCGATATGCCGGCGACCTTCTCACCCAAGGCCTATGACTCTGGGGCCGCATGGGCCGGTTGGGAACTCTCTCTCCATCTTATGCTGGCCCCTGTCTTCCTCCTTGGAATCTGTTCGCTGGATCATGCCCGCGCAAGGCCTGGTTGATGCATCTCTGCAGGCCTTGCTCTTATGACGAGGAACTTGGACGCACCTCTCCACACTGGTTCATGCTCGCCGCCAGGTTCTGGTTGGCGCAGTCACCACTAACTGAGCCTTGGCCAGGAGGACCCTCGGGCCTGCCTGTGGTCCCGGGGAGCTTTTGGTTCTGCGCGCACTGGGCGCCTTTGGACCGCACGGCTCAGGCCTCTGGGGCGAGGCAACAGCTGGCAGGGCTTCACAGGCGCGTGTCGCCAGCCAGTAAGCACCCTGGGCAGCTGCGGGTCCTTCACGGAGGTCCCTAGTGCCTTCTCCTTCTCCCCCACTGAGCCCCAGGGTCTGTTACCAGGTCAGAGATGGTCCAAGAGACCTGCTCTGGATCGGAGGAACAGAGCTCGAGACCGTAGCTTGAACAAGGTCCTTTCATCCCTTCGGCCGCCGCAGTCTGGCGGGGCCCTCCCGACTCCGAAGGGCGGGGACCGCGGATGATGCCTTGGGGGGCGGCGGTCGGTTATTTTTCCCTCGAACAGCTCAGCTTCTGGGCTGCCCACCCCCGGACTTGTGGGTGTTGTCCACCCCGTCCCGGGGTACCGTCTTCAATTCGCCGCCCGGCCACCTATCCCCGGCGGGTCAGGATGACTGTGATCCACGACCCAGTGAAGGCAGGCACTGAACCAGAAATCTGCACCTTGCTGGCCAAGGGTGCTATAGTGCTGTGGACCCCTGCTGGATCCGGGGGCTTTTATTCCCGCGTATTTTCTGGTTCGAGAAAGAAGACCGGGGGCATGCCCAGTCTTGAACCTCCAGGGGCCTGAATGTGTACTTGAAGGCCATGCCCTTTCATATGCTGACCACCAGGGAAGTGTTGCGTAGGCGATTTCCCCGGCTTATTGGTTCACTTCCATAGATCTCGGGGATGCTTATTTTCACGTTCCGATCGCTCCGCCCCATTGGCGGTTTTTCTTCTGTTTTGCTTTTTCAAGGGAGACATTTCAGTTCAGGGTCCTCCCGTTCGACTTTTCACTGTCCCCAGGGTGTTCACCGATGTGTTGCAGCGGCTCTCTCTCCTCTGCAGGCACAGGGATTGAGATCCTCCCATATCTGGACCACTGGCTCATTTGTGCTGCGGCGCGGGGACCGGTGTGTGTTCGAGATACTCGGTTAGTGCTCCATGTGTGATGCTTGGGCTTGCAGGTGAACATGGAGAAAACAGTCCTGACTCCCTCACAGGAGACTGTCTTCCTGGGCATTGCCATGGATTCCATCTCAATGATTGCTTGCCCGTCACCCAGCGGGTGGGACGGTATATTTGGCGATGCTCGGAATTCAGGCTGACATGGCGCTGGCTCTTGTCGCGGTATCTTGACTCTTGGGCATGCTACAGCTGCGTCGCGTGAGTGTTTTGGGGCTGCTGTCACAAGCGGCCCCTCCAGATGTGGTTGAACAGCTTGAATCTGGATCCCACACGAACACTATCGTCTCCTAAGACTTCGCAGGGGCCTCAGTGTCTTCAGTCTCTGTCCCAATGGAGGGTGAGGTTGTTTATGATGACAGGGTCCCACTTGGCTCCCTCCCATGTCGTCGGGAAGTTGTGTTTACGGATGCATCCTCCACGGGCTGGTATGCAACATGGCGGGGTCGAATGGCACAGAGGACATGGTCCCAGCGGCAGAGCAGGGAGCACATCATTGTCCTGGAATTACAGGCTGTACTTCTGGCACTTCAGAGTTTTCTTCCAGGCTTGCAGGGGAAGCATGTGCTGGTAAGGTCAGACAACATCACTGTGGTTTTTCACATCAACAACTCTGGTGGGGAACCAGATCAAGGAAACTGTTGTGCTTGACTCAACGGCTGCTGACCTGGGCAGCTCCTTTCTTGGCCAGCCTCAAAGCAGCGTACATCCCAGGGCCGGAGAACGGGACAGCAGATTTCCTATCCCATCAGAAGCCGCTTTCAGGAAAGTGGAAACTTCACCAAGAGGTAGTGGAGTGCATCTGGAAGGGCTTCTGCAGGGCGAACGTGGACTTATTTTCCTCAAGGGACGCATTTTACTGTCAACTTTCATTTTCTTTGGATGACAGCAGCCTTCTGTTCTACGTTGCACTGGCACACGACGGCCCCCGGACCCTTCTTTATGCTTTTCCACCATTCAGCCTGCTTTTTCAGACTCTCCTCAGGGTACGCCAGAGGGGCACAGGGTCCTGCCGGTGGCCCCCTCTACTGGCCAGCTTAGGATCTGGTTTCTACTGTGCGTAGCTCAGCTCCTCGCTCGCCAATGCGCGCTTCCCTCCGTGAGAGATCTTCTTCCCAGATGGGGGTCGTAGATCTTGCACCTCTAACCTAGGACCGTGCTCCAGCTTCCTCTGATGGGTCCGTAGGGCATACAATGGCTAATGCATGGGCGCCGTCCACGCGAGCTGTCTATGCTAACAAGTGGACGGTCTTTGCGACCTGGTGCCGTGATAGAGGGCAGGACCCGGTGCAGTGCTCAGTTTCTGACATACTGACCTTCCTGCAGGCATTGCTGGATCGAGGACGGTCCCCATCTACCTTAAAGGTGTATGTGGCTGCCATTTCCTGTTGGCATGTTGGGCTGAATGGTTGTTCTGTGGGCCGAGACAAGGATGTTGTACTGTTTTTAAGAGGTGCTCGGCGTTTGCACCCACCCAACCGCCCTGTGGCACCGGCGTGGGACCTTTCTCTTGTGCTTGAGGCTCTTCGGTCCCTCCCATTTGAGCCCCTGGCGTCGGCGGACCTCAAATGGCTCTCACTGAAGACTGCGTTCCTTTTAGCTATGGTTTCCGCAAAACGTGTAGGGGAGTTACAGGCTCTCTCGATAGCCAAACCCTGCTGCCGGTGGAATCCTGATGGCTCAGGCGTTACACTGTGGGCTGACGTAGCGTTTATTCCTAAGGTATCACTGCCAGCGGGCAGCACCCAGCCTCTTCCATCTTGCCCGGGTTATGGACTCCGGAAGTCCTCTCTGAACCACACTGTGTCCTGTTCGCCAAGCCCTTGAGACATACATCAATGCCACGGCATCCTTCCGAAAGACAAATAGCCTTTTTGTTTGCTACAATACTGGCTCAACAATGGAAGGTCACAGGCACTTTCTAAAGCAGCGACTTCTGCAACACTGGGTTGTGGATTTGATCTCCAAGGCTTATGCCTTGCAGGCCCGGCCACTGCCGGGCGGGAGTGAAATGCCACTCTACAAGGGGCATGCTCGACATCGCTTGCTGCTAAGTGACTGGGGTGCCATTGGATGTTATATGCCGTGCGGCCTCCTGGAAATCACCTAGTACCTTTACTCGGTTCTACAGGGTGAAGATCATCAATCCATTTAATAAGTTCTAAAACACCCTTCAGAGATCAACCAGGGGGAAATTCTCCCAAACTGGATCAGAAGCTGTTTCTTAACTGTTAACTGTGGTCTAATGGAAGAGTCAGAACGAAGGTTACATATGTAACCACGGTTCTATGAATCCCGGATGACCGCCAGAGCACCGCTTAAAGCACTGAATGATCACTCTTGCGCAGGTCGAGAATTAGTATCAACAAAGTCAACTGTGACCTACAGGTGATTAGCGGATTTGTTGTCATTAATACTCGACCTGCGCATGCGCATGAATGATCATTCAGTGCTTGAAGCACCGCCTCTGGCGGTCATCCGGGATTCATAGAACCGTAGTTACGGTAGTAACTTTCGTTTTCCATGCTTCTGGGTGGTTCGTTGGCACAAAATAGCATCCACCATTAATCCTACTTTAATCCAGTGTGAATGATTTGTGCGTTTTTCTACGATGTAAGTATACATTTTAAGTTTTTTTATTTTTTATTTTTATTCTTATTTTTTTATCTTAATTGTATTTTTATAGTTGGATGTGTGTATATATTATATAAAATCAGTGTAACTGGAGCGTGTAACAAAAGTAATTTCCCTCTGGGATTATTGAAGTATTTCTGATTCTGATTCTAAGTCCGATATTGTGTTTTTTCTGTCAGTTATTATCCCAGGAGGTTAAATTGTCCTTTAGTTTCTCTGGTTACTGACAATGCAAGAGTATACTTATAATACCTCAAGTTCTTTGTTACACTTTGCTTAGATATATTGCCATTAGTTAATAAGGGCATAAATGTTCAGGGCATTGGCGTTCATTTCATTGTTTTGTCATTACATCTTTATTACCTTTGACCAATAATGCATGGGTGATGTTATGGCGCCCTCCAGTGGATTTATTTGGTATTACAAGCCAATTTCATCCTGCATCTATATGCACCAGTTTTGCCTGCATGGCTATAAATATGCATCTTTATTGTTTATTTTGTTTCAGATAACCACACATCCATATACATATCCCTAAGAAAACCAAATATAAACCTCATCATCTCCAATGTACCTGCTTTGATTCCATTAATAAACCCTCTGAGCTGCACCGATGGAGTCGGCATATTCCTTCTGACCGAGGAAGATTCAACTGATGAGATATCTGGAATTAGTGCAATTTAAACGTACACTGTCTTCTACAAACGTGTCGCGAAAACCATTGCTGCAAAAGTTAGGAGTATAAATTTATTCCAACGTCTAAAAAGTAATCTGCTGCAAAAAAGAAGAATGTTGTAAACTCTGCAGGTCCCAGCACACCGATTAAAACGTTAACTAAATCATCTGTGAAGCCGACGGTGTCGGCCTCGTCGTTTGAAAAAGTTATCCCATATGAGAGAAAATGGAAGAGATGGAGGGATATCACAGACGCTATTTATTAAATGTTATTTCAAATGTTTTTTTAGATGCTCTAATACCTGTGATGTGACGGGCTCTTCTTCAGAGGTTTTGCAGGCGTTCTCTAAACTTGGCAATGCTTTCAATTTTATACATTTTTGTGCTTCTTTAAAATTCCCAGCACGTAAAGATCAGTATAAATAGTTTGGAGATGCTCTGATAATGCTCTAATATTTGGACGGTATTTTTAACCCTGCTCACCATGCCGCTGGTCTGCGAAGACGGTGACACCAAGGCAAAGGCGTCATCCAGCAGGGAGTGCATCTGCTGCCGAGCCTCCTCTATAGAAGGCTGTGGGGGCATGTAGGGAGGCGGAGGGGGGGCGGGATCAAAGACCTCGTCTGTGGGGGAGGGACTGCCATGGTCTGGGGGAAGGTCTGGGTCAGACTGAGAGAGAAAAACGGATAAAAGAGAAGTTATTGAGCTGGAACTTGTCCTAAGGATCAGCAACATAGCTCTAAAATTAATCAAAGCTTGACATGACCCAAGCATGTATGTCAAATAGATCCACACAGCCCTCTAACTGTTGTATATCTACACCGACCATCCTAAACATTACAGCTATAGGCACAAAGAGGCCTTAGTGGTCTCATCCTGGACAGGAAAACCTCTTAAGGTCAGCTGTAGAACCAGCAGCAGTTCAAGCCCCACACAGAAGTTTCAATTGTTAGGTTGTTTAGAGCAAAGCCACAGACCTGATAACCTTTGCCAATAAACTCCATAAATAGATGTCTTATAGTAGTGCTGATGGCCATGTTCGTGTCACTGTTTGCTGCTGTCAATCACATCTAAGACCGCGCCCAGTTCTCAACATCCTGCACGCTCTGCAGGTTTTTAATTATTAGAAGTACAGCTCTGGAGCTACAGACGTTTCATTATGTGTGGCAGGTCCAAAGGTTTTCCAAAGAAAAGGAATGCAGAAGGAGTTAATCATTCATATCATTGAAATATAATTAAAATCCACTGTTTTTAATCCACTTAAAGACAGGAAGTTGATCTGAAATGCGACACAAGCCCCTTGACTGATGAAGGAGCTATCGTTTTTGTTGGTTGATGTATTCACACTGGGTTGATGATACAGCTAATTGATTTCAGACACTAACAGGTCAAAGGCAAATTTTCTTAGCTCCATTCTAAAGGATCAAAGGCATTTTTTCAAAGGATCCATCATTTCCCTCAGAAACACAATGAGCTGGACCAATTTTGATAGTTAACCGTAGTTTGTCCCACCATGTACGCTACATTGTTGAGTCCTGGGTACTTCCTGTAGGTGGCGCTTTGGTCTGTGAGCAGCCGATCTCTGTCTGTATCTGGAAGACTTCCTGGTCCTTGATGAGGCCTACGGCCCCGAGGAGAGCGCCTGCCTCTGAGAAAAAAACAAAAAAACAAATATGGAACTAAATCGGTCTCAAAAAGATCCACAAGCGTTCAGCAAGATTGGTTAATGTACATCTCAATTCACACAAAACTCAAATGTGTACAGTAACATTTACAATTGCGTTAACAGTTTCTCCAATTCACACCATTCAAGCTACACGAGTAATAAAAAACTGTGCATGCGGCAATCGCCAGCTGCGGCTGAATCAAATTTGATGCATACCGTATTTTCATGACTATAAGGCTCATATAAGCGGCATTTTTTTTCCCTCCAAAATGTGTTCAGTCTCATAGTTATGTGTGCCCTTATTGTCTTTAACGGGCGTTGTTGAGACTGCCATAAGAGCGTTAAAAGGGAGGCGTGGCTGAGGGAGGGTGTATTTAAGGGGAGACCAGGTGGTTTCCACGCATCACCATACGCTGTTAATCTGTGACTCCATGCGTGCCAATCTCACAGCTGATAGTGAAAAACATGGGGAAACAAATGAGCAGCTGTGCTCGCTGTTATTCATGGTGGTCTGACAAAGGAGGGGAACTTCAACCGCTCATGGTGAAACGGTGTGAACCGGCCGTTCAAGAAATAAAGCTTCACGTTCACACGGTGCCCAGCAAGAGCAGCAAAATAGCGTCTGCTGCTTCATTTTGCTGCTTGTACCAGTTAGTTCTGGCCAGCGTGGCTGAAAGCAGCTTTGCTGCTCTGGCTGCGGCGGTGCAAAAATAATGATCTGGCGCTTGCGTTGAAGACTTCTGCTATCCTTTCTCTGCCACCTTGCAGCTATATTTTGCTGTGATCAGTAGGAATAAAGTAGTTTTAATATGTTTTAAGTGAGAAAATACCACCTGAAAAATAATCATTGCGCTGTCAGCAGGAATCCCATTCAACAGCAGCCTCTGGCCGGGTAGCCTCCTCGCGGTTCACGCGGCGGCTGTAGGTGTTTTTCATCTAAATAATCGCAAACTTGCAGGCAGCAGAATAATAAGCGGGACACTCCTTCTGCAGGCAGATTTCTGCATTTTAAGTTAATTTATCGTCAATAACCAGTTTCAGAGGAGTGATCACAGCTCTGTGTCATCAGCGATGTGTATGTCTCCACGGCCAGCTCCCAGGTTTGATTAATACTTTGTAATAAATACATGAGGCAAAAGCACAATCATACTCAGTTTGCTCCAGCTCTATTTTTAATATGCAGTAGAGGTATTTAAGCGTAGTAGAGATATTTACGGTATATAAAACCTGCGCCCTATAGTCCGGTCGCCTTATGTGAGAGTGTTAAATACAGTGGCCGGCACACATAGCTTCAGAGACTACACCTTTTGATGCGGTCGCCTTGTAGTCATTAATACGGTATGTGAATCTTTTTGAGAGCAATTTATCTCCATACCCATCCTCTGTAAATGGACTGTATAAATTGACCAAGAAATACCGATATATTGGCTGTCCCAAATGTTGGCAAGCGCCCCCTAGGGTCAGCACACTGTAATGAAAGGGGGTCATGGTGGAAATAAAATAATTAAATGACCCAGTTTGAGTTGTTTTGTTTATTTTTTCTTGAAAGTACTGCTAAATTATGTTATACAGTTGAATAAAATGCTGAACTTTAAATATTTTCACTTTAAATTTAATGCAATTTAAAGTTGATCCTTGTTTATTTCCTTGCAATATTTACTGGTACTGTTGTTGACTTTTCTTTGTTCAACTGTTAGAGATTGAGGGGCAGCAAAAACAAAATGGGGGCCATGCGAGTAAATTTTGGGTGCCATCAGCAGCTATGCCTTAAGATCACATCAGGTACATGCATTGGCCCTCCATCTGCTATGTATTAATATTGAGTTCTACTTATTACTAAATGTGTGTTGTTATTTTGTGCTTAAATTGAGATTTGTGTAACATTAGTTAATATTGTTATTTTCATCATGCAAATTAAGAGAGAAAAAGCAATATCAGCCTTGATATATCCATCCATCCATTTTCCGTCACGTTTATCCCTGCTGGGGTCAATAGGGGTGCTGGTGCCTATCTCCAGCTGTCTGTGGGCGAGAGGCGGGTTCCACCCTGGACAGGTCACCAGTCCATCGCAGGGCAACACAGAGACAAACAACCATTCAAGAACACACTCACACCCTAAGGAGAATTTGAAAGCCAATTAACTGTAGTCATGACACGACTGTGGGGGAAGCAGGAGTACCCTGAGAGAACCCATGCATGCTCAGGGAGAACATGCAAACTCCATGCAGAAAGAATCCGGGGCCGGGAATCTAGCCACGAACATTGTTGCCACAAGGCAGCATTGCTACCCACTGTTCCACTGAGCAGCCCCGACTTAATATATATAATTGGATCGTCTATTATAACTACTAGGCATTTATTTTAAGGAACTCTTATTTCTACTCCCTCTATTAATAATTTAACCAGTTTGTTAATTCTACAGATTCTGAGTAACCCAGGTTTCTTTTGTAAATTTAAAGCTAGAGGTTTCTTTTAATGCACTTTTTTATTGGTTTCATTTAACTAGGGGTAAGTCAACTTATATATCAGTATCATCTGTGAACATCACCATTCTAATTCGGTACAAAACTTCAAAATGTCTTAAGTAATACAAAAAACTTGTGCGCTATAACCGAGCCTAACATTATGTGAAGAAAATAAATCACCAAAAAGGATGAGCTAGTGATGTTCATGTAAATCTCTTTCTTTCCATTTTTCAAAATCTTAAAAGTTTCTTCGGTAACAAACTGTGACTGATTATATTTAAGCCTTTTTTTGATTCCAAGATTTAATCCTAATGGAATTATTTTTTCTGACATAAATAGAGATATCTGCCATAGATTGGGTGTTCCCCTGGTGTTGTGGGCCAAGCCTGACCTTTTTCTGGAGTCGGCCGGGGTCGGAGGCAAGGCTCCTTCGGCCTGCAGGATACAGTCCATGTGGTCGTGGGCGGAGCTGTAGAGTCGCTGAGCCGCTTCACTCTGAACCGGTCCGTCTCCAAAAGCATCCATTATATCATCCATAGAAGGAAACTCACATTGGCCCCGCCTCTTTGCTCGTTGGCGCAGTTTGTTCCTGTGATGCTCGATTTCAGACTTGTGCCTTAGCGCCACCTGCTGAAAAATGTTTTGCATTACAACTGATCTCAAACTGAGGAGTGTGTGGTTTGTGTGACTGATATACCTCTGTATTGACCTTTTCAGTGAGGGAGGGGCTCGGCTGTGAAGGGCCGTGGGCCACAGGCGGACTTGGTCGTGGCTGCATGGCGATGAGTTGCACCTTGTTGGCCTGGCGACGGGTTCCATCAGAAGAGCCACGGGAGAGACGGTCTACATGGTCAAAGATGGAAGATGAGGAGAGAAGTTCATCTGGACCGCTGCCTGATGGGAGCGCTGTAGGCAGAGGAAAAACATGTTCACTAAGGAGATGATAAAAAACTAAAATAGGAGTCAGTGATTCCCAGGATCCCGTTTTAAAATATTAACAACCTCTGTATTTTCACTTGAAGGAAATAAAAGCCTTAGGGAACAATCAGGAGAAAGAGGGGACACATGCTAACCCCTTAAGCCCCGCCGGCCCGGTACAGGGCCCAACTGACACCTGCTGATGTTTATCTATTTATAGAAACGGCCAAAACGCAGTCACATGGTGTTTCATCCACATGCCTTTCAAATGGGGCTTTAAAATGTCTAAAACATGTTTCAAAATGATTTTTTCACAAGTACTTTTTGTTTTATAGCTGTGTAAAAAGATTAAATGAGATTTAAAATTCCACCTGACATGTGCAACAGCAGGTGTTCATTTTTAGCCACACCCCATAATGGCCAGCATCACTAGAAACTAGAGGATCATACCTTTCCAAAGAGGGGTCAGAGGTCATTGTGGGACCATTTCAGGTGATGTAACCAGCATGCGTTACATAAGCTTGCTCTGTTATTCTTATTTTCTATTCAGTTTGATGATATTATTGGTAGATCTCAATGAAACATTGGCTACATCTTAGGAGCAAAGGCTTTGCCTTATGCAGGAGTTCTCCAATAATGTAAATCGGCATATTTGTCTGACCAGATTCCCTTTTATGACTGGAAAAATGCATTTTGGCACTTTTGGTATTGTGCCAAAATCACATTTGCACCTAGTACACTGCTCACTAAAACGTTTGTGGAACAAACATGCTTCAACTTATTCAGTGCAAATTTGCTTGAGTTACAGACAAGATGTGGCTCTTTAAGGTCTGAGGGGACATCCAGAGTTTCAAATAGGGTTTAATGGTGTTTATCCATTTTTTATTTGTTTAATGATCTATAAATCACACTTTGTGACATTTAGAATAGTTGTTCCACCTGAAAAATATCCTTTAATGCCTTTCTGTTATACAAAGGTGGAATTTGTTCATAAGACTCTCAGGGCTTAAGGGGTTAAAATGGGCAGCGAAGGAGAGTAAAACCCAGGATAAATGAAATTAAATTTATTTTTTAACAATCTGTGCAGTTAATCGAAAATATTTCTTCAGATTAAAAGCTTCAGAGGTTCCACATAGTCGGGGGACATTGATGATAGCACATGCTGAGAAGATGACACAGTGTGCAACACGATATGTCCCATAAAACCCTAAAACATTATAACCTGTATTTAGGGAGGGAGCAGTGAATCTGATTGTCATCCGTGCTTCTAAATATGTATGGAAACCCCAAAATAATATGAATAGAAAATATGTGAACTGTGACTAAATAATTGCGAGAACAGGAAGCACATGCTTTAATTAGGTGATTCTGAACACAGCCTTTGCTGCCTTCTCTTATTTCTTATTTACGTCATTTTCATTTCTTCGACTTCTTTAAGCTCTTTAAAAATAACATTCAATTTTGAGGATTTCCATGCAAACCATGAGATCTGTGAGGTTTGTAGAAGTTCTTCTAATTACACAGGTTAATTTCTAAAATAGTGCATTTGTTTTATGATTGTACTACTGCAAGTTCAGTGAAAGTTAGAGACCTTAGAAGCTCTATAGTCAGAAATGTGGCATTAGAAGCACTAGGGAACAAAGTCAAAGGTTTGCCAGAGAACAGAACGGGTAACAGCAAATCCTACCTGAACACTATCTAAAAAAATCTAAATTTAAATACGTATTTTTTTTCTTAAAATAGGTGCATTTGTTCTGTGATTGGAAAGAGACAATTTGCCAATGGAACAAGACAATTTACATTTAAATTAAGAAAACATAATTCAATTGTCTTAAGTGCATATTATCTAATTAACTTGTTTTAAGAATAAAAAAACTAATTCCATTAGCAAACTACCTCATTTACCCACTCAAATTAAGGGTAAGTATACTTCATTTAAGAATTGTTTACTAATTTCTAGATTGTTTTTCCAGTGAAACTACAGCCTAAAAATAAGATTAAATATAGTTGTATTGTTATTCATGCTGGCGGTTATCACACCCAGTTATATGAATAGGAGGTTACTGAAATTAGAGTTGCTTTAGTGTGTTTTTGCTAAAAAAATAGAAATACGCCCTAGTTTTCTTTTGACCTCTGATAAGTGCCTGCTTTCATTCAACTGGTGCTTGTCTAGGTGGGGTCCTGAAAATGATTTGGGTTATGGAAGACTTGGATAAGAAGCAGAATTTTTTGGGGGGAAAAAATGCTCTGATTAGGAGAGAACATTTATTTCTCCTTGAATAGAGTTTCTTAGCCTGGGTGCCATTCGAACTTAGTCCCGCCCACAAGGTTTGAGTTCGGGGAAGTTGATCTGGCTCTGCTCCATAGTAAGCGAAGTATTAAAGCCCACTGCCAGGCGATCAATCAAATTGTCAGAGCGGGCTTTATCACGATGATCCACAGATGATCAGCAATGCGTAATCAACCACGTGACCACCGCGCTTGGTGACAACAATAATGGCTGCGCTGGAGAGTTTGGGTGATGGAGTCTGCTATTAGGTCTGTTCTAGAAGATACTCGACAGCAAATTTATTTTAAAAGAGGAACAGAAACAGCATCAAGGCTCATCTTCTTATTCTAGAATTGAGTAGGGGCTTTGATGATTTTGTGGACAACAGCTATGCCTCGCTTAAATACGTCCCGCGCTCCGTTGCTCTTATTGGTTGTAGGTCTATCCAATTGGTGCAAGAGGCATTTTTTCCTGGGTTCGTTCAAAACACACCATATAATCACAGCTCTATGGAGCAGCATCAGACTCATATTCTGACTAGAGTTGAGTAGGACTACGTCAGGCTAAGAGTTTCTAGGGATCTGACTGAATTTTCTGGCCCTCCTAATCTCTGACAGCCTACTGTAGGGTACAGACCAGGAAGCAGAGTCGTAGTTTAATACGCCTCTGTGGGGCTTTGCTCACAGCTAATATAAAATAGATTAGAATATTATCGGAAAAGAGCAAATCAAAAAAAGCCTTAAAAAAAAAAACAATTATTTGTGGTTTATCAAACATAAGTGCTCTCTTTGTAAGGGACTTATTGGTTAATGACCTAGTTTGTGATCATCAGAATAACTTCATTTTTCTCACAGAAACCTGGCTACAATAACCAGATTATGTTAGTATAATTTAATTCTTCTCCTTCTAGTTATTTAGATTTTTTTTTCACCTGCTCAGAAATACAGGAAATTGATAAGTGCTATCTTAAGCCTCTTTCCCACTGAGAATAGCTGTTAACCTGGGTTTTTCTAACATTGGTTGACCCGCTAACATTGGAGAGCAACATATGAGGAAGCCAGGGCGTAGTAAGTGTACATTATCGTTTTCGGTGTTTTATCTGTCCAAATCCCTCTTACCGGAGTGTTAACTGAATGTAAACAGTGTTGTTTTGGTTTGTTAGAGCAGATGCAATTGGCACAGTGTTGATGTTAATACGTTTCTCTAAATGTAAATTAGCTTGTCTAGCATTGCCACTATGCCGATCGGAGTCGAAAGTGATTTTAACATCATTTGACCCCAATTGCCATGCATTGGTGAGCTTTTCCCACTGCCACTAAAAGCTGATTGTTCCCGGGCTTAAACTGTTTTTCTGGCCAGTAGGAGAGGGGTATTAGATTTAAGAGACTTGGTTCAAAATGTGCAGAGACCCACACATTCTTATCTTCATACTTTGGTATTTTTTGCTGACATTTTTCCTCACAATCCTGTTAAATAAGTATATTTAAGAAACTTTATCTTGATCCAGACGTCTTGAAGACAGATGTCTAATCTTCCTTATCTAAATTCTTGAGAAAGAAGTTGCTGATTAGGGGTGTGAGCACTCACACCTAATGAAGGTAGTTGCAGGCCTATAGGGCTGAATTCAGGAATAAAAAGCTTTAACAATTTTGATGAGAGGATGAGATATAAAACTTGAATATTAAGCATTTTCTGGTCCCACCACAGGATTCATGCAACCATTCTTCCACATTACTGTTTTAAAAACAAGTGAATGGATATCGCTGTTCCAACTTCTGATTTATGAATAGCCCAAGGTAGCTAGCATAGGACTCATCTTTGTGACTGAAACTTGTTTTATTTACTTGTTTAGTTTTAGTAGTTGCTTTTCAACAGTATCAACACAGTAATTTACACCCATCAGTTCTTGTCCCATTAATCAACCTCCTTAACAATAATACCTGTCCCTTGTCTCGTCTTTCTTTTGTTTGGAGCTTAAATCTTTTGTTTTTTTTTGTCGCAGTTAGCTTGTCGCAGGTATGACACAGATATTTTTGATTTATTCCCAATTTTGAAGCGTGGTCTGCGCTATGTTATTCCACGCAATAAAACCAATCACAAACTAGCTAGGAATGTGGGTGTCCATGTCTCAGTTTGACGAGCTTGTTCGCCGTTTACAACCCCTGCAAACCAACAGACCGTCGCACAGAACTATTAGCATCCTGCACGGTGTCTGGGATAGTGTCTGAGGTGTGCCAGGCGAGGTGGATGGCATTACGGCCGGAATTTCTGCCATTAGGTACCAAACAGGAAAAACGCATAGCGTAGAGTGGATGTAGAATTGACCAGTCAGAGGCCTTTTTTCTCTCCTCCCTCCTTCCTTTTTGTCTGCGGTCACCTACAATTTTGTTGAGGTGCATCAGAGCCTGGTAATGCTTTAAGGACACCCCATGTACAGGTTTGAGATGAGGTGAGTAATGGTTAAAACAACAAATACAGCTTTAAACGTACCTATTTTGTTCCTCCCTTCATTAATGAGTGCAATAAATAGAAAAACAGCAAAGAAGAGTGGTAAAAAAAAAGCTAATATTCCACAATTGCCATCATCTTAAGATTCAGCTCTTTTTCGCCATCATCTCACTTTACTTTATGACTAAATGCTCACAAGCTGAAATCACCAAGGCTCACCGTTTTTAGGCATTTTTCTGTGGTGTTTCCCATCACTGGGCGTAGCCACAGGTCTGGTGCTTTCCTCAGCTGACTCTCTGCCGCTGGATTGTTCACTTCCCAATGAGTCCCCATCTGAAGGGCTGAGCCTAATGGGACACAACATTTTAGTCCAATAAACAAAACAGGTTCCATCTGCAGGGGCGAGCGTCGCTTTACAGGAGACAACTGGTTGAACAGAAACTTTATCTAAACAGGATTTTACATAAGCTCTCTGACCTTCCTCTGCGGCGGCTTGAACGTGCTGCTTTAGTGGACGATCCCTTGGATTTAGGAGTGTTGAGGTCTCCGCCATCAGAGGGTGTGGCCTCTTTTATGGGGGCGGGGAGGGGGCCAGTCTCCTGGATCACCATGATGTCGTCCTTACTGTGCTGACCCAGATGGAGCTTTGCAAAGTCAAAGCCTTTGACACTTGGAGCTTGAAGCTGCAGAGAATAACGAGGTCAGACCTGAACTCAGTAAAAACTCATTCAGGGGAAACTTAACTACTGCTGGTTGTACCTTCTGCCTCTGCTGGATGGTGTTGATGGCATCCGGTTGAAACTCAAGCTTCTCGGACCCACAAAGCTTCCAGTAGAGAATAATAATAATAAAGACTGCAAGCAGGACAGGGACAACAACACCTACAATCAACCAGATGCTGCTACTCTGAGTCTCAGCCGGAGGGACAGAGGGAGTCTCTACAGCTAGATACAGGAGAGGAATAGGTTATAGATCAGAATGCATCAGATTAAAAACAATTCAAGAAAAAAAAAGTTCCACTCTGTGACTCACGTTGAGCCAGCGGCCTCTGGACTCGGTGACCAAGGACAATGGCAGCTCTCTGAAGGTCCAGGCGGTTCATGGTGGCAGCAGTTACCTCCGCTGGGACCCTCTCCCCACCTGGACCCTCCACAAAGTAAAACACTTCTAGGGGGCGCTCCGGTCCAGACAGCCTAGATATTCGCACCACCTGACAAAAATAAAACATTGAGATTTACTTTTTAAAGGAAAACAATAAAGGGGAAATAAAACATTTGTGTCTTTCTTTTATAAATTAACTACAATGTGTATCTACATATGTAATAAATTTTGACTCCTGTAGGTGCCATTTTTACCGTATTAACAAGGAAGAGGTGCAAATGAAGTTAGACACTGCGATCAGACAACATGCGATAATTTATAAATGTTTTAAATCAGGTTGGGTCGGATTAGCCAGCAGGTGGATCTGGATCGGACCATGATCCGCTAATCCATGACCTCTGCCTTAGACCATAGCAAGGCGTAGGTTGGATTTCAGCTTTGGTATGGACACTATTCTTCAGTTTCATTGGTCCTTTGCAAAAAATATGCATGCTCTTTTTTATGCTTAATGTGAGGCTTCAGGGCTCATTTTGTTTAAAGAAAGAACAGCAGCATTTCTTGCTACATTAATACAAACCTTATAAAAACTACATGCACTGAGTATGCTGTTTATCAATATTTAAAGCATCACTGGCTCTAATGAATGTGGAATTAGGACTTTTTCCACTTTAGAAAAGGATTGCATTTAAATTTACCTCTTTGACTAAGACAGTGTCTATTTAACCAAATAAAGTCTATCATATGTGGATCTATCCTGTGTTTTCTTCTGAAGATAGAGAATTGTGCAGAGGTAAACAGGAGTAAAAACCCACTCTTATTTTTTATCTAGCCAATATCTCTCTGGATCATACAAAATAATACATTCAAGGGACGGAAAATAAATGTATTGTATTTACATGTGCACTAGAACACTATAAGAGGAACTGACACTGAGCATTTAAAATATTAATATTAGAAGTTGTACATCTGGGCTGTTGTTACTCTGTGTATAGCTAATTTCATGTATTTTATCTATGGCTGAAACAATTAATCATATTAACAAATTATTTAAATAATCGTGAACTAATTTAGTAATTGATTAATGGTTAACTGGAGTATAGGGCCACTAAAATCTGCCTTTGCCGACAAAGCGACCCACTTAGAGCAGGAATTATACCAAGATTGTAAAAAATATGTAAACATTTTGCATTTAAGTAAAAAAAAAAAAAATTTTTTTGTCTGTCAATATTCTCCATCCAGAACTCCTCCAAAGGAAACGTTTAAACGTTTCTGTTTCACACCTGGTTTCATTTTGATAAAAGATCTTCTTTTGAGGAGCCTTTTGGCTGTATCTGATTCAAAAAGATAAAATAAAAGAAATCCTAACGTTAACTTACATTTCTCAAGTTCCACAAATCCTAAAAAACTCTCTCCTGCTTCTTTTTACAGAACTCCAACTCAGAAGCTTTCACCTGTTTTAGAAAAGATAATAAGTTTTTTAATTCGGACTAGTTTTCGTAGCCTAATATTAATTTATTTTAAGCGTCGTCTTTTTTCGCGCTCCAAGCACTCGCAAGCCGCTGCCATCATACCAGACTAGAAAACAACGCGAATCAGAAAGAGAGAAGGTGGAACTTAAAGGCAGAATGATCAGAGAAGTTAAAACCGTGCAGCACAGTTGATGCCCTGCTATGTGAAAGGGACAGGAAAGAGCAGGCAGCTGCTGCAGCCTACCAGGCAGAGAAGCTGCGAAAAAGAAAAAAGAAGCAGCTGCTGTATAGTAAATTATAAACATGTTGTTTACATCCACTTATTGGTAGGGACAAATAGGTCCTCGTCCAAAATTTTGGTAGGGGACATAGCGTCCCTATGGTCCCTATGCAAAACCTACGCCCATGGACCATAGTAATGCTGCAAAATGATTGGTGGAGCTGTTTTGTGTCTATCTCCAATGGTTGAAGTGGGAGCAGGACAGATGGATTCTTATGTGTTTTTATCAATGAGCAAATACGGCAATATTTCAGTTTACAGGCAAAGTGAATGATTGGCTCTGTGTGTTTCCTCCCTTCAGACAGACACAGCGCCTCCTAGAGTAACAATATATGGTAACAATATGCTTCCTATCTGGAAATATGTTTATATGCATCTTTTTTCTTACTGAGGAAGAGGTTTTATGATCTTTATATTAAGCTTATTTAATATTATTCAAAAAATTGCACCAGAAAAACTGTTCATCTTTTAGAGCTATGCTGTTAGTTTACCAAAACAAATCTAATAACTAGTTGTTTTTTGTTTTATTCTTTGTATTATTGCTGAAACTATCGCAAATGCTGACGCAGCACATCCCAGAGGCAGGAATCTGATGGTCAAATAAACCTGAGCAGCTGTGAAAAATCATTTAGCAGATCATTTTACTCTTTGATTGGTTTCTACCTGCAGACTGTTGTTGCCGACTGCAGTTGCTCTTCTCCAGCGCCTCCTGCTGGTCTCCTGCAGTCCTTCCTCCAGAAGCAGAGCCAGACGTCTCTCCAAACGCGCTTTAAAGCTCCTCTCAGCCACCTGCTGCTCATAAACACCTAATAGGACTGAAAGTATACAGAGAAAAGGTGAAACTCTACAGCTACGACTTTTCTAACACAACTTCTTCCGATGAGAGTCGGAGCTGCAGCTGTACCTGTACGGACCCAAGTGGTGCGCAGATGGTGAGACATGTTTAGCTCTGGATAATGGAAGGCTGTGAACACACAGATTTAAAAAGTCAACTCCAGAAACAAAAGGTTATTAAGGATTAATGTTGAGTTGTGTGTTGACGTACGTTCTGCAATCTGTAGAGCAGGAAATCCAACATAGAAGCTGAACTCAACCATGCTGAGCTTCCTCAGGTGATCGCTAACCTCCGACCCTGGAAGGTAGCCCCTTCCGTCTCGCACCGCAAACGTAATGTCAACGGGAACCTTCCGGCCCGACACTGGCCGAGCTACGCCCATTGTGATGTTCAGCAGCTGTGAGAGGAAATTCAAAGACTTAATCATCTGATCGTGATATCAGGAGATCAACGAACAGGTATGACTCACCTGTACAGTGACATTTCCTGCCTCATGAGACCTCCTTCGGCTCTCTGCATACGCCATCATCAGCCCTCTCTCCACCCTTTCTGTAAAGTTGCACACCCTGACATCAACGTGGGTGGGAACAAACTGCAGCACTGAGTGGATCTGGTACCAGAGGTCAGGTATGGTGTACAGTGGGGATACAGTAGGAATGGGTCCGGAGCTACGCGGTGACCGCCGGAGAGCGTTGATGACAGATATGGCCGTGAATATCATCGGTCCTGACACAACGCGGAAGGCGAAACTGGATGGAGTTCTCAGGAACTGAAAAAGAGGAGAACAAAGGAGTTATGTACATGTAAATCCCTTCATTGTCCCACAATTGGGGAAATTTGTTCTCTGCATTTGGGGGGCTGCCATTATGTGGTGTCCGGGGTTAGTTCAGGAACCCAGAGTGGAGATAGTGAGGATCAAACTGGGTACTTGCAACCATCTCAGAGAACAATCGCACTTCTCTAACCACTGGGCCAACACCTCCATCAATCAATCAAAACAGTTGTAACACTTAGGTAGTGCTCATGAAGTGAAAACAAGACATGATTTGGTGAAAATCAGATAAATTTATTTTGTCTCATAGAAACCTGGCTGAAACAACAGGACTATGTTACAATAAAATAGCGAACTCCTTCTAGGTATTTATGCAAAGCGCACATTTTTTACCCTTTAAACTTTCTAAAATGTGTTTGAGCAACTCTCAACAACAGTTTGCTCTACTTGGCAGCCTTACCAGTGTTCTGTCAGATGAGCATACCCAGTCAGACCAGTATAACCGTAGTCAATACCCATTTATCCCTTTAGTTTTGTTCGAAAAAAAAGCTTTAAACTACCTCAATGGATAAATATCCCTTTAGTCATGTACAAAAAAACAATTTAATTCCTTACTTTTTTTGTGTTTTTTTTAAGCGTATGGCGATCTGACCTTAAAGTGTTTTTTTGTACACGACTAAACGGACGCACGCCCAATGAGGTAGTTTAAAGTCTATTTTTGTACAAAACTAAAGGGATAAACGCAAATCTGACTTCTTGCGCATGTGTACTGACTATGGGTATGCTGGTCTGATGGGGTATGCTCATCTGACAGAACACTGGCATCTCCAAAAGGATTGTTGTCCTGTTTCTTCTACTTGAGGAGTCATCATAAAGTCCGTAATCACACAACCCCTTATATGAACAGCCTGGAGAAGTTAGCAACAGCCCCACAGGGTGTGATAAACCGAAACAACTTTCGAACTAGCTAAAGACTGTGCAAAAATGGTTGCAATTTGTAGGATATAATTCAGAACCATAATAGATAGATTGGCATTAATTTATCATATATATGCCTAGAATTGGATAGCATAAAAAGCAGGATTTAGAGGCTTCTAGGCTCTGCAGTCAGAAACGGTTTGATCAGGTTTAAACTGAACACTTTCAGGTAAGCCCATGTTGGAGTCACTCACCTTTTGCACATTATCACTTTCTTAAAATAAGTGGATCATGAGAAGGCCATTAAAGTAGTAGAGAAATCATATTTAAATGTCAAATCATTCTGGCTTAAACATGTATATAAATGTACTCTTTATCAGACGATAGTGTCCCAAAATTTAGGAAATTTCTATTTTACAAAAAAAAACCCTGTCTTAAAATCTGTTTTTTTTTTTCATTATCTTCCAGACCAGTACATTCAATGGTCACCTGTGAATCACCTTAAATTTGGCCAATCATACATCAACGGTCATCTGTCAATCAAGTTTTTAGGTCATATCATCTTGAGCGGTTGAAATCAGAATCATTTCCTTTCCCATTGAGTTCCGTCCCAGTGTTCACGGGGATGGGCGTCTGTGTCTTCAGCAGGTGTAGAGCTAACAGAACTGGCAGCGTTAGCTGAGGCAAGGGCTCAAACATGTACGCGGCTGGAAGCCTTCTACACCAAACCAAGCTTCTGCCGCCCTGGCGTCCTCTTCCACAACATCTTCGTCCGCTTTTCCTCCTCTAGATAAAAATGGATGATGGAGGAGACTCATCCACGACCTCCGACACTAAACTCTCCTCCTCTTGCATGTTTCCACTGTCCATAGCGTTCCTTGACAGTGTCGTTTCTAAGTCACCAATTTATTGCTACTTTCCCATTGGGAATCTACAAGAACTAAGCTGCTATCTGGTTGTGGCCGGTTTCTCGGAAGCATCTTGCTAACCAGAGTTCCTTATGAACCTTCGGCCACAACAATCCCGCCCCCTTGATAAACGACCAATAACATTCACCTTATTCACTTGTGTAAAGTCGTGCACTACTCGGGAGAATTCGGAACAGCCGTTTCCCTATGACTTTAAAGTCAGAGACAGTACATAGGGTCCTGTGTTTACCTGGAGCTCCACCGAGCGGTTGAACTCTCTCCTCAGCACATCTCGGACATGACTGAAACCTGCCGATGAGCCTTTCGAACTAACTGCAGACAGAGACACAACTGCAAAACCTGTCCAGTAGAACAAAAGGTACTTCCTGTCACATGACCCTGTAAAGGACTTACCGACTCGGACCAGGTACAGCTCAGGCTTGGTGACATTGCACAGGTACTGTCTAGTGAGAGGGGTCTGGGCCCCTCTGGGCGTGGTAACTGGGGGTCCTCTGGTTAGACTGATGGAGGTGATCTGGGTGGTGGTCATTATGGCTGGACTTTTTGCTGGTTTTTCTGTAATCACTGCTGGTCTTTCAGGTTGGATTGGACGCGACGTCGGTCCCTGTGGGGGAGTAAGTGGCAACTGGTTGGTGGTGCTGGATGTTGGAGCAGAGGTGGAGGAGGTTTGGCGTGTGCTTGGTGGAGTAGTTGGCTTCTCATTGGTAGAAGCAGGTGAGGGAGACAGAGGAGGGATATGTCCTTCTGGGGGACGTTTACGCTCTACCTCTGCTGGAGGCACATGGAGGGTAGGGTCTAGTGTTGGAGGAGAATGGTGGGTCTGGGTTGTTGTGGGAATAATGGAAGGTCTGGATTTGGTCCGATGTTTTTCCTCCTCTTGTTCCCGCTCCTTCTGTCTTTCCTTTTCCCGGGCCAGCAGTTTGTTATAGTATTCCAGGCTGTTCATGTCTGGCAGCAGCACCTCTGTCGGCTCTAGAGGCATCATGTCCTCCGGGTCATATTCCTCGTCCCAAGTGGAGAAAACATCCAGACGAGCAGTGTGGGTGTTCAAGGGAAAACTGGAAGTGGAGGTGGGGGTGATGGGGAGACGGGAGAGGAGAGGGAGGGTTGGACGGGCAGGAAAGGTGTTGTCATAAGACACCCAGTCCCCTTCTGAGTCGGTGTCCCAGGGGTGGGAGGGCAGTGGCGTGGCAAGGCCAAGTTCTTCACCATCTGGCACCATGAAGGAGAGAGTTTCCAGGTAGTCTCCAGAGCCCCATGCTTCCTCTAGGGAGGGTCCCTGCTCCCAGGGGGGAGGAGGGGGGAGGGTTGACTGGCTGTGCGGGGGGAGAGGCGGAGGTAGACTAGGGGACAGGAGGTCCGGAGGTCTCAGAAGGAGGTGGATCCCCTGAGCGCCGGCATCCTGGTCCTCCGCTGACCCATAATCGGCAATATTACCATGGTGACTGTAGTCTGACGGCGCACTGTGAGAGGAGAGGGATGGTGTAGATGATGGCGGTGGGGGGTGTGATGATGGCTCCATTGTCCTGTTTAAACCTGGGAAGAATGAAAGAATAAAATCTGAAGAGTTTAAATGATGAATCCCATCAAAAACACTGACTTTTGAACTCATCATCATCACCATGATCCACTTACTCTCCGGCAGAAGCTCCTACCTGTGACAGTAAATAACTGAAGTAATCACCAGTCACAAGGATGTCATGCACATCCTAGTGACGGGTGACATATGGTGTCATTTTCTATTTCTTCAAACTGTAAAATCCTTGCTACAAACTAAATTATAATAAAACTAAAATGCTTTCTTTAAACCAAACTACGATGTTCCTCTTACATTTGGCGAATTTATTTTCGAATATTTAGCAATATGTCGCGGTGCATGATGGGGTTTTGCATCCGTTTACATTATTCCATTTCATTGCCCACATTCCACCTAAACTGGCAGCGAATGCTGAAACACAGCTGAGCTTTCATGTATTCATTCTTTAAGAACTGCCTGTCTGACTCTATATTGTATTGTTTTATGTTGGTGTTTTTACAAAACTCAGGCTTACGTTGTAGACCTAGTATGTGTGAGTGGGTCAGTGTCGCTTCCGTGTTAATAACCAAAGCCAGTAAAACTGCATGATAGAAGTCTTGGTGATGGTTCTCTTGTGATGCTTGAAGATAGATCAGTTAATCCACAAAGTTTATTTCTATTGTGTTCCACATTTGAGACACACACGTTTGACTATGTTGCTACTCTTTTTTTTTTTCTTTTGAGGGGATGCATAAGTGGGTCGTTGTAGATGGAAAAATAACAGGGTCGAAAATCGTTCCCACTCTGAGCCGAAACCCTTTTATATCTCTCCCCATAACCTCTGGGGTCCAGTTTATTCAATTCTATTCAGTTTATTTCTAGAGTGCCAATTTACAACATATCGTCTCAGGTCCCTTCAAAAAAAACAATTCCATCGGATCACCAGGTCAGATCGGTTTAAAGTTTTCTCTCTAAGTGTTAAGAATGAATAATAATAATAACTGAACTGTATTGATCTCACATTGGAGAAATTTATCTCTGCATTTAACCCATCCCGTTGCGGAGCAGTGGGCTGCCATTGTGCGGCGCCTCGGGGAGCAGTGTGGGGTTAAGGGTCTTGCTCAGGGACCCAGAATGGCAGGCTGTGAACCTCAGGATTCCAAGCTCTATGCCCTAACCAGCAGGCTGCTACTCCACTAAATGAACACCGGTAATGTAAATCTGTGAGAAGTAGGGTTGTCCCACGATACTAAACTTTTCCAACTCGATACCGATACTAAGGAAAATATTAGATACAATATACCATTTTTTCATACCACAAGGATAAAAAACAAAGACTCCAAAAGTCTACAGAAATATTTTCATTAATAAATAAAATACAATAAATAAACACAATAAAGGTTGTATGCTGTGCATAATATTAAGCAAGCTTGATAAAAACTTATAAAATTCAAATTAAGTGTTCCTTTCTTGGCTATGCTTTGCACACATAACAATGACACTAGCCAAACCGGTTAAGAAAAAAATAATTCTCAGCAGCTGCACCTCTTACAAAAAAAAGTCTGAAACTGAAAAGAGCACAGAATTATTCAATCACACAGTGCTCAGAAAGTGCATTGTCCTCTATTCTGCACTTTAGATGAATAACTGCTGAGGTGCCACTGGTGACGGCACTGTATCGATACTTTTAAAAACGAGTATTGTATCCGGATTTTAACCAGCAGGCTGCTACTCCACTAAATGAACACCGGTAATGTAAATCTGTGAGAAGAGACAAATTTTTATTTTCTGCCTTATGTTACGGTTAGGATGAACTGGACTGCTGTTATGGCTTTATTTGCAAAGTGTGTGGTTGGTGTTTTTAGACTTTAGAGGAAACCAGTTAAAACCGGATTCGGAGGTTAAGGTTTCTGTTTCATACAGAAAGGTCTGATGTTAACAGGAAACACCCTGACAGTGTGAGAATAAACAGAGGAGGACAGGCCTTATTCTCTGCTACTACTTCATCCAGTGCTGCGGAAAAATCTGCCTCTGTACTTTTTGCGTATTAAATTCTGTTAGTACTTAAAATGTCATTTCTCCTTTTGCATATTTCAGAAAACACGCCTTCTCGAATACAGAACCGGGTCCAACATAAGGGAACCCGGCTGACTGCATCCAGTCCTTGACTGCAGGATTTGCTCTTCCAGGGTGAGGATGTAGTGACAGTAACGTTTGTTTGCAATTCCTCAAATCAAGCATGCATGCTGAAACAGTGGAGAGGAAAAACTCTCTTTTAACAGGAAGAAGCCTCCAGTAGAACCAGGCTAAATCTCTATCCTACACCAATTTATTTTCCTTACAATTAAGCGCTACACTCTTATTTTGTAATAAACTATTATAGACCTAACTTGGTTTGCAATATTTTTGCCTCAAATGGGTGTTTTAAAGAAGTCTGCGGAGGTCAGTCAAGTTGTAAATATCTGTCAGACTGATAGTAGGGGTAGGGGGGGCTCAGTTTGCTCCCTGTTTATTTTCCTTCTCTCTCCTGCAGTGTTTTTCAAACACATTTGTCTTTCTATGACAAGCACACACACAGCCTCGACTAATGATAGACGTTCATTGGTCCTTGGGTTTGTTTCCATGGTGACGCTGTGCGAGATAGATAGATAGATAGATAGAACTAGATAGATAGATAGATAGATAGATAGATAGATAGATAGATAGATAGATGATAGATAGATAGATAGATAGATAGATAGATAGATAGATAGATAGATAGATAGATAGATCTGTCGGTTAATGTGAAGGTCAGAATTGAATAATAATAACTTCTCAGACTGTTGTGAGAAAACAGGTCACACCTTGAAATCCGGCCACAGTGTCAGACTAACCATCCCTGAAATCTGTAAATCTGATTGATGGATGGAGGTGATGATGGGTTCAGCTGACAGATTCTCACTTGTAGCCTTCGCCGTCAGCGGTGGGTGGGTCACATGACTCATGAGTGTGTGGACGGTGTGAGTCACTGATGAGGCGGCATTGACAAGCTGAGAGTAAAACAAGGAACAGATTCCTCCTCTTCTAGAGGCCACCATCACAAGCAGCAGATGGAAGAAATGCATCTTACCTGCAGCAGCTGAGCCTGGGGTTGCCATGGAAACTAGTGTGCCAGCCACCAGCAACATTACGACGAGCGTTCGCCTGTGAGATGCGGTTCTCAGGTCCATACCGCTCCTGGTCCTGATCCTGAAGCTGGAGCCCAGCGGGATCACAGGGGCCATCTTCCTCAAAGGGCCGGCGGTCTGACTCGGACGCAAAGAGCCAAGGGCCCGTCAGGAGGACCTGGACGGCACAGCAGAGTCCTCACTCACACACTGATTCATAACGCATTAACATCATGTTTCTGTGGAGCAAAACAGTTGGTTTCCCTCCAGTCTGACCATCATGGATCCCAGAATAACTGATCTCACTTGGTCCAAACCAGGCCTGTCCCAGAGACACGGCCGGATGGGACCCGCTAAGACAAGAAAATGACCAATGATGGATGGATTCAATGTTTAGCGAAAGAGAGTAAAAGTTGTTAGGGGGTTAGTGTGACTTTTTGAAATGAGTAATGAAACTATACTGAAAGGAATGATGGGTAAGGAGAGTAAGAGGGATAATAAAGGGTTGGGAAGGGCATTAATAGTGTTGGAACTAGCAGTGTCACATAAATCAAAGGACTCCTTTGAAAAAAATAAGCTTTTAAATCTCGTGGTTGCATCATAACGGCGCAATCACACGTAATCAAGTAGCTCGTTACTAGAAGTCGATCAATAAAAGCAATTTCTTATCAGGACTCTCTGCAGCAGGAGAGGACTGAACAGGATATGGAGCCGAACCCGTGACACGGAAAAAGAGATTAGGAATGCTAGAATAATCACTGAAGAAGTGAAAATGTGTCATGGTTTCTTTATTTTATGCTGCATCTTTTGATCCAATGATAGATGTTTCTGTGGATTCCCTCAGCGGATAAGCTGAAAGCTCCTTTAGGGGCCCTCATGTAAATGCAATGAACTTCTGTAAGCCTCCGGTTCAAGTAGAGAGACTGATGATGGTTGCAACAGGTTTTTTCCTCCAATCTGAAGCGTTGTCCTGGCCTTACAAAGATTGCACAGCTGGAGGTGATTTTTATATAGGCCACAGCTGTGAATCTGACTGATGGGGAGGAAGGGGTTTGGTAGATGATCATTTTAATGTCAATAAAAAATATATTTATATACTATCAAGAAAAAAATATATAAATGTTTAAGATGTCTGTACTCTTAAAAGTCAGATTACGGGATGTTCTAAATATAAATCTTAAGCTGTGCTCGTCGTGTTAATTATGAATGTTTAATAGCGATGCTTGACAAAGTTTCACAGTGTTTCATTTGGGATTTGGCGTTTTTCACAGATGCCAAAGGTTGCAGTTTTGCTTTATAAACTACAAATTCTCAGAATAAAACACTCATCAAAACAAACAGCTACATTTATGACATGTTGCATCCATTCCAACAATGGTGCTGGCCTCAACAGTAAACTTTTTTTACACAGGGCCGCTGGAAGTAATTTTGAACAAGGGTTGCATGTCAGTTACACAAAGAGTCCAAGATTAAAATAGCCCTCTAAAATTACTATGGTTCGTCCAAATGTTCAGGGTGCTCTCTAAGGTCTTGGAGATTAAGTCTCTCATGAGCTGATGAATCTGAAAAGTGTTTCTGTTTAATATTTCCTGAAGTCGTTTCTGTCATTAGATTATGTAAATTTGCTAGATACCACGCTCTAGCTTGCCTGGCGTTGCCATGACAATGTAACTTCCATGAACTTGTGTTGATTAGACCTCAAAATTATTAAATTAAAATCCTAAATACAATCCTAAACATTAAAAAAAGCAAAAAGGATCCCCAAAATAATTTATACCTGGCTGTGATACCCGGCTGTGCGAGTATTGGCCAATACCGACACCATACCGATACTATTGGTTTGAAATGAATATGTGTGTGTATATATGAGGAACTGCATACTACTACTTGGATGTAAAATAATTACCATCATAAGCTTTGTCAAGCTGCTGCCTACCTTTTGTAAAGCAGGAAAAAGAATCCAGTAGAACTTTTTTGTGCCCTACCTGGAATGGGTGACAACACTTATAATAATTCCCAAAATATTCATAAGAAATGTATAAATTGCTGCAAAGTATTTTTTGCAGCACCCCCCATTTCTTTTATAATCTCCCTCTCTGAATATTCTGTCCCACACATTCAAATTCAAACAGTGTGGGCGTCAGTTTAACATATCAATAAATAGTTGATATAAACCCATCTTGGAGTTATTAAGAGAAACGCTGTCACTAATCTCCCTTACTGCTGCTCAACCACTAATGAGGGTATTCGTCTGAATACTATCATCTTCATTATTGGTATTAACAGATGAGTAATTCAGTGAGTCTAGTTTAAAATGTTTGCTTTTAATTTCTGGCCTGATATTGCTTCATTTCTGCCAGGGCATTTAAAACACCATGTGCTGCAGCAAGGACGCCTTCTTTTTTCTTCCAGTCCTTTTTACCAGTGTAACACCGAAAGGTGATGTCCCTGGATGGTAGCCCAACAAAATTAAATGCGATGGAGACGGAAAAGGAGGTGAAAAAGAGAGCGGGACAAGAATTAAAGATGGAATAAAGGGAGGGATGCCTGCTTCCACACCTGCAATAAACAAAACAAAAAAAAAACTCCAAACAACACATCAACCATAACAAAAGAGGAAGTATCCCATACATTTAAAATACATGTATACAAACATTGGAAGAAAAGCCCTATGAAGTTTAAACAGTGTTAAACCCCATAAGTTTGCTCCTTTAACAGGAGGATATGCTCAATAGCAGGTGTGAGGGGCCCCAGACCCACCCAAAGGGACTCAAGGCGGACAGAGGGGAACAGACACCAAAAGGCTCCACAGATTTAAAGGAACAGGGAGCTGAAACCCCAGCTGTAGTGACCGAGTTATGCACTTACTGGTTAATGTTTTGAAATAATGGGTCGACAACAGTTAATCTACGGGATCACTTGTTGGTAAATTGAGCTTATTTATATAATAGTTTTAAGAGTAACAGCCCTGCTTCCAGTTGAGCAGTAGTACTTTAACCAGAGCCTTCCATAAGTTCACTGCAGGTAGATGATAAGGAGAGCTGGAAAAACCGAGGGACCCTGAAGGAGCCTTCAGCTAGGCCCCGCCTCCCATTTTAAAACTGAGCCAGCCGGTAGCAACATCCCAACTGAAAGATGACTAATTCCGTTAATATTTTAAACTTTACGCTCTGTCATCTTTCTCCTGAATCTGCCACTCATTTGTTTTGGTTTTATTCTTATTACAAAGTATTTTGACAACATTGTTGTAACAACTTAAGAGTTCAAAATACGTCTTTTCAAAGAAACTAGAAAGATTTCTGTTATCATCCAAGAAGAAAAATGACTCTGAAGGTTTTCCTTATAAATGTATAAATTTTTTATTCAAAGTTTTGCATAGATAAATGTGCATTTTTGAAGAAATCCTAAATTTTGACATTTTATTATTTTTAAACAACTACATTGTATTGCTTCCAACTTAAAACTATGAAGGATGTTTGGTCTTAATTTATTTTGATTTGTTTGTTTGTTACTCATTTTATTTTCAATGCCACTTTAGTTTTTATCTCTTCGATATATCTTTTATACTTCGACTCCTTCTGTTTGATTTAGGTTGAACCTCTAGCTAAGTTTGTCTTTTTATGCTTTCTCTGTTCAGCATTCATCATTATGTTTAATTGTACAAATAAAGTTTGTATTTATAGAAAAAATATAATATGTCTTTGAAATAAAGCTGTAATATAAATTAAGAAAAACTGCTAAATTCTTGGCATAGAGTTAAATTTAACATCCCTTTCATGCTTTTCTGTTGTTGTTCAGTTAGAAACACAGAAATAAAGCAAATAGATTCTACCAGGATCTGGGGCCGCAGATCACTCCTACTCCTCCATCTACTTTAGAGCTGTCTCTGTAGTGGGCAGGAATTGCCACTAGAGGGTGGTATTGAGGCGGGAGTGACAACTTTCTGGGAGCTGAAGACATTTTGTCTTTTGCACACAGCTGATCAAACAGCATTTTTTTATTAGAGTGGCTATAATTGTTTTAAGTGACTTAATAAGAGATTATAATCTTACCAGAAACCACATGCAGCAGAGCTTCATGCTGGAATTAAAAGCTCTAAGTAGAAATCAAACATTTGAATCAGGGCGCTGCTGCCGATTTCAGCTATATATTTTAAGCACAACTATTTATGCTCTAAAACATCCCTGATTGACTTCGTTGCGAATTTTCTGATGCTACCCACTCCCAGGACATATGTTAATGATACTGACGAAAGCAGTATGGAGGAATATTGAGACGCTTTATGGACTTTATGGACCTTTTCTGTATCGGGCGCCATAGGCCTGCCATTATTTGAATGTCAGCTTTGACAGCAAGAAGCGCTCCCAGACTTCCAGATGCATTGAGATATCAAAAAGTAATCTAGAAGTGTCTGTTCAGCATGGGGTGAGTAGAAAAATCAAGGCTAAACATATTTTGGGTCTAATGTGCTAGAGTAACTTCTAGAGCAATAGTGTCCCTTTCATGCTGTTCTTGTTGTAACTTCACAGAAATTTAGTGCCTCACAGAAATAAAAATTATTAGATTCCTATTGCAGGATGCGATTAGATGCACAGCCCCACTCCCTCCATTAGACTTTCTCAGAGCTGTAACATCTTGAAACATCAGTTAGGATAGGAATAATGCCACCTCCAGGGTGGTATTGAGTGCGGGAGTGACAACTTTCTGGGAGCTGAAGACAACGGCGTCTTTTGCACACACCTGATCAGAACAGCATTTTTTTATTAGAGTGGCTGCAATTGTACAAAGTGACCTTAATAAGAGATTATAAAGCACTTCACCCTACATTCAGTCATTCCCACTCAAACACATTGCCACAGGCACCAGCGGGAACCCTCGGTCCACCATCAGCAGGCAATAAGCTTTTAACCGACAACCCTTCGGTTGAGGGGCAAACTCACACCTCTATCCTCTAGGTCAGAGGTCTTCAACAGGGGTCCACTTGACCCCTAGGGGGTCCACGGAGGTACTGCATGGGGGTCACCAAACTTTTGGTTGATTCATATTTTTTTTTTATATTCCCTCCTGAATTGAAATGTCTTTAAATAAACATTAACATGAATTCAACTAGGGGTGTAGTAAACAGATAAATGTCAGGCAGATGCATGCGTTGATTCTAATTTTCGTGATCTACTGCATCGATTCTTGATGCCAAGAATCGATTATTAATTTAAAAAATGAATAAATAAAAATTGCAATGAATGGTTGGTGAACATCAGCCAAAAAACAAGTGTAATACAACTTCCAGTCCAGTAGATAATCGCTGCAAATGTGTTGACCTTGCGCTTGCCTTGTGTCTAAGCATTCCGGCGCGATGGGATACTGTGCCGAGTCATTCAAAAACAAAACATGGAGGAGAAAATATTGCAATGCATGGCAATAATTCGGAAGTATCGTGTAATGCAATCGTGGATAGGAATGGCATGCATTGGCTCGGTGGTGAATCGTGGATTCGAATCAAATCGTGGACTTCTTTGGCAATACCCACTCCTAAATTCAACACACTGTAGTAAACAGATAAATGGAGGCAGAAGATGTCTTTTCAGTCATCACGGGAGCTCTTTCAGCAAACCTGGGCACCGTTTCATTCACAACACTGTCCCATCAACCAGGAATCAGAAATACTTTAATAATCACAGGAAGAAATTACTTTCATTACATTACTTCATCTGTAATAGAGGGACTATAGGACCACTTTGATTTAACACAGTTTCATATGATATATATAATCAGGGGTCCAGCTCCGGCTAAATACCATCGGTTTCTTGGGGCCCTTTGTCTGGAAAACATTGAAGACCCTGCTCTAGTGGCAGAGGTGTCAAAAATTATTAATGTTTATTACTGAAGTAGGAAGTATGAATCCTATCGTTTAAAACACTTTTCTAGAAGTTAGGTATCAACTTTAACTTCTGACTTCAGTAAAAATGTAAACTATTTCAAAACAGTAACAGAGGCCGTGCTTTGGTGGTGCAGTGGTTGGCGCACACAACCCATGTATATGGATGCCTTAGTCCTAGAACGGCCGACCAGGTTTGAATCAGCCACCAGTGGTCCTTTGCTGCATGTTGCTTCCCCTCTTTTCTTAACCCCTTTCCTGTCAGCCTACTGTCCAAAAAAACAAGTCACTAGTGCGTAACTACCGTACTTTTGGGCTATAAGCACATAACTTTTCCCCATTTTCGACCTTAGCGGTTTATATAACAATGCGGCTTATCTATATGGACTTTTACAGCTAGCGGCCACTAGTAGTTAATACCTAAATCTATGGATTTTACCATTCACCATGTTGACGTCACATTGCTTTAACACACAGAGTATATGGTAGCGTAGCGGCCGGAGTATGGAGAATCACTCCGGAAGCAGACTACTGCTAGTGAGTGCGAAGACAGAGCGACAGCGAGAAGAGCGAACATCTTGGTATAAGACAGTTGTGTGACACCCTCATTATGGAAAACAAATGTACCGGCAGAAATGATAAATAGGAGCTTCCCAAACAGTTGCCTCTTTCTCGACATTCCTCTCTGTGCACGAACCGTATGGTAATTAAACATAAAAAACCTGCTGACTTATAGTCAAGGTGTGGCTAATAGTCATAAAATTATGGTAGTCTACTAGTGGATAACTGCACAATCTTCACAAGCAATGTAAAAATGCCATTTTAAAACGCCTTAAAGTATAAAAGCAAAAGTGATACAGGAAAAATATTAAAGACAGATGCTTTACACTGCACTAGCTTATTAAAGGAACATGTTTCTACAATTCTGAGATGCTAGTATCCTCCTTAGACATCATCGTTTTAGTTTTATAACTGATGGTAACAGTGTCAAATTTAACTTTTGCATCATCTTGAAAAAGTATTTCTTATGGTATGTGGAGAACAACAAGTTGGGGGCAGCACCGAGTCCCACCACAAAAGAAGTCCATTATCTGAATAAAACAAATATTTTAATGGTTTCTATATTTTTTTAAAAAAAAACAGGCCAAATTGTACTGTAACACTCCAGTTAAGTATAGATATCCAAGATTTCTAGTTAAGCAAAGCAACAAAGTATTTGTACTTTGATTCTTGATGTTGGTAAAATTTCCCGGATCGCTCCGATTCCAAAGTCACTGCTGATAAATAAGCATTATAATTAGAAAGGATAACAGGTCCGTACCTACAGCTGTTTTTGGCGACGCACATCTGCAAAAACCTACGACATTTTAAGCGATACAGGGATTTCTGAGAATGTTTTTATTTAAGAGCAAATACACAAATTACCAAACATCTAGAAAAACTAGACTATATTCTATTCTTTTCCATGTTAATCCCAGACTGTTCATGCTCTCCGTCTTTCCTAAAAAGTGCTTTAAATCAGTCCTATCTGTCTTTATCCATGCTGGCTCAGATCCTGACATTTGAAAAAGAAGGCTGGGAAAGAATAAAGCTTTAGCCTCGCTGCAGGCTGCTAGCCAAGCCTTCTTGCTAAACCAGGCCCTGGAAAAGAACGTTCTTGCACCATTTCTCTCTCTTTCTCCAATGTGTCTCCCACTGAAGATTAAATCCTTAAAGATTAAATATTTATCTTTAACATCTATAAGATATATATTAATATATTTCAAAATATTTTAAATTCAATTTGAAGTCATAGGGAAATCATATTTTAATGTAAAATCATTCTGGCATTAAACATTTATATAAATGTATTCTTTATCAGACCATATTGGCCCAAAATTTAGAAAATTTCTATTAAAAGAAAAAAATCCTGTATTTTTTTTTCTTCGTTATCTTCTGCAGGCCAGTTAGTTATCCGTCAGCCTAACCACCTAAATTCAGCCAATCATATATCAAAGGTCATCTGTCAATCAAAGTTTTTCAGTCATAGCATCTTGATTCATATGTCGCAGCTAATATACGCAACGGTTGAAATCAGAATCATTTCCTTTTCCCATTGAGTTGCGTCCCAGTGTTTGCATGGGGATGGACGTCTGTGTCTTCAGCAGGCGTGAGCTAACAGAACTGGCGGCGTTCGCGAGGCAAGGGGGCTCAAACATGTGCGGCTGGAAGCCTTCTACACCAAACCAAGCTTCTGCCGCCCTGGCGTCCTCTTCCACACTACTACTAGCGCTAAGTCGCTACCTGATTTGCAAGATGCTTCCGACAAACCGGCCACAACCAAACTTGCTTCCCAACCTTCCACCATAACAATCCCGCCCTCTCGATAAACGACCAATCACATTCACTTTCACACATTCACCAGTGTAAAGTCGTGCACCACTCATGAGGATTCGGAAATGCAACAGTTGGCTATTTACTATTGTGGTATAAAAAAATGTATACCATTAAGACTGATCTTAGGATTAATTCTAAGAAGTTTGTTAACCCATTTAGGCCGGGAAAGCATTACCGCATTTCTACCATTCAAGCCGGGGGCGCTGTTGCGTAATTCTACCATTGACGCCGGGAGAGCATATAAGTCAAGCAAGAAGAAAGAAGTTTTTTTCAAGCAAACATGGAGGAGTTTGACAGAGAAGAGTTGTCGGAAGGCAGTCATTTTGAGGAGTGTGTCGGCTTCGATGACGGTATAGATAAAAATGATGACTTAGAACGCGCTGAACCAATCAAACTACCACCGCAATGCACGGAGTGTTTTCAACCGCACACCTGGAGTGAAAGTTGATTTGCCTGCAGACGCTACACCGCTGCAGGCATTTGAGCATATTTTTAATGAAGAACTTTGGATGCATCTTGTTACCGAGACGAATAGGTACAGTGACCAAACAAACCAAACTCCAACAAGAGCAAAGATGGCAAAGTGGTCACCCGTGACTGTGACGGAGATGAAGACATTTATTGGGCTGTGTATGGGCATGGGACTTCTTGTGTTGCTAGTACGAAGAGATTATTGGCGACAGAGTAAACCTCTCTTCAGGACGCAGTTCCCCCAAAATATGTCCCGGGACAGATTTGTGGCCATCTGGAGGTAAGTTGTATGCAATTTATAACACAGACATATGCATTATTATGCATAATAATACTGTTAATAAGTAATCATCAGATAGTTATTTATGTAGTTTGTTCTTTATTTTAAAAACGTTTTATATTGCACATTCTCAATGAAGACATGATCACATATGGAAAAAATAAAAGGTTGAATTTTTTTTTTTTTTTTTGATTACTGCTTTTCACTTTTTTTTTTTTTTGGAAGAATTTCAAAGATAAAATATATTTTGAGTTCT
>JAGKQL010000030.1:18423614-18546418 GCA_018398635.1 Cyprinodon brontotheroides | reverse complement strand
AGTTCTTTGACAAACATGGATGCCTCCAGTAAAGCACATTCAAATGAAAATTACTCTAAATTAAAAATAATTTATTGAACAATATGTAAGCCAATTTTAAACTTTAGTACTTTCAAGTTTGAATTCTGAATAGGCGGACTTTTCTTTAAATTCTGCAAGAATCCCCAATAAGAGTTCCAACTTTTTACTACTGTCAGGATTAATTAAACATTGTATTTACAGTAGCACAAAATTTCAAAGATTCCAATTGCAATATTCGTAAGTTGAAAAGGAAAACATTTTAGAGAAACAAGTTCTGACTGTTTTTTATTTTCAATGGAGGTATTCCAAGTAAGTAGAGAACTGAAAGCTTTCTTCCCATTTCAGTTCGACCAGGAAGAGGAAAGAAATGCCCAGGAGTGAGCCATTTCTTCCCTTCTGCAGAGGGATGGAGATTAGATTAAGGAGGTTCTCAAGGGGTTCACTTCCTAGATAGAAGTCCTATAGCAGGCTTATAACAAACATGCCACGGCTGGCCATCCTGAACTCACCACCAAGCTCCATGCAGGACCCAGACGAATCCCATCATGAATGGCATCAAACCAATATAACCCGAGCAAGTGGTGTTCTTTGACAAACATGGTACACTCCAGAGCACATTCAAATGTAATTGCTCTGAACACTTATCATTTATTGAACGGTTGTGGCCCCAATATTTAAGGCTTTGTATTCTGAATGTGAAATTTTCCTTTAATTTTTTTTTATAGCACTAGTGGCTCACTTTTATGATAAGTAGGATGAAATGAAAGGGGGTATGAGAGAGGGGGAAACATGCGGGAAAGGACCACAGGCCGGATTCGAACCCGGGTTGAGGACTAAGGCCTCCATACATGGGTAACATGGAACATGGAAATAATGTTCAAATTTATTTAACATCCTCAGACAGAGAGATAGGGCTCTGACTGAGGCAACCTTAGTACATACATTTATACCTTACAAAAATCCCAACACACACTCCCCCTAGGGGAACCAACCCACACCCTGCATAAAGAACTTTCTCACACTTGAACATTTGGTTATTCCCAAGAAAAAAACTCTTCAGTTCATCAAGGACATAAATTATAGCCAGATAAACACCCAGAACAGGTCTCCCGTTCACGGCATGAAGTAGGCTAGGTGAACTCATTTTCATCTCTCCTTTCATCCTCGTCCTAGAGTAGTGAGGCAAGTGCTTTCTGTCATCCCCACACCTAACTCCATAACTTAACTCCAGCATACAGACTGGTACAAGACTTCTAAACAATCACCCTTATTTAGACAGAGATAAGGCACACTCAGAATATTCTATCTCACAAATAGGCCAAGGAAAAATATCCTTCCACAGTACTTTTATATAAGCTGGATATTGACTTCTTTTCATAGCAGCAGTTTCACTTTTTATATATTATCCCATGAAAAAATATAACATGACATTTCACAACCAAATTGGTGTGAATCAATTGTGCTGCATTTATAATGCAGAAAAATGTTCCTTTATGCTTTTTCTGTTAAAGAGTTTAAATGTTGAAAGGTTTTATCTTTTATAAACATCTTGAAAACAGAAGAAGCCCATTTTTTTTATTTGTCAGGATGCAGACGTTGAACCAACTTTATACATGACATTATTAATCGGACTGCCCTGCAAAGATCTTTAGTTTTATTTTTCCAAAGGCCAGATTTTTATATGAGCTGGGATTCTTTTCTTCCTTCCATTAAGATTAAGATCCTTTTTTCCCTAAGGAAGTAAATTCAAACTTTCCCTGGCATCCAATGACCGTATAATGTGTTCTAATCCTTATAAAGAACAACTCTGCTTTTCCAAATCATTTCCCTCATGATTCGCTGATATGTCCTAGTCAAAGTCCATATCTAAACCTGACTGAAATGGAAGGACCTTCAGAGGATCTGATGCAATGAAGAATGAACCATAATGCAACGTATTTGTCGCTTCACTCTGGACAATATTTATGGCAAATTTTAACTTTATTTTAAGGATATTTTATTTGAAATCACAACATACAAAAAATAACTTTCTGACCATTTCTTCTTATGTAATCTTTTGCTACTGTTGGCCAAGTTTTATATCCGCAAATGTAAAATTATTATGATTAAACCCTCATGTATCTCTTTCTTAAAGGAAGCAACTTATTTTTCTACATTGTCCTCCTCCAACAAAGAAAAGGCTTTTAAAACTTTATCTTTATGCTCCAAATTCAAAGTATTTATGTAATCAATTTACTTGCTTCTGTGTGCAGCTTTACTTTATCACTATAACTATTTTTCCTTTAATCCACTTATTTTTAAATTTCTTATTATTATTTTCGTTCAAACCCTGGGCGATTTTTCACTGGAAATTGTACTTATTTCTTTTCGTATTAAAAATGTTTTCCAATAAAGTTTATTTAAAAAGAAAGAATGAGCCCCAGTTCCTGCATAGCCTGAGAGGTGCTCCCTTGACCAACAAGTAAACCTGAAGAGTCTGGATGTTGTCCAGCAGGTGGCAGCAGAGGAACAGAAAGCTTTGAATCTGCTTATTTGTTTCAATCAACATGCTTTTCTCTCTGATGTGGATTAAAATCCAAAGATTTTAATGATTTAACAATAACAGTTGAAGGTAGAGAAGGTGGTTTCATCAATTACAAGCTGAGTTTAATTACTAACAGATGGAAATAATACCTTTCTGTTAGGCAGCGGTGAATAATCCAGGTCCAGGAAGTAAAAACTCTGCCTCGTTTTGCTTCATCCTGTTCACCTAAACCAGGAATCTTCAACGTTTTCCAGGCCAAGGACCCCCAAACTGATGGCGAGATGGAGCGGGACCCAATAATTATATGTATGATATGAAATTGTGTTCTATCATACTGGTCCTATAGTCACTCTATTACAGATAGAGTAATGTAACGAAAGTAAGATTTCTTTTCATCATGCTCACACTAGTTCATTTAATTCAGTTTATTTCTATAGCCAATTCACAACACATGTCATCTCAAGGCGCTTTTACAGTTCACCAGATCATCCAGTCAGATTGATTCAAAGTTTTCTATCTAAGGAAAACCAGTTGATTGCATCAACTCATTGACTCCAAGGCAATTCCTCACACTAAGCATGCTTGTAGCGACAGTGGAGAGAAAAACCTCCCTTATAACAGGAAGAAACCTCCAGCATGTTAGCACAGCTTCTCTTGCAAACCTAAAGCACCACATGGACCTCAGTCCCAGCGTGAAGCAGCAGGTGTAAAAGCTGTGACTCAACTCGGAAGAGTTTTCCTCTTTACCGTTACTGCTGCTTAACCGGGACGAGTAAATTCTGCTAAATTAGTGACTCTGCTGCAAGTCACTGACTGGGAGGAAAAGGGCATGGATAAAAATAAAAAGATGTATGGTCAAAAGGTACTTCAATACTGTGTACCGACTATTCAATGTTTTCAACAATACACAGCTTCAAAACTCTCAGAAATAAGTCTGTAAATCCTTCAGACCAAATAAAGTCCAATCTTATATTCTTTATATCTAAAAATGTAAATGATGTGAACCAGTATTTCCTGTATTGTTAATTGTGACGTGTTTTTTTTCCTCCTGTGCGTGGCCCCTCCCTCCTCTGGCCTCTTTGGAGCTATGGCACAGCGTACCAAGCCGGTTCTTGGATCTTTGAACCTATTGGGTATTACCTTGGATAGGGAGAATGTGAATCCACCTGGTTAGGGGGAACAGAATACATAGACCTTCTAGCTGTCTTCTTCCCGAAGCCACATCTTTTTCCAACGAATGAGTCGGGCGTATTAGGAGCCAGGATACAACCCTTCCAAAGCGTCTCTCTGCCTCACTACAGCCTTCTGTTCTCATACAACCTCACTGGGAAGGAAGGAATCCTAATAAGACCTTCCCTTCTTATTCTGTAACCCAGAACCGGTTGGGAGAATCTTTTTCAGGCCAGGAGTCCCTCATGTAACCAGGCCACCCTGGCCATGCCCACACATACATGCTCACAACCACACTTAAATGCATGGGCATGAGCAAAACGCATTTGTGCACACATGCAATAGTATGTTTTTGGCTGATTCTAAACAAATATTTTCAGCGTTTTATTGATATTCCACTGTCACAAAATTATAGAGCAATGAAATGAACTCTCATTTAACCCATCCTTGGGGAGCAGTGGGCACCATTGTGTGGCGCCGAGGGGGAGCAGTGTGGGGATAAAGGGTTTTGCTCAGGGACCCAGAGTAGCAGTCTGTGGAAACATTCTTCTTTTCAATGTCTAGATACCTTTGGGTTCTCTGGACATCATACTGTGTTTTAAATTTTAACACCAACATTTTTTTAAAGGCACCATGGGTGGGTGGGTGGGGGATTTGAATAAATCTGTTACTTTCCTACATTTGGACACATCCTCCTCCAGAGCCTTTCTTTTTTTTCGTCTCTCTCTCTCTCTGCACCGCCTTTCTTCTCGCTTTTATCACCTTCAAAGACTGAGTCCATTGCTTCCTACACACACCCCAGCAGCGGGCACCAGACACACGTCACACCCCCCTTCCTCCACACACTGCTGTCTGTGTGGTTGATGCAGACTGTTGGGGTGGGTGTTAATTGAAATAAACCAATGGTCTTTCCCTCCTCGCATGCTACTGGCCTGAGTGGCCTGGTCTGTCTCTCTGATAGGCTGCAGCACCGGCAGACTTTGAAAAGAAAGTAAGTCTAGGCCTGCTGTATCCCTACACCTATTCATTTACACCACTGAACTCATTATAAAACTCCAAAAATTCAGCTTTTTGAGTCATCTTTTTTTTCAATTCAACTTATTAAAAAACTAGATTTAATCCTGCTTTATTAATAAGTTGTTAGCAGTGGATAAGCAGCATCAGCATTTAGGACAATTACTAATTAAAATCAATCAAAACAAATTAATTTAAAGAGAGGCTTTCCAAATTTTTATTCCAGATATATGATGAGTGTCTTTCAGTCCGGAACATGGGTGGTTCTAGACAGCGGCCAATGGGGGCCACTGCCCCTGTAGATCATGTGCTGGCCCCTGTTATGGCCCCTGCACTGAAGCCATAATACTCAAAGAAACTCTAATGATGATATCCACTGGAACAGACATGGTTACTGATAGGTTAATTGGATCTATTTCATTTACTAATTATCTAAAAACAATAAGGTCATAGCTTCAGTGGATCCCAGTTTTCATCTGCTAAATGTTTTCTCAATACTGAAAATACTGAATTTATCAGTTTTTCTTGAGTTCTAATACAGATTTTATAGAAAATAATTGAATTTAACTCAAATTTAGTCAGAAATAAGTAAAATTCCTAAGTTATGAATGTATATGGCCCTAATAAGACATAGAATTTTAATTTAACCGAATTCAATAGAAATTCTAATTCATGAAGCTCTCTTAATGTATTTGAATCTGTTTTTTTATTTCATGCTTTTCTGTGCCCCCATGAAAACACGCTGGCCCCTCCTGGCCCCCTGCTACATTTGGTCTAGAACCGCCACTGGTCCTGAACAAAAGGGAAATAATCTTCCCCTTTTCTTAGTAAAGCGGGCTGACCACTATAGGCTGGATCAATCCAAACCTTTATGACAGTTAACATCAGGAGGATTTTCTCTAAACCCAACAAACTGCTGAATTTCAAACCCAGCAGCAAACTGAGTAAAAAACGAGTTCATCCTAAAGGCAGAACACCCAAAGCTGAGCGGAGTTTTTTCTGCGATCCAGTCTATTGAGGACTGAACAGACTCCATTACTGGTGAAAGCAAAGAAAAACGACACAATGAACTCCATTGTGAATGAACTCTGGGCAAGATTCAGCTCAAGAACAAAGGAAACACCTTTAAAGTCCATAATGTTCAGATTGTGGACAGAGAGGCCGGATGGATTGAAAGAGGCATGGAGGAAGTCATATTCGTTAAAAGAAAAAATCTATATATACCAGCAGCCAATCATAATGAAACGGTGTGTCCACATTGCTATAAAGGGACTGTGAAAATAAATTAGTAGACATCAACGAGAAAGAAAGCTACCACAGCAAAGATCAGGAAAGAGAACGAGAGCGCAAAATTATACATGTTATTATACTAATACATATCAATGGATGCCTGACTCTGAGCCATTAGTAGAATCTGGGTTTTTTCTTCCTGTAATTACATTTAGCACCACTAGTAGGCAGCAGAGTTAACATTTTCAGGATGTCTATTTCTCTGCTCCTCAGATATTAAATTTACTGTTTTCCTGATGAAATAGAGGTTATTATTTATATTTAAGTTATTAAACCAGGTTAGAATTTGCTAGTAAAGCAACATGTGTAAGACTGTTTGATTTAGCAGACCCAGTGCTGTCAGGGGTTTGTGTGGCTCCACCAGTAAATCCAGTGGAAATGCTCCCTCTAAGCGGTAATCCATCTCTAACCCTTCAGCTCAGCCTAACCTGATGGTTTCCCCCTCTTTGCTTTTTACTATAAACCTTTAGATTCAGCGGCCGATGCTGCAGCTAAGAGGAATAAATCTGCCCTCCATTAGGAAACAAATGAAATGTGTGAGCGGGTCTTGGTGATTCTCATTAGTCGTGCACTCGTGCCTCCAGCATCACCCGACAATGGCTCATTCAAACCAAGGCCTCAGGTTGTTTAGGGGAGCAGCGGGAGTTTAATTAAAGTGTTCCAGCGTCTTTGACACATTTTGAACACAGCTGGAGTCAGATGTTTTCTTCTGCGGATGCACTTTGCTCATGAATAATAGATGAAACCAACGTCCAGCAGCAGCTCCAGCAGCGTGAGTGAGGATAAAAGAGCGTTTCTGCTGCTTCCTCTCTCAAATGCTAATAACTCACCACTCATTAACATGAGCAGCGTCCTCATCGTCTCTCAGGCCTCATTATGAGACAATGATGTCTTCGTCCTCAGCAGCCTGAGCACGGGTCACTTCGTCTCTCAGGTGATCTCAGATGGAAACGTTACACCGCCACGCATGAAGACAGACATCAACCTCCTGAAAGCAGGAAGTGAGTCTCCATGAGCTGAAGCTTTGCTCCTCTCAGAGCTTCTGCTTAGTCTCTGATTGAACATCAGAGTTAAAGTGCTGAAGAAGTCACGGCGGCGGATCCTCTAGCTTCTCTGATTACTCACTGTAGTCACCTGCTGTTCCCTCCCCGCTCTCTAATTATCATTTATCTTATTCACCTGCTTCCTCTGCTATATATACCATTGAGCCCAGCTATCGGGGCCAGATCATTTTGTGTATTCTCAGTTTATTTGCCTCAGTTTTTCATGTTTGTTTCACAAGTTTTAGTTAAGTTTCTGGTTCATGTCCTGACTCTGGAAGGCCAGTGGATTGACAGGGTTTAGACTTAGACTTAAACCGATTTAATTGTCATCTTCTTAACACAAGCGTAAATCAAAAAGAAATTTAGTTTAGAACAGCTCTCTCTTTAATTGCCTCCTGGTCGTGTCCCGGCTCTTCTCCGCTGAGCTCTCAGGGTTTTGGCTCGGAACACGGGGGAGGTAAGGTTTAATTCCTGTAAGCCTGGCTCCAAGGTGGAGACCAGTTTAAAGTTCTGCATTTACCCTAGAATCACGTCTTGTCTATGTTCCTCTCTACCACTTAGCCTGCCCATCTTATCCTGTGTGTGTCTATCGGGGCACGCTTCTGGACCCGTCTGCATCTAAACCTGCCTTCACGCTCTGAGGATTACTGGAAGCCTGGATCCTTCTGTTACTGCTTGGATCAGAACCTCAGAACTCCTGGATTCCTGTACTGTTTCTGCCTGATCTGTTTTCCCCGACCTTGGATCCTGCTTCCTGCATGTTCTCCGGGGCTGCAGCATCTGGGACACACTGGGCGGCGCACACGCGTCTGGTTGGCAGCCTATTGGCTGGATTGTATCTATTCAAAGGTAGTTGGACTGAACTGTTAAACCAGAATGCTGCGGTCCGATTATCCTCAGCAGCCTGCGTTTCTGTTATGTTTTATGTTCTGTCATTAACCGTTTTCAACCTTCCCATTGTCTGACTCGCCTTGAATACTGGGTCCTTTTGTACTGTTTTATGACACAAAGAGCTTCTAGACATGATGATAGGCTCCACCCAGCTGCCATCGAACTCCAGAGGGAGGAGATGGTTGATGATCAACCTTTTGCATGAAGCTGCTGAGGTCCTACAGCTTTGTGGCTCCTCTGAACCTTCAGATGAAGATGAAGGAGCTACAGGCTTCCACTGCCTGTTTGATTTGTTTTTTTACAGGGCTGTCCAAAGCCTCCAATGGGGCCCCAAGCCAATCGGGTGTTGGGGCCCTCTATACCTGCCAGTAATTTCTACTACTGTATGATGATCTGATCATACCCAGCCTCCTATCTGTGTGCATCATCCAGCCTCTGCAGGGGGTTGGCCCATGAGGGGGCCTGGCACCACTCCTTCAGGCTGGTTCCCATGAGGAGGAACCGGACCACCAGGCGCTCACCGATAATCCCTGACCTGAGTGAAGTCCAAGCTCCATTGAGCCGGGTGAAGGATGGCTTTTTGATCCACTGTTTGTCCGATCCGTCCGCCGCACTTTAAAACACAAAATTAAGTTTAATGAAAAACTTTAAGAGAACAGAATTCAGTTCTTATCAACTTGTTCTCTATACTCATCTTAAATAAGTGCTGTGAATAATGCCATAATATAGTTCACAATGGAGGCGCCCTGAAATTTTATGATTTACTTTCTCTTTCTAAAGCCCCTGTCACACCGTGGCCATTTAGACCAGCGTAGGACTGAGAAATGAAAAAAAATCTGGCAATCTGGTTTTGTATAAGTTATGAGCTTGCTGAAGTACGCTGAAACACACTAAAGCACGCTGACATACTTCAACATACGGCAAGTATTTCGAGATATTTTGAGCATGCTCAAAATTTCCAGATATATGCCAGCGTATGTTATACGTGGGGCATAAGTTACAGTTAAGTTATCTGATCGTTGACATACTTTAAGTGTAAGTTACTCTAAGTAGTGGTTTCTAGCTTATCCAGAAACTATGAGGAACGTGTTCATAACTTGACATGTCACTGCTGTGTGTTATGCATAAGTTAGGCTATTGTTGAACATAAGCTATTGATTCCTTGTGAATACTCTATGTATACGCCTAAAATAGAAAAAATACATAGAAAGTTCAGCGTATGCCAGCGTTTTAGGCGATTCTGGGACGTCAGGCATACGCTGGATAAATCGCCAAGGTGTGACAGGGCCCTAAGTTTATATGACAAAGTATTCAGTTCAATGAACATGTACACTCACTACGGCCCACTTTGTGTAAGTACACCGCTGTCCAACTGGCTGGGTTGGCGACACCTGAATTTACTAAGCAGCCAGATGGCAATCACAAAGGCTGAGCAGCTCTCAGGGTCACGATTTAGGCAGCCTGGCGGGCATAAAGGTCCGAGGACAATCTCCTGCGCCCAGTTCAAGCCGGGCATCAGTATGGGGAAGAAAGGTGATTTGGTGACTTTGAGCAGTGGCATGATTGCATTTGGTGCCAGGAAGGGCTGAATCTGAGTATTTTCAGGCTTCTAGCACAGGTCTACTGGGATTTTCACGCACAACCATCTCCTAGGGTTTTACACAGAGAATGGTCAGAAAGAAAAAAGGACATCAGTGGCGGCAGTTGCTAGTGAAGCCTTTGCGGGCTGTTGCATGTGCAGAGGAGATATGGTCAGTTCTGGTTAGAGCTGATAGAAGAGGCAACAGTGACTCCAAATAACCACCGTTACAACCACGGGGGCGGATCTAGAAAAAATATTTATGGGGAGGCAAGAGGGGGCAGGAATTTTGAGGGGCAGGCAACATGTGGCATTTGTTTACTGAATTGAATCACAGTTATCACAGTTTGGTGAGAATAGTATGTACAGCTACCAGTGCTTCACATGAAACAGTTCATATTAATAATACATGCAAACTCATGTGTAAGTCTCACGAAATAGGAGATAGAAAGGCGACGCTTGCCTACTTCTAGAGATAGTCTCGATGACAAGGAAAGGACATTAGGATAAAAGGGGTCCAGGTGTAGGAATCTACTTAGATGAAAACATTGATCTGTCCAGAGAGCCTTGGCTTTGCAACATTTTGCACAAGAAAGTTGACTATAGAAAGAAAAAGTTACTGATCAGAGATCTATGGACTGAGCTGTACTAAAGTGCCGCAGCAGACTTTCACAGTAGAAATAGCATGGGTTGCAAGGCACCACGAACTGCGGGTACTTTGACATCTATGTCCATCCCTTTACTCTGAAGGCATTGTACCCATTTGTTCTGGTTAGCTACTCTACAGCGGGATTAAGGCAACATGTCGCTAAGCTGGACATTTCATGCATGTAGATCTGCTGTAGATATGACGGCTGTATATGGAGGACTCCAACTCTGCCATATTTAAAAGTAAATACAGAAATAAATCCAATGCTCAATAAATAAATAAGCATGGCAATTTTGCCACCAAAAATACATATCAACAAATAAATGAAAAAATGAAGCGGAAGATACTAAATGACAAAAAATAAATAAGGTAAATATTAAAAGGCAAATGATCCCTAAAAAGAGTTATATACCTTTATGACTAGCTGTATAATTTAATTTCTACTTACATTTTTTTGTTATTTATGTGTATTTTTGGTGGCAATTAATTATGCTTATTTATTTATTAAGCTATTATTTATTTCTGTAGTTACCCCAATAATGGCTAGCTGAGTTCTCCATACTGCTATATCAACAAATCAACAAAAAAGCCGAGTTCTGTATGTTACATCAAAAATCTCCAGTCGCAAAATCATGACTTGACGCAACATAAAAATACATTTTGCTTTCAGAAGGAGGTTCATACTGGGTCATTTCTGGATAGTTTCATACTATATATACTTACAAAAACAAAACACTGCTTCATATTAAGCAGGATTTACACCAAGTATCACATTTTTAACTTTTAACACTTTTTGGTTTCATTAAAAGGACTGATCAGATTTTCTAAGGTGCCAAAATGTAGCAGCTCTGTAAAGGCTCATCAGAGAGCATAACATAAAGTTAACATGACTATAACAGCTGAATGCAGCGATTTCCATGTTGCTCAGCAAAACGCTTCACAACTTTATTTAGATCCAATGCCTTTGTGCGTTTTGATTTGAGTAAAACCAAACTTGATAATCTCTTTTCTGTCATAGTTGACAGCAAATATGTCTTTATGAGCCTGAGGCGTCAGGCCTAACTAACATCATAGATAGAGAAATAGCGTTCTGCAACCTGATTTTTATCATCTGTAAATCAGCATTACAGCTATGCTAGCAACATTGTGCTTTCATTATGATTTCATTTCTCGATAGATAGTTAATCCAGTTTTTCCCTGTTTCATCCCGTGGTCTCCTCTTTGCATCACCCCTGGCTCCATAAGCTGCCTGCAGCGCAGGTTTTCAATTACAAATCCAGTCTCAGTGGCTCTCCGCATCATCTGGAGTGCTGCATTCACTGCAGTCCGACAGTAGAAGTGAGTGGTGGAAATTCTCTAAATGATCCGCCAATTTATAACAAAGCCACCCCTACAGCCAACTTGCGGGGTGGCAGCAGGGAATAACAAAGGCTCTGTCATTTAGAGGTGGCAGTTGCCACCATATACCACCCCAGTAGATCCGCCCTATGCACCCGTTACAACCAAGGTGGGCAGAAGAGCATCTCTGAACGCACAGTACGTTGAACTTTGTCAGGCAGATGGGCTACAAGACGGCAGAAGACCACACGGGTGCCACTCAGCACTCAGCTAAGAAGAGGAAACTGAGGCTACAATTTGCACAAGCTCATCGAGTGGACAATTGCAATTGGAAAAACGTTGCCTGGTCTGATGAGTCTCGATTTCTGCTGCGACATTGGGATGGTAGGGTCAGAATTTAGGCGTCTACAACATGAAAGCATGGATCCATCTTGCGGCTTGTATCCAGCGGTTCAGGCTGGTGGTGGTGGTGTCATGGTGTCGCGGGAATATTTTCTTGGCTTGGCACTCTTTGGGCCCCTTGGTACCAATTGAGCATCATTGCAATGCCACAGCCTACCTGGTATTGTTGCTGACCATGTCCATCCCTTTATGACCACAATGTACCCAACTTCACAGTGGCTACTTTCAGCAGATAATGCGCCATGTCATAAGGCTGGAATCATCTCAAACTGGTTTCTTGAACATGACAATGAGTTCACTGAAATCAAATGGCCTCACAGTCACCAGATCTCAATCCAATAGAGCATCTTTTGGGATGTGGGGCACGGCTTGGAAGATGACATCATGGATGTGCAGCAAGAACAAATCTGTGGCAGCTTATTGTGATACCATCATGTCAATATGGACCAAACTCCCTGAGGAATGCTTCCAGCACCTTGGTGAATCTATGCCACCAAGAATTGAGGGGCAGTTCTGAAGAAGGCAAAAGGGGTCCCAACCGTTACTAGCATGAAGGGGTACCCTAATGCAAAGTGGCTTGGTGTGAGGGGTGTTACATATCTTAAGGTAACGAAACATAAAACCATTGATTTTATTAACCTACTTGGCAGGGTTCAGATTCTCGGGTTGATTTTTTTAATAAATGTGTTACATCCGAAGAGTTTCGAGAATATTAATCTTTTTTTTCAGACCGAGGATTTAATTTAGCAACATTTTATTAACTTAACTACCCAAAAAAATCCACATTCCCTTGAAACTAGAGAAGTTGGAGATGATTTAGAAGGCAAGCCTTCATGATGAATTCCGAAATCATCCCTGATTCCTCAAATGGCAACAATGACTGCTAAGAGCTACTCTGCATATCCCCACCAACACCTCCCTTTAATCCCAGTGGTCCCCTTAATTCCAGAGAAAAAGGGCTCTAAATCCACATGTGATCTAACCAATAACCCACAGAACTTCACTCATGATAGGCGAGAGGCAGCAGGCGAGGAAGACTACACGGAATGATGAAGAGAGGGGGCTGGCTGCCAGCCAATCACAGCGCAGCAATAATGAGAGAGGGAGAGAGGAGGAGGAGGCGCTGGGTGATGAATCTTTTTTTATAGGTGGGAGCAAGAAAGTTTTTCAGATGAGATGGGAAGAGGACGCGTGCAGGAGGAGCTACAGGTGGAGGAGCAGTGAGGGAGGAAGATCATGAGGGCAGCGGGAGTCCAGATGAGGAGGTGAAGGGAGGAGGACGGAGCACAATGTGGATATATGAGAGTGCAGAGATAAAACCAGAGGAACAAGAAGAAGGAGCAGACTACCTGCTGGAGAGGAGCCTCTAAAACCGTGAGTTAGACTTTTATTCTTTCCTCGTTTGGTTCTGGAAAAAACATCTGAAGTCAGTTTGATCTAAACAGGGGTTTGTAGGAAAGGTTGATTTTCACTCATAATCCAAACAAAAACACTGCAGCCACGGTACCAGAACCAGAACTTCCTGTTCCTGCATCAGAAGATCTGCTGAGAAGCAGCAAAGTTGACAGCAGAAGGTCCAAAGATCCTGGACTAACTGGTGGAAACCAGACAGCGGCAGGTGGTAGCAGGAGATCTGAGGATAAGATGCAGAGACGGGCCTGGGTTCTGTTAGTGAGGTCCAACCTGGACCAACCACTGAACCAACATGGCAGCAGGTTTATGGAACAAACGCTGAAAAACAAAATGATCAGACGGATGTAAGGGCCCAGTCCGAGTCCAGATATCTACCTGTGGCTGCAGCTTCATGGACCTTCATGGAGTTTCATGGAGCTTCATGGAGCTTCATGGAGCTTCATGGACTTTCATGGAGCTTCATGGAGCTTCATGGACCTTCATGGACCTTCATGGAGCTTCATGGACCTTCATGGACTTTCATGGAGCTTCATGGACCTTCATGGACTTTCATGGAGCTTCATGGACCTTCATGGACTTTCATGGAGCTTCATGGAGCTTCATGGACCTTCATGGAGCTTCATGGAGATTCATGGAGCTTCATGGACCTTAATGGACCTTCATGGAGCTTTATGGAGCTTCATGGACTTTCATAGACCTTCATGGAGCTTCATGGACCTTCATTGAGCTTCGTGAAGCTTCACGGTGCTTCTCGGGCCTTCATGGACCTTCATGGAGCTTCATGGACCTTCATGGAGTTTCATGGAGCTTTATGGAGCTTCATAGAGCTTCATGGACTTTCATGGACCTTCATGGAGCCTCATGGACCTTCATTGAGCTTCGTGAAGCTTCACAGTGCTTCTAGGGCCTTCGTGGACCTTCATGGAGATTCATGGACCTTCATTTAGCTTAGTGAAGCTTCATGGACTTTCATGGACCTTTACGGAGCTTCATAGACTTCATAGACCTTCATGGACCTTCAGAGAGTTACTTGGACATTCATGGACCTTCATGGACCCATTATGGACCTTAATGGGACTTCATGGACCTTCATGGGCCTTCATGAAGCTTCATAGACCTTCATGGACCCATAATGGACCTTAATGGAACTTCATGGAGCTTCATGGACCTTCATGAAGCTTCATAGACTTTCATGGACCCATCATGGAGCTTCATGGACCTTCATAGACCTTTATGGATCATCATCGACCTTCATTGACCTTCATAGACTTCATGGACTATCATGGACCTTAATGGAGCTTCATGGATCTTCATCAACCTTCATGGACCTTCATGGAGCTCCTTGGACCGTCATGGAGCTTAATGGAGCTCTATAAAGCCTTATGAAGCTTTATAGAGCTTCATGGACCATCATGAACCTTCATTGAGCTTCATTTGGCTTCATGGAGCTTAATGGACCTTCATGAAGCTTCATGAACCTTCAAGGAGCTTAATGGACCATCATGAACATTCATGGAGCTTAATGGACCTTCATTAAGCTTAATGACCCTTCATGGGGCTTCATTGGGCTTCATGGAGCTTCGTGAACCCACTGAAACCAGTTTGAATATTTTTCCTTTTGTTGATGTTCTGCTGGAACACCAAGCTGCAGTTCTGGAGGAGGACCTCCTACCTCATTATCTCTTTTCTGCAATGCTCCAGACCCGCAGCATGATGCTGCCACCTCCATCCTTCTCATTGGTTCCAAACGGCTCATTTTCTGTCTCATCAAGCTATAAAGTTCTTCCTTTCTGAATTACCCGTTGTTCTGATGGTACGCTGGTCCCACCAGTTCTCTCTAGGAAATCCTGTTTTTGATGCAGAGACTCTTTCGGCGGCCATGTTCCTAAAACCAGAAGATACCGAACTACGCATCATCCAGGGAAACATCTACAACCTTCATGAGACCTTATTAGGGAATTTAGAAGATGTGCAGAGAAAGGAAATAAAGTTCTGGTTCCTGCAGCAGTTTCCTGAGTGAGGATGGTCCAGGACGGTTCTAGAGGAGGAGTCTGGAGACTCATGGATGGAAGGTTCTGATTGGAGCTCTGTCATCTTGCCACGTCGTCTGCATATGGATCAACATCATCAGATGATCCATGTTTGGAATGCAGCTGTCAGACCTCCAGAACAGAACCGGACCAGTAAATCCCCAACCTCACCCTGATCTGGTTCTGCCTTGGCTTCAGAACCGCTCAAACATCCGACCATCCACATTTTTCTGGATCTTCTTCCTGATCTTAGCTTAGAGAGGAGGAGAAACTGATGTAGAAAGAAGGAAGGAACCTGCGTAACGTTCTCCAAACTGATCATACGTCTCCTTTACTGGTTCTGCTGCAGCTTTCTATTTAAACTGAAACGACCCTCAGGAACAAACACCTGCTTTACAAACCGGACATGGTGTTAGGTTTTAGGTTTGGGAGGGGGTTCTGAACCGTAACTGGACCATGTCTGTTCAACGCGGCTATAGAACCTGTTTTCCTTTGCTCAACCCGTTTGGCTTCCAGCTGTTTTTAATGAGCTCGTCCTGCTGGATGAGTCAGAAAAAGCCTCTCAGGGCGACACTGAACCAAACCATGTCCTTTCAGAAGCAGACCAGGAGGCTTTTATTGTGAAAGGATGACCTCCACCCAGCTGTGGAGCTCATCTCTTCAACAGATTACAGAGCAGCAGATGTGACAGATGTGCTAAACTAATTTGTGATAATGAAAAGATTAATGATTTAAAAAAACAAACTCTCCTCTTTGTCATGTTACCTCAGAACATCATAACCTGATGACCTCATTGCTCCTTTATGTCACTTCCTGTTGCTCCACATGAGAGACGGTGACTCAGGTCAGACCACACAGCAAAAGCTAAGATCTAAGTCAATTTTTTAAAAATATGTTGATTTTACTTTATTTCCAGCAGGTAAATGAAACAAAATGAAACTGTATTATCTTATTTTTGATGTAAAATATTGCTTGATCTTATTTCAAGTGTGAGAATCCGGATTCCATCAGTAGATCTCAAATTAAGATAAAATATATTTAAAGGTATAGAGGACGGTCTTTTATTTCCGGGTGGATCATCTCAATAAGTGATCCTCCTAATTGTCAATCATTCTGGTGATGTTTACATAAATCCATCCTACGTACCCGTCACGTTAGCTGTCTTTTTCTGCGCACGCACACTTTCAGACGAATATCTGTTGGGAAGCTACGGTTTCAGACAGTCATTGAAGCTCACCTTTCTCACCACGCATCTTTGAAAATGGCCGAGGGTCATTCGAAAAAAATATCTAAGCAAATGAAAAGAAAAGAAAGGCCTCAGAATAAATCCCGGAATGCTTTGCACTGAGAACTCTCCTTGCAAAGCATTATGGGATTTTTACCTGCTTCCTATTAGTCCACTCCACTGTTGCCATTGAGCTGTTGCTACCCGACATTGGTGACTAAAGTAACAAAGATAGGCGCAGTGAAGGAGGAGTTAAATGACAGCAAAAGCATTGATCATCTGTCAAAACAGACAGTTTAACAGAGTTCACTATAAAGTCCACTATATATCCATTCATCTATCTTCCTCCATATCCGGTCCGAATTAGCCCAGACTTCCCTCTCCCTAGCCACTTCTTCCAGCTCTTCAGGAGGAACTCCAAGGCGTTCGGAAGCAGCTAGTATAGTCTCTCCAGCGTGTCCTGGGTGCTTCCCGGGGCCTCCCGAAGGGACGTGCCGGAACACCTCACCAGGGGAGGCGTCAGGGCATCCTAGAAGCAGATGCCCAAGCCATCTCCAACTGGCTCTCTACGGCGTGGAGAACATGGCTCTACTCGAGTCCCTCCCACGGATGACGAGCTTCTCACTGCATCTCACAGGGAGAGCCCAGCCACCCCTGGGGAGGAAACCCATTCCGACGCTTGTATCCAGCGATCTGGATTCTTTTCGGTCATGGCCAGAGTTCATGACCATAGATGAAGAGTAAGGCATTAGATCGACCAGTAAATCCCGAAACTTCGCTTTTTGGGCTCAAGCTTCTCTTCACCACTGACGGACCGGTACAGCGCACCCGCTGCACGGCAGATGCTGCACCAATCCGCCTGTCAATATCTCCCGCTTCCTTCTTCCCTCATTCGTGAACAAGATCCCAAGATACTTAAACTCTTCATCACTTGGGGCAGGACACCCCCTCTGCAAGGCCCTCTACCCTTTTCCGGCTCAAGACCATGGCTACTCGGATTTGGAGGCGATTATCCCCATCCACGGCCACTTCACACTTTCGGCTGCCGAACCGATCCACCTGCTGCAGATCACACACGACCACGGCCGGTAGCAGGACCATATCATCTGCGAAAAGCATAGTTGAGACCCAATCCTAAGGCCACCAAAAGGGATCCCCCTCCAACACCTTGGCTGCGCCTGAAATCTCTGTCCATGAAGGTAATGAACAGGAGAATGGTGACAAGGAGCAGCCCTGGCCCGGTCAACTCTCACGGAAGCTTGAAACCCGTCTTTCTGCCGGCAATGCGGACCAGACTCTGACACCGGTCATACAGGGACCTGACAGCCCTTATCAAAGGGCCCGGCACCTCATACTCCCGGAGAACCCCCCACAGGGCCCCCCGAGGGACACGGTCGAACGCCTTCTCCTGTGTCCACAAAGCACATGTAGACTGGTTGGGCGAACTCCCATGCACCCTCCAGGATCCTGAGGGGGTGTAGAGCTGGTCCAGCGTTCCACGACCAGGACGGAAACCACATAGCTCTTCCTGAATCCGAGGTTCGACTATCCGACGGACCCTCATCTCCAGCACCAAGTCTCTTAAAAAATCCTCCACAATAACCTTAAGTCTAAGGGATTTCTATTAGCTTTCATAATAATTTTTTGCAGCTTTACACCTTTTGAGGCTCCACGGGCTTCCATCTGCTTAGTCCATGGTGACACGCTCTGATTAATATAGACCCACGTCCTCCTTGTATCTATGGTTTCTGACCAAACATGTCGGCCCACTGTGAAAGTCTCTCTTCTTTGAGGAGTCCACCCGAACCTGAACCTGTCTGACCCAGCGGCCCCTCACACCGCCTTCCTTTGAATGATAGTTGATCAGTTCCAATGGATCCTTATTTCATCCCTTACATCTCTGTCAGTAATGGCGACCTGCAGGACGTCATGTTGTGAATAGCCTCAGATCTTGGTCTTTCTTCCTTCAAATATCTCTGAAGGTTTCAGTTAACGGATGGAATCTTTGTGGACGGGATCCTAAATTCTGCTGTGTTCTGTGAAGGTGTTCTGTCAGATGAGCATACCCCGTCAGACAAGCATACGCATAGTCAATGTGCATGCGCAATGACTTCAGGAATGGGTTTTATCCCTTTATTTTTGTATGAAAAATAGACTTTAAACTACCTCGACGGGCATGTATCCCGCTTTAGTCATGTACAAAAAAAAGAAATCTTTAAGGTCAGATCACCATATACTCAAAAAAACACCAAAAATGGGTAATTAAATTGTTTTTTGTACATGACTAAAGGGATACAAGCCCATTGAGGTAGTTTAAAGTTTGTTTTTCGTACAGACTTAAAGGGATAAACTGAAGGAATAAACTGGGATAAACTAACCAGTGATAAAGAGGTAGCGCTTGGGCTCAGATCATGAACACTTCCCTGCCAATAACTGCTTGATGGCTGAGCTTCGATTTATGATCCAGCTTCCATTCCATCAGAGAGCATAGCTGCAATAACTGCTTGATGACAGCTTCATTCTTCCAGCAAACAGCATCTGACAGCAGCTCCCACTGCTGGCGGAAAGCAGCCAGTTAAACCAGTATCTGATTATTTGATCCTTTTTCTGATGTGCATTTGATGTCTTAAGGGATCAGAGATTTTTTCCTGCTGCATCATGTAGTTTGTTTTATTTCTGATAATGATGAGGGGCTTTTCTGGGTCCTGGTGAACACACAGTGGTGAAGTTATGAGTGAGCATCTTCCTCCTGCTGGGATGAAAGAGGAGGCTGGAGATGAACAATCAGCTCTTTTCTGAAACACCTCCGTCCATCTGTTCCATCAGAGGAGAGCCTCTGCTGCAGCCTTCCTGACATTAATGTCTCCCAGCATGCCATCTGCTCCCTCAGGGCTCCATGGAGACAGACCCTCTGCTGATGAGGACAGTGTGATGCTGGGTGTGGATGAGAGGACAAGTCACACTTTGTTTTCAGTTTGATGGGTGATGAAAGTTGGAGGATTACAGGGGCAGGATGAGGGAAGGAGCCTTTTTCGTGTCACAAAGCTGGAGTTCGTACCCTGAAGGTCAACTTGTTCTGTTACTGACTCAGATTGGACCAAGCTTTAGCTGTTGGACAAATGGACTCACATTTACCTCCTTCATCCCATTCCAAACAGCCCTACAGGGTCATGACCTTTAACTTCTTGAGCCCCAGTGAGTTTCACTTTCTTTCCTTCATAGGCTCGTTCCTGAAAGCTTCCATACTTTAACATAGACATATGTAATATCCACAGATATATCAGAATCTTGGCTTAAAGCTAAAATAAACAATTCATTTAAACATTAAACACAGGCAAATACAGTTGAATACATTTTTTTTGTAAATTACAAAAGAAAGAGGCTCTCCAGGTCGCTGCAAACCCAACAACCAGCACATCTGCTCCAAGCAGTTTCACCTCAATCTAGCAAGGATTTACTGATTCAGAACCACAAAAATATCAGAATAGTCACCATTGTTTGAAAAGTAGAATGACTTAAAGCTGAACTTTTCGGAAGTAAAAACTGAAGAAACCTCTACTTTTGTAGGTCATGTTAAAGGAAAATTCCGGTCATATTCAGAATACAAACTTCTGAAAGTACTTTAATAAGGAAATTATTACATACTGTTCAATAAATTATAAGAATAAATAGTAATTAAGAGTAATTTTCGTTTGAATGTGCTTTACTGGAGGCATCCATGTTTGTCAAAGTTTGCCACTGGGTATCCAGAACGATTCTTAAGTCTACATCTGATTTTGTACAGCAGCTGTAGTTAGTTATTTAAAACATTCGAGCCCCTAGGCTTCAGAATGTTGGCTACATATTACGTCTGGCCAGAAGTTTGATGGCAAAATCCTCCCTCTTCAAGTTGGCGGAATCAGCGACGGAGACAGTCCATGGGGTCAGGCATTGGTCGGATTTCACTATAGCTGTGGTGAATTTCAGTACGGTGAAGTCCTCTGGGGAATCTTCAGCTGAATCGCTGTTGATTTGCAGGATGTGTCTAGTAGTTTTACTGGATTTTGGCTTGTAGCAAAAGCTGGGGAGAATGGCGCTAGGCTTACGCATGGCCGTGGCGCCACTGCTGGAAGATGGCAGGGAGGGGAGGGCTACTATATTTGTGCAAAAATGGCCGCTCCCAGACCTAAATTGATCGGAAGAAAATAATTTTTTTTTTTACTGTTTAATGCTAAATTCATTAAATCATTGCTAACGTATTAGTTTTAGGTATAAATAATGACCTATTGATTATTCCTTGCTGACTTGCTGAGGACCATAACTTTTTGATTTCTGTAATTCCCAAAAATGCATATAAAAAAATCAGTCCACTCTGAATGAGCCTTTTGGTATTCTGTATTCCATTTGCTTTTTTCTCTGAAACCACAGCAGCTGTGGTGTTGGCTTTCTTTTGAAACTAAACTGTTACCAAAAACAGGACATGCAAACAGAACTGAGGATGAAAAAAGGAAATTGTCGCTGGGTATCCGGGGTCAAAAGTGAGTCCATCTGCACGATGGCTGCACTTTGATCCAAACTACAAGTTAAAAAAACATCTGTAATTCCTCTGGATTTATGTCTCTGGCTGCGGTTTGAGGGTCATTAATGTTTCTATAGTTTCTAGTACTGTTGCACCGATACTGATACCAGTATCGGACGGGGCCCCGATCCAGCACTAAAATGGTGGTATCGGTATCGTGGAGTACCAACAAATAGGGCACCGATACCATTTTGAGAGCCAAAAGCTTATTCAACTATTGTCACACATTCCAGGTAGGAAATAAAAAGTTCTACTGGATTCACTTTGTTTTAGTCTTTTTTTTCCTGCTTCACAAAGGCAGGCAGCAGCTTCAAAAAGCCATGATGGCAATTATTTTACATCCAACTAGTATGCAGTTCTTCAAATATAGACACACACACATCAATTTAAAACAGATGGTATCGGCCAATATTGCACAGCCAGGTACCTGGTATCTGTGTTGGGGCCAAAAAATGGCATCGGTGCAACACTAGTTTCTAGCCGTGACCCTGGAGGTCTGACTCTGGAGAAGGAAGGTTAGTGGAATAACAATAAACCTTCTTTCCACCCTTGGCTGACAGACAGAACCAAACCACTGGAAGACCGATGATGGTGAGAAAAGAGCACCTAAAACGATCTGAAGCAGTATGTCAAACCTCTGGGCCTGAAACCGACCTGAGTCCTCACCAGACCGCCGTACCAGCGAGGTGAACGCTTTCCTTCATACACACTGTTGAATGTATTCTCCCCTTATAAACCTCCCCATACTAACTCAGGGTTTTTCAGATGTTAAGTCCAGGACAAAACCTGCAGCTAAACTCTCCATAATGGAAAATGTGATGCCCAGCGGCTCCCCAGGTGACACCAGCCTGATGGGCTACAACTACCTGGCCTTGGTGCTTGGCATCGTCTTGATCGTTGTCATCATCCTGGGGAACATCCTGGTATGTCTGAGCGTGCTCACCGAGCGCTCACTGAAGACCGCCACCAATTACTTCATCATCAGCCTAGCGGTAGCTGACCTGCTGCTGGCTGTGCTCGTGCTGCCTCTCTACGTCTACTCGGAGGTCAGTCAGGAGTTTTATGTGGAACCAGTGGAGGTCTGTCTTTTTTATAAGACGCAGTGACAGTGAATTGATGTGTGTACAGTTCCTAGGAGGAATCTGGACCCTGAGCACCTCCATTTGTGATGCTCTGATGACCATGGATGTGATGCTGTGCACCGCCTCCATCCTAAACCTCTGTGCCATCAGTGTGGATCGGTAAGTCACCATTACCTTCATACAACCTTTGTCTATCCATCGATTTTCTTCTCTCATCGGATGTAGGATCACAGGTATATCAGCTCCTTTCCCCTCTTGGGCGTGCATATTTTTTTACTCTGATTTCACCCTTTCACTGAATTAGAGGGTCTGACAAGGAGAAGGTGATTCTCTTTAGATCTTAATGTCCACAAATCATGACAGAAAGAATATTTTAGTACAAAGATTGAGGTTTAAAAAGGAATTGTAGGGGACCAGGCAAGGACCATCAAGGAAGGTGGAGGTATTTTTAATGGTTACTACTGTAGCAGTAACTTAGATGCTCTGTTCAATCAAATCACTGCCCTATGAAGTTCTTACCTATTTTTTAAGGCAGGATATCCAACTGAGGAAGCTCATTTCAGTCCCTTGTCCAGGATCTCATCCCAGGCTTAGGACCAGGTCATTTTTTTAAAATTCTAGAGTCATACTTCAAGTCCTGAGTCAAAATTCTTGTCAAGTCATACCTCTGAAACTATGAATCTCACATCCTTTTGAGTCATTTTTAAAGGACTCATCACCTGGAAATCATACTTTTTATGTTAAAGAGTCTGTTGTGATTCAGTTAAAACCTGCCGAATAATCTCTGGAGCATGAAAGTGTTCTTTTTCTCCTGTGGGCTTGCTGTGCAAACCAGAAAAGCCCACAAAGGCACGCTTTCCTCAAAGAAAAAACACTCCTGATGAAGTCCAGATTAGACCTACGGTGGCTTGATAGTGGAAAAGCATCCAACATATACCTAATGGTGCACAACCAACCAGAAGAATGTGGGAGAGCTCTCTACCACTGATTAATACTTTAAAATTAGGTAATCTGCGTAGGTGTCGCAGTGAACGCTGGGACGTCCCCACCCCTTCTGCAGACACTCGCCGACTAGAGGCCTCTGATTGGTCAAATCTACATCCGCTCTACACTATGCGTATTTCCTGTTTAGTATCTTACCGGCTTGTTTTGTTTGTATGACCGACATTGCGGAAAATGCCACGTGCAGTTGGATCAGCTAGAACAGTGAGGTGCGTGAGAACGCTGGGACCCTTTTTTCCACTTGGATCCCCGCTCTTTTTCGGTCATGTCCTTCTGTTGTTCCGATGTCAAAACTTACCCGCCCCTCCTCACCGTGGTCGTGATGCCCAGACTCCACAGCTAGTTTGTGATTGTCCCTCATGCATTGTGGCGCGGAATAATACAACGCAGAAAAAACTTAAAAATTGAGTCTAAATCAAAAATGTCGGCATCATACCCGCTACAAGCTCACTGCGACACACTTCTGCAGCAGTATGATATGGCAGTATAACAGCCCGTTATACTACCTACGGCCACTAACGGGTCTCATGTAAGAGTCCAGGAAATGATGGTGTTCTGTAGAAAAACCCTTGTGGAAATTGCCTTGATTCTGCTCTGTTTGTCTGTACTGCCCCTGCTGGCCTCTGCTCCTTTCTGTGCTGCTTTTAATTTAATAATGTTTTTCATCTGCATCTTTTGTGCCTTCACCCTAATCCCACATTATTGGTCTCACCTGTGATCCTGGCTTTATATACTGCCCTTTGGCTGACAAGCTTTGCCAGATTATTGAAAGCCCTTAGTGAATAAATGTCCAGCGTTGATCTCCTGCCTTTCTGAACTCAAACTTCTTTCTACCTCCTTAACTACCTTGTTCTGCCTTTCCCAAGTTAGATATTAACCTATCCTCAGATCTCATGGACACTTTGCTTGTTTTTGCATCTTGATTTCCAACCCCTGCTTTTCCCCTGAATTTGTCAGCCTGAATCTTCCTCCCTGTGCTTTATATTGTTTGTGGGCGCAGACTATCAATTCAAGCCTGTTGCTGTCACTTGTTTCTGATTCCAATGCTTGAACCAAGTTTCTGTTGACCACAGAGTTCTACCCTTTCTGCTAGGCAGAACTCTTTTTCAGGAGTTAACTAAAAATTAATTCCTGTAGAAGATGCTTCTGAAGTGCAATATGCTGATGAAGGTTCTCAGTCATCCAGGTCAGTCATTCCGTAGAAATTCAAAAAATCATCCACTGTCTTGGTTTTCAAGATGGAGTGCTGCGTGCCACTTCCAGGAAGCTTTCTCAATTCAAATGTCTCGATCCGCAGGCGAGTTTGAGTCTTTTCTTATATAGACAACTTTGTATCGCTTGGAAACATGCAATGGTAACCGATGAATGGGTCGTTAGTTCCATCAAGGCCTGTAATATCTGAACCCGTCTATGATTCTAGGGGTCGGTCGTATATAAGACTCAAACTCACTGGCGGATCCAGACATTTGAAATTTCGAGAAAGTTTCCCTGAGAGGTGGCTAAACGCCTTCAAATCTTGAAAAACCAAGTCCAAGTGGATATTTTCTTTTTTGAATTTTTACGGAATGCTTCTGAAGCTTCTTAATACCAGCCTCTTATTATCAAGGTTCCCTTAAAACCTGTCTCAGTGACAGGTTTTAAGGGACTTTTTTTTTTTATCACACTTATCCTTCCTGCCGGGCCACAAACCTGACTCTCTCTCAAGAGGTTCCTAACTCTGCTGCTGATTTTCTTTCTGAACTCCAAATTAAATTCTAAATACTACTTGCCTCTCAGTATCTACCCTGAACTATATCCCAATATAACAGCACTTTCTGTCTTCTGGTTCTGGTTTAGAACTGAATGTATTCGATGATGCTTGAAGCCTGACTATTTATACACAGTACAGGTGCTGGTCATAAAATTAGAATATGATGAAGGAGAGATTGATTTCAGTAATTCCATTTAAAAAGTGAAACTTGTATATATTATATTCATACATTGGCATACAAACTCATATATATTTCAGATGTTTATTTTGTTTAATTTTGATGTGATTACAAATGACAACAAATGAAAAATCTCAAATTCATCATATCAGAAAATTAGAATATTGTGAAACAGAAGTTCAAAATTGATGGCCCCTGGTGCCACACTCCCTAATCAGCTAATTAACTCAAACCACCTGTAAAAAGCCTTTAAATGGTCTTTTGCAGTCCAGTTCTATAGGCTACACAATCATGGGGAAGACTGCTGACTTGACCAGATTGTGTAAAAGACTTAATTCATCTACACCTTTGCACAAGGAGGGCAAGACACAAAGGTCCCGTCGCTAAAGAGGCTGGCTGTTCACGAAACTCAGTATCCCAGCAGCACAGAGAGGCGAAAGGAAGGAAAAGATGTGGTCGAAAAAAGTGTACAAGCAGAGAGATAAAACAGCACTCTGGAGAGGATTGTGGCTGGAAAACCCATTCAAAAATGTGGGGGGAGATTCACAAAGAGTGGTGAAGTAGCTGGAGTGAGTGCTTCCAAGAACCACCACACACAGACGTAGGAATTACGTGGGTTTCTGCTGCTGCATGGCATTCCTTTGTGTCAAAAACCACACTCTTGAACCACAGACAGCGTCCGAGAAGCGCCTTGCTTGGGCTAAAGAGAAACAGGACTGGACTGCTGGTGAGTGTGGTCCAAAGTCATGTTCTCTGATGAAAGTAAAAATTTTGCATTTCCTTTGGAAATCAAGGTCATCAAGTCTGGTGAAGAAGAAGAAGGCACTTCGCATCCGCATGTGGCTTGAAGTCCAGTGTAAAGTTTTCCACAGTCAGTGATGAAGTCAGGTGCCATGTCATCTCTGCTGGTGTTGGTCCATTGTGTTTTCTGAGGTCCAGGGTCAACGCAGCCACATACCAGGAAGTTTTAGAGCACTTCATGCTTCCTGCAGCTGACCAACTTTGGAGATGCAGATTTATTTTCCCAGGACTTTGCACCTGCACACAGTGCCAAAGCTACCAGTACCTGGTTGAAGGACCATGGTATCCCTGTTCATAATTGGCCAGCAACCCCTCCTGACTTTAACCCCATAGAAAATCTATGGGGTATTGTGAAGAAGAAGATGAAATACACCAGACCCAACAATTCAGAAGAGCTAAAAGCCACATTAGAGCAATTTGGGTCAGAACACCTGAGCAGTGCCAGACTGATCGACTCCATGCCACTGCATTGCTGCAGTAATACAGGCCAAAGGAGGCCCAACTAACTACTGTGTATGCTGTACATGCTCATACTTTTCTTGTTCATACTTTTCAAAGGCCAACATTTCTATAAATCCTTTGTTTTTATTGGTCTTCAGTAATATTCTAATTTTCTGATATGATGAATTTGAGATTTTCATTTGCTGTCATTTGTAATCATCAAAATTAAACAAAATTTAAACATCTGACAGAGGCGAGTTTGTATGTAATGTATGAATATAATATACAAGTTTCACTTTTAAAATGGAATTACTGAAATCAATCTACTTTTTCATGATATTCTAATTTTATGACCAGCACCTGTATATGTTCCATGATCGCCTCCATTGGCAGCACACTGGCAGCAGCAATCAACGTTAAAACTTCCAGTCCCTATGGAAACAATCACATTTACATTATTATTATTATCTCACTGTGATTAAAACTTCATCATCACTCTCTAAAACAAGAATTGAAAATTAATTTAACTGTCCCAGTCTTAATGTCCCTGAAGACATTACTTCAGGGCTCACTTTAAAAAATTCAATTTTCTTAGTCATTCTGTTTCTTTAGAGATGAAGCTATTGTAGAGATAACAATTTCCATCCTGGTCTCCAGTATGACTGGGATAAAGAGCCCAATTAACAACTTCCTAGGTGTAAAGAAAATTTGATGAAACACTTCAGTGAATCAAACACGACTGACACTACAGATATATAATTTTAGTACTGATGGTGACAGGCTATATTTACTGCTGAGAAGAGGCTGTCATTTTGCAAATGAGAAGATGTTTCTACACATAAAAGGCAGAGAGAATATATGAACCTGTTCATTAAGCATTTTATTACATTAAGAAGGGAATTTTAAAGGAAAAGTCTGGTCAGCAAGGAATAACCAATGGTGATTTAATGAATTTAGCACGAATCAGTAAAAAACTAAAATAAAAAACAAGAGTTTTCGTCACGATCACCTAATCCGGGAGCGGCCATTTTTGCCCAAATATAGTAACGCGAGAACGCTGGGACCCTTTTTCCACCTGGATTCCTTCTCTAAAAAAACATGTCATTAATCCGTTACTCTCTGCTTCACATAGTGCACTGGTCATCACCATCATGGTTAATAGCACCATTGTGACAAACACCAGATACAGCATTGGGACTTGATCAACAGCCGACAATTGCACCATGACGCCACAAACCAGTAGGTGGCAGTAGTGTTCTTTGACAAACATAGATGTCTTCCAGTAAAGCACATTCAAAATGAAATTACTCTTAATTAAAAACACTGATCATTTATTAAAAAATTATGTAATAATTTCATATACTTACAGTTCTTTCAGAAGTTTGTATTTGAAGTTAACTGGACTTTTCCTTTAAAAGAAAAACTCTGATGAATCTTTTTGGCAGCAATGATTTTTTATTTCATTGGATTGAACCACATCATCCTAAGTCTAAGAACAAACCTCCAATGTGTCTGGTAACATTGCAGGTACATCGCAGTGGTGGTGCCCCTGAGATATAACCGAAACCAGTTCAGTGTTCGACAACTGGCCCTGATCACTGCAACCTGGGTCCTGTCCCTGGGTGTGGCGAGTCCTGTCATCTTTGGTCTGAACCAGGTGCCAAACCGGGACCCAACGGTGTGCAAACTGGAGGATGATCGCTTTGTGGTGTACTCATCCATCTGCTCGTTCTTCGTGCCTTGTCCTGTCATGCTCTTCCTCTATTACTGGATGTTCCGCGGTCTGCGGCGTTGGAGCAGTCGTAGCCGGCCGCGGTCTCACCGGGTTGGACGGAGAGGTCTCTCTTTGCATCTTGGCTCAGCTCTGCGTAGAGCGAAAGATGCAAGTACTGACAGCGGAGGGAAGGTTGTATTCGCAGTGTCACCTTTAAGCCCCACCTCTCCATCCACATTCCAGACAACAGCACCTGGTGCAGCCCCCCTTACAGAGCGAAACCAGGACGGGACAGCAATGGCAGCTGATAGCGACCCAATGACCACTCAGATGGACAGCGCCTCGAATGGAGAGAACACAGGGGCCAGGGAGGGAAGCAGCCGTAGAGAGAATGGCCGGAAAAGGAGCACCATTAAGAGGGGACGAAGGACCAGCAAGACCAGCAGGGTCAGTGGGAGGGAACGCAAGGCCATGAGGGTCCTACCAGTCGTTGTTGGTGAGTATCAGAACAAGAACAGGGCTACCTCTGACACTGGATGAGACATAATTAACCCTAACCCCGATCATTGTTTGTCTTTTTCCTTTTATTGGTTATAATTAACTTCTCTTTAGCTAGAAAAGTCACCACTGACGTGAACAGTTTTTTTTTTTATTTGCGGAGAGGAAGGCGTTTGACGTTTTCAACAGAATAGATTTCTTTGCATCTGCATCAATCTGACATAATCTGGCTTTCAAGCAAATCAGTCAAGTTAAAGTTTGATCAGATAAGTTGAGGTTTAATCAGATAAATTAAGGTTTTATCAGTCACTCTCTGCAGGAAGTTTCTTCTCTTCACAAAATGTCCTTCAGGTTTTCCTGTAGCTCAGTCACGCTGTGGCTTCATTAAAAATAGAAACTGCTTCTCCATGGAAGCTGCTTCAATTCCTCAGTAACAGTTTCACACCAAGGAGAATAAAAAAAATCACACCTAATCCTCCTAAAACAGACTGGTGGTCTACAAAGAATCGTGATTACAGGCATTTGTCTTCCTTTCTGTTGCTTGTTTATCCTTCTAAGACTGACACCAGTCTGCCTTTCAGGTGTCTTCCTGGCCTGCTGGACGCCCTTCTTCACAGTCCACGTCACCAAGGTGTTGTGCCGCTCCTGTGACATTGGTCCCACCCTCATTTCTGTGGTCACATGGCTGGGTTATGTAAACAGCGCTGTTAACCCCATCATCTACACAGTCTTCAACACGGAGTTCAGGAACGTCTTTCACAAGCTGCTCTGCTGCCGGACATGACCCTGGAAAGCTCCGGAAGTCTTCTTCATCAAGTCTTACTCCTCTATATACTCAGACTGTCTCTCATTTTAGTGCATTAGTCTATTTCTCAGAGCAGAGGCATCAAATACCTGAGAGATGTTTAATGATATCTGATTAGATTAGAGGTAAAGTGCTTACATGTCAGTGTGGATGTGTTTGGTTCTTCTCACTTTGGTTAATGTTCTTGAGACACAAATGATGAAAACAGATCAGACAGAAATTGGAATGTTTAACAAAGCTGCTGAGATTTGTAGCTTTTAAATTTGTGAAACATGAAATCTAGCTGGATGCAGACAAATAAAACAATAGGAGAGAAGGATGAAACTGGCTTATGGCTCCTTGTCCGCTGGGTCTCAGGAGGCGGCCCTGTTGGTAACGAGAAAACTAACGCACAAGCTCCAATACCAGAGACTCACACGGAGATACACATTGGTCCTCAAGAGGTTAGAGAGAAGATGAGCTGAAACTCCAATACTTTCAACTGTCTTGTGCTGGTGAAGATTCTCAGTCATCCAGGTCATAGTCATTCCAAAAAAGCTAAAAAACAATCCACTTGACTTTGTTTCCAAGTTTGAAGGCATGTCGCTTCCCATCCAGGAAGCTTTTTCAATTTAAAATGTCAGAAATAGCGTTGAGTTCAAGGCTTTATTGAGTGGACCAAAGTAAAGCATTGTTTTGGCTTAGAAACATGCAAACTGAACCTGACCAATGGGTCCGTTCCTTTGGAATGGGTTTTTTTTGTCTCTTCGTTAGCCTGTAATACCCGAAACCTGTCTATGTCTCTGAAAGGGGGGTAGTTAAAGGGAATTGTTGGCCTGGCCTGTTCCCTTTCAGAGATATAGAAATGTTTCGGGTATCACCGGCTAACAAATAAAAAAAACAACCCCCATTCCAAAGGGGCGGACCCCTTCGTCAGGTTCAATTTGCATGTTTCTAAGCCAAAACAATGCGTTGCTTTGGTCCACTCAATAAAGCCTTGAACTCAAAGCTATTTTTGACATTTTGAATTGAAAAAGCAAAACATCTTTAAACTTGGAAACAAAGACCCGTGGATTGATTTTTTTTTTATTTTTTTGGAATTACTTTCAATTGTCTTTCAACTGAGGAGCCGTATTTTGTACCAAAATACTTGGTCTCAGTCCAGGTGGTGAAAGGAGATGTAAATGTTGTTCACCCACTCCACCATCTGTATGCAGACAGGAGCATGTTAAGTCCTCCAGGTTTCTACTCTTACCTCCGTCAGGGATGAGCTTGCTATTGGAGCCCCACGGTGTCGGAAAGAGATGAGACTAAGCTTTACCACCATGCTTGTTTTTTGTGAAGAAGTGAGGACTGAAAACACAGCCCTGTGGTGTCCCAGTCCTGACGACATAGGGGAAGACGGCATGTTTTTTCTTCCACGTACGAATTGACGGACCAGGATTACTCAGGGATGAATAGATTAAACCAGGAACGAAGGAAGAAAGTCAGAAATATAGAGGAATAAAGGCCCAGAGTAAAGAATGAGCAAGAACCGACTGAACTTCTGGACCTACAGAAGCAGGGGGGGCTTAAAATATGTTTGCTTGTCTTCTCTTTCAAAGTTTCTGCAGAACTTTCTCAGACTGTGTAAATCTGTGAAATAACAGATCATGAGGAAGATCTTGGCCCCGATCCGTAAGCAGCAGAACAAAGCGACTGAAACAGACGTCTGCAGAATCTGAGGCTCCGTCCTCAGAGGAGGACTAAAGGTCAGAGCGCTGAACAAAGACTGAGCTCATACAGCGAAATGTCATCTGGACAAATTAACCTTTAAATATCAGTAGAGGAGAAGACTGACAGGAGGAGGGTGGAGGAGTCGGCTCTGTTGGACATTACAGGCCAAGGTGAGACAGAGGAGACGGGTTCATCACAGGATTCACACCTGAGAGGGTCCAGCAGGTAGTTTCCGCTCCAATGACGACTTCGCTTTACAAGACAGGTTTTACTCAACGTTTGCATCTACGGCTGAAATGCAGTAAATAACATCTGAATTTAACCCTTTATAGGGCACTAAGTGAAGTACTTTGAAATCAAGATTTCAAGCCAATAATGTTATTGGAATCCAGGACCTTTGTAACATTCAAAAAATATGAATAAAGAAAATCATCAACCAGTAAAGGTCCGGAGACATTTTTAATTATAATCTGTTACTTAAAAGAGAATTTATCACTGAAAGAAAATCAGGTTTTTATGTATCCATTTTATACATAGAATTTAAAAATATATATAACATTTTTCCCATTTTAAAATCTAAAGTGTTTTTTGAAGTAGAGAACAACAATTGTTCAGTTTTGCATATCGACAATTTCCTCACATATTTTATCACATATTTTATAAAACACCTGAACTGACCGCTGGCTATTTTCTTTCTTTTTTCTGTCTTAATGTTGGCAGTGGGCTTTATGCCGCCCCCTGCGAGGCTTTAAACCTGGGTTTGAATGGAAAGTCAAGCCATTCTAAAGCACATATCAAGGTATTCATTCTCTGAGCCTGGATCCATATTTATTTTAGATTCTGTTCATGGTGGGAGAATCCTGCTTCACAGCAGCAGGTTGAGCCAAACATCTACTCTAAATGTACAGGGGTGATCTTTGAGTCACGCCATTTCACTTTTCTTTCACCAGTTCACCACAGTTCTTCCAGCAGTCCACACTTTCTCTGCTCTCTTTTTCTCATCATCTTCTCCTTCTTTCCCATCGTCCGGCACCAAGTAGCTTGCAGCAGCAACCCAGACCGACAGCAGCTCATTGGATCATTTGGATCACGTGCAGCCTGGTGCCGGATGCTCCAGAGGGCTTTACCATATTACCAGGAGAAGCGCACAAGTGATATTTAGAGCACTGGGTCGGTTACACAACAGGCGGTACTTTATAAATGTTTTAAATCAGGTAGGGCCCGGATTAGCCAGCAGGTGGCTCCGGATCTGGTCCCCGATCCACTAATCCTGCGATCCTCTGCCTTAGAGGCACTTTATATTTTTTATTTTATAAATTTAAATATAATTGTTAACTACGCTTATTAACGTTTTGACTTTACTTTTTACCTTTTCTTTCTTGAGTTGTTAACGTATTTTTTTACTTAATTTACATTAGGTAATATAGAATTCAAAGGTTAATCTAATTGGTCAAATGCCAAAATAAGATGTACAGCCATGTAGCAGTGTCTTTGCTGAATTGCTGGATATAGATATTGTGCTTCTAGACCTCACTGATGGGGGGGGGCTCCATTTCTAAAGGGTATGCAAGCGATCAAAAACGGTAACTTGCCCTATAAAGGTTTAAGCAAGCTGCTCCAAACAGAACCGTCTCAGACTGAGGCTCAGTCTGAAGTTCTCTAGTTATTATTTGGGAGGTTGTTTTTCCTGCTTTTTTTCAAACCACATCAGTCCTTTTTCCGTGGAATCAAACCTGCTATGTAGATCCAGATAGACAAGGATCTAAATCGTCCTACTGGACTCTGCAGCCTGCAGAAAATCATCTGAAGCTACGTGATCAGAACCAGACAAACCCCCTACTCAGTCACAGAGTCAGAGTTTGGTTCTAAAAGAAGTCAGATGTGCTTATTTCAATGCAGCAGTTTGTAAAAAGGTATTTGAAGACAGATCAGTGCCGTTTAGAACACCTGAGCAAATTGGCTCCTCTAAATTAGAGTCATGTCATTATGATGCGTTTTGAAATCAAACATTCAGATGGAATCGTGTTCCAGCTGATTGTGGACCTGCTGTTTTAAAGTCGTCAGGAAGTTATATTAAAATGTCAAATCATTCTGGCTTAAACATGTATGTAAATGTACTTTTTATCAGATAATATTGTCCAAAATTTAGAAGATTTCTATAAAAAAAAAACCCTGTCTTAAAAAATCTGTGGGTTTTTTTGCTCTTTATCTTCTGCAGGCCAGTTAGTTATACGTCATCCTGAACACCTAAATTCGACCAATCATATATCAACGGTCATCTGTCAATCAATTTTTTTCGGTCATAGCACATCTTGATTCATATGTCGCAGCTAATATGCGCAATGGTTGAAATAAGAAATAAGAATAATTTCCTTTCCCATTGAGTTCCGTCCCAGTGTTCACGGGATGGACGTCTGTGTGTATTGTCTTCAGCTTGAAGCATTAGAGCTAACAGAACTGGTAGCGTTGCGAGGCAGAGGCTCAAACATGTACGGCTGGAAGCCTTCTACACAAACAAAGCTTCTGCAGCCCTGGCGTCCTCTTCCACAACATCTTCCTCCCCCCGCTTCCTCCTCTAAATAAAAATGGATGATGGAGGAGACTCATCCACCCACCTCCGACACTAAACTCTCCTCCTCTTCTTGCATGTTTCTCTGTCCATAGCGTTCTGCTTGACAGTGTCAGTTTCTAAGTCACCACTTTAGTGCTACTTGGTCCCAATGGAATTTCCATTGGGAACCTGCTAGCACTAAGTTGCTAACTGGTTGGCAAGATGCTTCCAACAAACAGGCCACAACCAAACTTTTTGCAAACCTTCGACCACAACAACCCCGCCCCTTGATAAACGACCAATCATATTCACTTTATTCCCTCATGTAAAGTCGGGCACCACTCGGGGGAATTCGTAAAAACGGTTGGAACAGCAGCTTCCCTACAACTTGTTTGTTTTCATTCTCCTGTAGTGGAGGAAAATTCAGAAGCAGTTTCAGAACGAGATAAAAACAAACAACAAAAAGAGTCTGTTACCATGGTGATATGCTCAGAGTTAGAGCCAATACTCTCTATGGAGCAGGAATGTTTTCCCAGATTCAACAAATGTAGAGTTTCCACAATCCCCCGATCCTGGAGGACCACAGCACCAGTCTCCAAAATCCTCCCCTAATACTTCACTTCCAGGACGTGTTTAATGACAGCGTGAAGGAGTCGGCGCTGAGCTGGTAATCAGCTGCTAGTTGCAGCAGCAGGTGGAGCCAAGGCTCCTGCTGGCCTACTTATCTGGCTCATTAATACTACCTAAGCTCTCTAAAGCTGCCTCACTCACTCTGTGGACACGGGCGGGTTCTTCTGCATTGGAAACACGGAGACACGAACCTGTGGATGAAGCCAGCAAGGCTCAGAGACACCTGCCACCTGTAGCCCAGCAGGAGACAGAGGGAGAGGTGAGCAGTGTCCTCTGTGTTCTTCAGCAGGATGGAATAATGCAGTAATTATTACTGTGTTAAGTGTTTAATATTTAGTTATCTGGTTATTTTAACCTGATAAAGACAAGCCTTTTAACACCTCATTCATTCAATGTTAAAATTAATAGTTGATGTTTAGATTAAATGTATCTGAAGCAGTTTTCTTATCAATGCATCATCTGTAAGTTTAATGAAGACTTTCCCTAGTCCAGGATCTCCTCTCTGATTGGCTAAAACTTGGTCTGTGTTTTGTTGGAATAAAATGTAGCTTTGATTATACCGGGTGAGAGGATAAACAAGGGTGAGTTTTTTGACATCACCATGACAACACCATCTACATCCGGTTCCCTGTAAAAGGTCTTCCCTGCCCAATTGTCACAAATGTAAACAGGTGGAGTTTTATCTGCAGCTGGGAGATTTTGACATATTAGCGGCTTTTAGTGACAGAATCACCAAGTGGATCTACTGTGAAACCAAGGTATGGTGGAGGAAGGGTGATGCTGTGGGCTGATCCCTACAAGACTATGTTTCATCATGAAATATTTAAAATGCCATAACCTTTGGAATAAAGGTTCTTTAGCCAAAAAATTTTACATACGTCTTTAGATGTTTTGCCATACTTCCCCCACAGTGAGGTCATTCCTCACCACTAAACCCAGGAGAAAACCTGTGGCTGGGTTCAAAAGAACAGGAACAGGTAAAGTGGTTCCTAACAGGGGTGGTACCACCCTGTCCTGGGGCCATTTAGTGGATCATAGGGGTGCCGGCAGCAATATTTACACAACAATGAAAAGATGCACAGTAAACAGTTTAAAGCAGCACTGTGTTACTTTTAGCCAAACCTGTATCTTCCAGGTTTAGCTCCCTGAAGGCCGCTGGCAGGACTGCAGCATCTCCCCCAGTGATCTGGTTCTGCTAGCAGACTAGTTTGGATCAACAGAATGAGGAGTCATTGGGTTCGAGGTGGAGACAAAGAAACATTCAATAAAGTTAAAGTCGTAGGGAAGTCATATTTAAATGTCAAATCATACATGTATATGAATGTTATCCTATCAGATGATATTGTGACAAAATTTAGAACATTTCTATAAAAAAAAAAAAAAAAAAATCCTGTCTTAAAAATCTGTGGGGTTTTTGGGCCAGTTAGTTATACGTCAGTCTGAACACCTAAATATGGCCACGAACATATATCAAATTCGGTCATCTGTCAATCCAAATGTTTTGGGTCAAAGAATCTTGATTCATATGTGTCGCAGCTTTCAATATATACGCGTACATTTAAAATAAGAAATAATTTCCTTTCCCATTGAGTTCGTCCCAGTGTTCTCGGATGGATGGACGTCTGTAAGTCTTCAGCAGGCGTAGGAGCTACCAGAACTGTAGCTGCGTTAGCGAGGCAAGGAAGGCCTCAAACATGTACGTCTTTCCTCCTCTAAGTAAAACAATGAATGATGGAGGAGACTCATCCCGACTAACCGACACTAAACTCTCCTCCTCTTGCATGTTTCCTCTGTCCATGGCGTTCCTTGACGGTGTAGTTTCTATAGTCACCAATTTAGTGCTACCTTGGATCCCAATGGAATTTCCCATTGGAACCTATTAGCACTAAGTTACTAACAGGTTAGCAAGATGCTTCCGACAAACCAGCCACAACCAAAACTTACTTTTTGAACTAAATTCCAAAATTTTGAATTTCGAATTTTTAAAAGTGTTTTGTTTATTTTTATTTTTTATGTAAATTTGTTTTCTGAAATGTCCATTTATTTTGGAACTTGTAAAAATGTCTTAGATTTTGTACTGTTGGTTTGCACCTCCCAGCCACCATAGACGATGGATGAAAGATCAGCAACATGTTGCTGCTTGAAGCTCCTCCAACAGTCAGACCTTCATGTCTGACTGTTGGAGGAGTCAGACATGAAGATGTTTGGGTCTGAATTCATCAGATTAGTTCCAACGTTAACATTTTTAGCTCTATGATAGAGATAGAGAGTGGATGAAGGGATGGCAGACGTGGTCTGGAGGTGAACAGTAGAGGTTTGTGTGTGAATTAAAAGGTTTAGCAGAAATTTGTTGGTTGATTGATGGTGAACTGATATTAATCATTTACATCAGATGTTGCATCATGTGCCCAACCAGTAGTTTCCATTGACTTAGCTTATATTTAGAGGAATTTATGACAATAATGTGAAAATGATGCATGATACCCAATGGGAGCAGCTACTCTAAGGTAAAAACATTTGAAACTGAAACTGGATCATAAACATTATCAGAAGAAATCAGATTTTTTCTGTTTCCTGCAGGAGACAGGAAATAAGTTCTTTCCTAATCGCAGAGTGGAATCAGAGAATCGGATTCTGAGCGGACCTTTTGGACTTTTGGTTTCTGGAATGTGACGCAGCTCCTGCAGGAAGGATTTATTGGAGTAAAATCCCTTCAAACAAAGGGTTTATCTGAAAGCTACAGAATGTTAAGGGGAGTTTCCATGCAGCGCTGTTCAGCTGCAGCAGCTGGACCCGAGCGGCAAAGGTTCTGACCTACGGCCATAAGCCTCCTCTGGAGTCAACACTAAACCCGGGGAGCGGACAGTCAGAACTGTTAGGGGTCTAGGTTTGGACCAAACCTGAAGGGGTCAAACAGAACCGAGCTCAACCTCCTGATCAGACGGTGGCGTAGAAAATTATACTTTAGTCTAACCCTTAAGGCCACCTTGTTTCCAGTTCACTCACGTTCTCATGAACACTCATGACTCAGGCAGCTTTGACCTCCAACTGCACCCCCACACACACACACCACACACACACACACACCCCAAGGGTAAAGTTGTTACCTGTCAGATAGTTTCATGTTTCATCTCTCCAACCTGCACAGAACTAGGCCCTATAAGAGAGGAGAGCAGAATCAGGGTCCAGGTGAGGCTGGGACTTTGACTAGGCCATTGCTTCCGTCCAGGAGAGATTGGCCCAGACATCTTGTCCTTCATCAACAAGCAGATTTATTTTTTTGTTGTTTTTTTTTACTATTCTTTCTTGTTTCTAAAGAGGAGAGATTTTCCTTTATCCTGTTAACAGACGCAGGTCTGTAGAGTCGCACAGTCTGAGGTTTCTGTTCATTTCTCTGAGCCTCCCGCTCTGACCTTGGACTGGATTAACTGGACGATGTCTGGGACGTTCCCCTCAATCACAGGACGATGAATCTTCTGCTGGTTTGATGATTGCTCTCTCGAAGGAGGGCAATGTGGTGATTATATGATTATCTTTTTTTTAAACTCTAGATAAAACAGAAGAGAGTTAATTCCTGTTTGCCCCAGAGCTCCAAGCTGACATCCATCCTTCTCTGGAGGTTCTGACTTGTTCTTCCCTGTTTGATGAGGTGCAGCTTTATGTGCTCGGATCCAGATGTTCTTTCCATCTTTCCATTCCCAGGTGGGGGGGGAGATGTCACGGCCCTTCTGTCTGCTGCTGTGGCAGGTGGTTCTCAGAGTATCCTGCCATTCTGGAACAGGTGAGAACATTTTCTGAATAATCAGCCAGTTGTTGTTTCTGGTACATTCTACAGGCTGCTGGTTCTGTTTGTCCCTCAGTCAGTCTATGTGTGGGCGGCTCCAACATCTTTGCATCGGTAAGAGAGAACAGCCCTGCTGGTCACTTCATCTCCAACATCAGCATCAGAGCCGAACCAGGAGCCAGCGCCGTCCGTCTGTGCCTGACCGGACCAAACGCCATCTGGTTCTACCTGGAGGGGCGGACCATCAGACTCAATTCATCTGCGTCCAGAGTCCTGGACCGAGAGGTAGAGCTCAGACAAAGCTAGAATACAGCCCAACCTGTTTGATTAACTCCAGACGTGCGTGATCCTCAGGTTCTGGGGCCGTTTCTGATCGCTGAGCTCACCTGTTATGAGGGCAACATCAAACAAGTAAGTCCACAGAACACGGTCCTCAGCAGAGAACAGGGCCACCGGTCAGTCCAGTAAAGCAACGTCACCTTGTTCCAGAGCCAATACAGAATTCTGGTGGAGATTCTGAATGAAAACGACAACAAACCAAAGTTCCTGGAGGCAACCATCCAACCGTTCACCGTCAGCGAGGTGAATCATCACATGGAGCAGATTCTAGAGGAACCTGCTTTGTCCAGCTGATGGTTCTGTACTGACAATACCTTTTATTTTATTTTTTTCTGCAGGTTGCAGCAGTGAACTCTGTGGTTTTCACCGTGAAGGCTGAGGACTCTGATGGAGACATGATCACCTACATCATTGACCAGTCCTCAGTAGGTTCTCTGCCATCTTTTGGCCCATTTCAAGATCCATTTGCAAAACAAAAAAGCTGTTTCACCAGATTTCTGGTACCTGCAGGAAGATTCACGGTTTTTCAGGATCGACCTGCCTAACAGTGGGAAAGTGGTGCTGAACAAACCTCTAGACTATGAGAGTAGAACACGCCTGCAGATCCTTTTGTGGGCCCAGGTAAAGGTGAGATGTAAGCCGGTCAAAACAGGTCCAAAGCTGGAGGTATTACTCCATCGGTTATTCTGTCCACAGGAGTCCAACACTGTGGAGAAGTTCAAAGTCTCCACAGTACTCACCGTCAACGTCGAGGATGTGGATGACCACTATCCTCACTTCCTGCCCTGCACACCTGTGTCTCCAGGTGTTCCAGTCTGCATGAACCCAACCTACACCGCTAACATTACGTGGAAGAACCAGGTAAACAGGAGCAACCAGAGCAGCCTCAACACTGACCTCTGGGAAAATAAAGACTCTAAGAGCTGTCATCTCAGGTCACTTTACAGACATTCCAATCAGATCATCCAGTCAGATTAGTTCAAAGGAAACCAGCTGATTGCATCCAGTTATTGACTTTACGGAATTCAGACTGCAGATATTCCCTTGCATTGTGCTGTTGACTGTACCGCAGTCCCTCACAGTGCATGCAGTGACAGTGGAGAGGAAAACTCACTTTGAACAGGAAGAAACCTCCAGCAAAACCAGTCTATATTAGAAAAGCTAAGGGCAAACTAGCTCCAAAGGTGGCAGAAAGAGTTAAACAGACAAGATCTGAGACAGTTTTCGTGTCAAAGGAAGAACGAGAGAGCACCAGTTAGTCACAGTAAATGCTGAGCCCATAGCTATGACTAAGAGAGAAACAGGACTGAACACTGAAAAACAACTCTTTCAACTTTAATCTAAGGCCTTGTTGGCAGCACCCCAGCACATATTTCTCTCAGGATGGAGTCACAACAGGAACAGACCAGATGAAGCTACTATGGTGAAAATGAGCAGAAAGAGCATCAAGTTAAAGGTTGAACAAACAAATACTGCAGAATGGCTGAAGAGATAGATTATACAGAATGATGAAAAGGGGTCCCTATGTCCTCCAGCAGTCTAAACTTATAGCAGCATAACTATGAAGGTAACTCAGGATAACCTTAGCCACTCTAACGATAATCCAAAAGGAAAGTTTTGAATTTATTGTGCTTCTATGTAAACAAAATCACAGAAAAAAATAAGACATGGACGGATAGACGGCTGGACGGACATGGATAGATTGATAGACATTAGCTTATCTTTGAGCTCACTCTGAGTCTGAAGAGGAGAACTTGGATAAAGGGTCCATACCAACATCCTTATTGTTTTTAAGCTGTTAACTGAACCTCATCCTCCAGGTGTGTTTATTTTCCCTTTCAGGATACGGTTCTGGAGTTTTCTCCTGGTCCAATCAGAGCGAGGGATGGAGATCTGGGGATCAACGCTCCTCTCCTGTATACAATCCTGTCAGGTCAGCAGCGGTCTAAGAAGATCAATTCAACATAACAGTGAGTAGGTGTGACCAGGTGTGCATTCGACCCCCAGGTGACGATCACGGCAGGTTTATTATAGACAACAGGACAGGTGAGATCAGGTTAACCAGAGCTGTAGATGACCGGCGACCAGCAGTGAACTTCACCCTCACCATCATGGTAGCAACATGGCTTCCTTCGTCCTGTTCCATTGTCCTTAACGTTTTTCTGATGAGTGTGCTCTTGCTTCTGTCCAGGTGTCCCAGGTAGAGGATGAGTTAAAGTACAGCGTGGCCACGGCTTTTGTCAGAGTCCTCAGTCCGAACTCCTTCCCACCTCTCTTTAACACAACCACCTTCAAAGGGTTCATCATTCAGAGCTCAAGCCCTGCCTCTATCGTCTCTACTTATGGGAACCAGGTGTTACAGGTCCAGGTTATGGACTGGGACTTCCCTGACGTAAGAACATAAACTCCCTGCCACGTCCCAACCATACAGAGTCCCACCTGTTGACTTAACACTGCTCTCAAAAAGCAGGGACGGAATCCAAACATCCGCTTCTACCTTCATCCCCCGTCTCAACTGTACCAAGTCACCCAGGAGGGGGTTCTAATCGCCAGAACGGACCAGCTGCGACCCTTTGACAGACACCTCCTGCAGGTGAGTTGGTTTAAACAGACTAATATAGAGTTGTGATGTTTGGACGCCTCAGATGTGTTGGCAGGCTGTTTCGTGGAGATCAGGTGGAAGCTGAGTGTCAGACAGCAGAACCAGCAGGAGCCAAAAATAAAGACTAAAAGCTTCACAGTGTGAATCCACTCCAGCTCCACCCTTCAGTAAACTCAGCAAGCTTTTATCTCTAAAGACAAGACAGAACAAAATGGCAAACGTGTTGGTTGTAGGTTGGATTCACTCTCAGAACTCTGCAAGGTCTCCTCTCCATCACCCAGGCCGTCCGCAGCTTCTTCGTGACCTTACAGATAATTTTTATCACAATTTTAATGACATTAAGGTGCAAAGTTCTGTCTGCAGAGATAATGAACCCCTGTGGAGAAAAAAACAAAGCTTTGGAACATTTCCAGCGAAAGTCTCCATGTCTATAATCTGAACTCAGTCAGAGCAAAGCAATTATATAATCTGATATTATTAATTCAACACAAATTAAAGCTACAAATGGCATCGGACGGCCCTCACAGCTCTATTGTTGACAGCATCTAAGATTAATTATATGGATCTTTGCCAGAAACAGCTCACAACCAAGGAACGAGAAGTTGATTTGTGTGAAAAACAGTTTACATCTCCGAAGCTCCTGAAATGTTTTGGTTCTGGACTGAACGGGTCCAGATTACTTTGTGTGATTTGGTTATATTACATCTAGACAAATTAAAATGAAACATAGAGTTCTTCAGTTCTTGGGTCAGTCTTGTTTCGCATGTTTGTGATCCCTATATGCTGATGATATTCTACTTTATATCTCGTATCACTGCATTTTTCTCATCCTCTATACTTGGCTGAATTTTTTGCTCAATTTTTCCTTCATATTAATGAACAAATAGATTAGAACCTTCTCCTTCTAAGGCAACTAAACCAAAATTATGGGTTTTGGACCTAATGTGAGGATAGAGATCAGCTCCCTACCTTTCCAAAACTTCAAAATTCTGTTATAGGTCCATAAAGCACACGTAGACCTCTCAGGTTTTCAGAGAGCCATTTAGTTTCCCAGAACCAGAACTTGATGAGGCAGCATTTAATTGCTATGATCCTCAGATGTGGAACAAACTGCCTGAAAACCTGGGATGTTTACAACCTATTGGTTCCAATAAACAAAGAAGCCAACTAATGAACTGTTTCTAATATTGTTTGATACCCTTCAAAATACCTTTTGCATGAGTGGTTGTGTATAAAATAATAATTTGCCTTGCCCTGTTGAGCACTCATGTTAAATCAATGTCAGGACAATCCTTAGATTGTTGTCTCTGCAGGTTATTGCCAGGGATGAAGAATCAGGAGAGGAAGCTTCAGCCTCGGTGGACATTGAAGTCCTGCAGCGAGGACAGGCAGGTGAGGACGAAGCGTGGGTGTCCCAAAGTGTACGTGTCCACAAGCACACACAGATACGGTGGTGCATTCATTGACTTTAGCTCGTTCTGTTAGTGCCTTGGTGTAATAGGAAGAACACAAGGTCAGAACATTATAGAGAGAAAAAATGTGTTCTTTGATAGGGTAAAGGAGGTAAGATTAGGTAAATTCAGGAACTGAAACATTGGACAGAACTGGACATAATGATGGAGTGGCAAGGAGCAGATCCGTGGAGAAACCAGGGAGAAACCAACGTCCGTAAGGCCAAATCCCAAACCACCCCTAAACATTAACCCTTAACTATCAAGTGTTACTTGCATTTAAGTCACATTCAGCTCTAGAAGTCCCCTGCATTGTATGTAGGGGGTATAAACGAGAATGGGACAGTCTCTTCTCTCCAACGGAAAGGGAAGCAGTTGTTCATATGGCAACACAGTGAAATTCCATGTGCTTGCTTTCTGGTGCCGGTTAACATAACATTAAACATTTTCCATTTTCTAAAAAATAAATCTATCTAGTCAAATAAAACCATTTTAAACAGGACCTTCCATTTAGGGATTAATAACATATTTTTCTTTTTCCTAACTTGCGATTTTCTATCAGTGCAATGAAAAGGCAGCAAACCAGCGAAACTGAAATTTGAAATCATGTGTTTTCCTCCGCCAGTAGTTTGCTGTTACATCCGCTGCCAAATTCCAGCGAGCCTGCACTGATGCAAACTGACTAGTTAAGGGCTGAAGGTCCACTGGCCGTACCCACTACATGGTTTGGGACAGCCCTTAATGTGGAGGACCCTCTACAGGAACATGCAAATGTGCTCAGGTTTAGTGTTCAGGGGCCGGTTAGGGATTCACCTTTAGTCACAATGGCTGCTTCTGAACAGAGATGGCAAAAGTACTCACTTTCCAGTACTTGAGTAAAAAGTACAGATACTTGTGTTAAAATACTCTGGTAAAAGTGGAAGTACTGATTAAACTTCTTTACTCAAGTAAAAGTAACAAAGTACAGGCTTGTAAATTTACTTAAAGTATAAAAGTAAAAGTAGAAACCACTTTTCATGGCGTTGCCTACATTTTAAATGGATGTCTGCCAATAGGACTAGATCTCCGTTGTGTTCATTTTTCAATCATCTCGTCGTCCATGCTACTATGCTAACGCCACCGCCACCAAAGCTGCAATGATTTGCCGCCAATGAATACCGCCGAATCTGTCGATTCATCTCTGTAGTGGTCGCGTCAAATGCAACGTAGATTCCCCATCAATTAGATTGAATTTGGTATTGATGGACGTGAAAAATAATAGCGGGTAACTCCATTGAAATGATTCAAAACTAAAGTGTACGAGACAATTTTTTAAAATGTAAGGAGTAAGAAAGTACAGATATTTGTGTAAAATGTAACAAGTAGAAGAAGAAGTAAAAGTGCAAGTAAAAATAAGTAGTAAAAGTAAAGTAAAATATCAGAAAAAATGGCCTACTTGAGTACAGTAGCCAGGGGCGATTTGTATTTCATTACTTCCCATCTCTGTATACTTCTGAATAGTGCAAACGTCAGTAACGACTCTTTGGCCAAAGCATCAACCGTTAGTGTTTCTCTATTAGCGTAATGAGTGTCTGAAGGCAAAAACTGTTCCCGTGTTAAAGGAAAAAGTCTGGTAAGCAAGGACTAATCAATGGATCATTATCAATGCCTAAAACTAATACGTTCCCCTGTGATTTTAATGTATTTGGCGTTAATCAGTAAAAAATAAATACAAAACAATATTACTTGAAGCTGATGAAGATTCTCAGTCTCCCAGGTCATAGTCATTCCGTAAAAGTTAAAAATATCCACTGGACTTGGTTTCCAAGATTTAAAGATGTTTCGCCACCTCTCCAGGAAGCTTTCTCAATTCAAACGTCTGATCCGCAGTGAGTTTGAGTCCATTTGCATGTTTCCAAGCCGATACAAGGCTTTGTCTATATAAGACTCAAAAACTAACTGCGGATCCAGAAATTTTAATTGAGAAAGCTTCCCTGAGGGGTCGAAAACGCTCTTCAAATCTTGGGAAGTTCCAAGTCCAGTGGATATTTTTAAATTACAGAATATTACTTGTCTGGGAGCCGGCCATTTTTGCCCAAATATAGTAACAACCTCTTACTCCTGCCATCTTCTGGCAGTGGCGTCACGGTGCCTGGGTAAGCCTAGCGCCATTCTCTGCGCTTTACAAGTTAAAAAGTCAATGGGAAATACTAGACACATCTGTAATCAACAACAATTATTGAAGATTTCCAGAGGACTTCACCATTGAAATTCACCAGAATTATAGTGAAACTGACAATGCCCGTGCATGGCAGTTGGATGTTGGTATACATCGGGTAAAAGTGAAAAAAAAAGTTATTTCACCTTTCCGATTCCTGATCCTCCACGGGGCCGGGTTCGTAGTTGGGATTGTCAACTTGAAGAGGGAGGATTTACCACCTGAACTTCTGGCAAGAGAAAAAACATGTCATTAATCTGTTACTCTCTTGCCTCACGTGGTGCACTTCTCGGCTGGCATCATGTATAATAGCGCTGTTGTGACAAACACCAGATACAGCACTGGGGAGTTGATCAATAGCCGATACCGCTACCGTGACGTCAAAAACCAGTAGGTGGCAGTAGTGTTCTTTTGACAAACATGGATAGAACATTCAAATGAAAATTACTCTGAAATTAAAAACACTTATGTATTGGAACATTATGTAATAATTTCATATCTAAAGTACTTTCTCAGAAGTCTGTATTCTGAATGTGACTGGATTTTCCTTTAAAATCCATCTTCATTCGGTTCTTCGTGATGCATTTACTGCCATTATCTTTGTTTCTTGGTTTCAGTTCCTCATGGTGCGTTCAAGGAGCAGCAGCTGTTTGGAGACATGGACAGCAGGCTGGCAGGTGGAATTGCAGCACTGATCTTGCTGACGTTTCTGTCAGCCTTTCTGTTTCTCCTGCTTCGATTTGTCAGGAGGAGACGACCGCAGGAAGCTAACATCCTCCCCAGCCTCGCGGTCGGAAAGCATCCAAAGGTTTTTACTGCTGTCATTACTCAGATAAGAATCGTTTATTTTGGCATGCTTTGACTACGGCTTTGTTAACCTTGGAGCAAAGAGAAGTTGAGTTTGGGATGAAAAACTGGGAAGGATCAGCTGCATTTTCAGAGAGCAGATAAAAATATCTGCCCCCTGCTGACAGACTAAGCTTTAACTGTACATCTGCTTTATGTTTAGCACATAACCTTTCATTATGTGGGAACCTTCATCTTCTCTAAAGTTCTTAACGCAGCGGCACATGTGCTTTACTCATCCTCCTTTATCTTTCCAAATTTAGAGGAAAATACATGCCAGTGCAACAAATCTGGAATTGAACTTACTGGATCTGTAGAACATCTACAACGGCCTCCAGAGGGCAGTTTGCCAGATTGCCCTCTCAACCTCCTCCTGTTGGCATTAGGAGAGGTTGAAAAGGTGAATCAAATCTGAAGTACCTGTACTGACCATGTTTGTGAGAACGATTTAACTTTGAGAAGAGCCGCAATGCTCCACTAGTGAAAGTAAATCTGTAGGGACCTCAGACAGCAGTTCTGAGAGTTACAAGAGTTAGGGGGTAGAGTTGGTCTAGTGGTTAGAGCAGGGGTGTCAAACTGGTTCCAGTAAGGGCCGTGTGGCTGCAGGTTTTCTTTCCAATCAAGCAATAGCACACTAGACTCCATCCATCTCATCAAGTCATCATGTTAAGATTGGACTCACTTGATGAGATGGATGGAGTCTAGTGTGCTATTGCTTGGTTGAAAGAAAACCTGCAGCCACACGGCCCCTTTCTGAAAACCAGTTTGACACCCCTGGGTTAGAGCATTGTGATTGTGCTATGAGTAATGTTTGCACCGATACACGATACCAGTATCGGAGGGGCCCCTGCTGCCGTCTAAAATGGTGGTATCGGTACCGGCGAAAGTACCAACAAATAGGGCACCGATACCATTTTGAGAGCCATACGTTTATTCAACTATTGTCACCCATTCCAGGTAGGCAATAAAAAGTTCTACTGGATTCACTTTGTGTTTAGATTTTGTTCTGCTTTACAAAGGTAGGCAGCAGCTTGACATGAAGCCATGATGGCAATTATTTTACATTATTATGGTATCGGTATCGGCCCATACCGCACCGTGAGGTATCGGGTATCGGTATTGGGGCCAAAAATGGCATCGGGCGCTAACACTAGCTATGGTGAAGGTTGCAAGTATTGGTTCGATCCCCATAACCTCCATCTTGGGTCCTTGAGGAAGACCCATAACCTCATACTGCACAGCGGGCGCCGAACAATGGCAGCACACTGCTCCCTAAGAGGATGGGATAAATGCAGAGATGAGAATTTCCTGACCAGCTTGTTTTGTTTGTATGACCACCATAGCGGAAAACGACTCATGAAGTTGGACCAGCTAGAAGAGCGAGGTGTGCGAGAACGCTGGGACCCTTTGTCCACCTGGATCTCCGCTCTTTTTTAAGCCTCGCTCATGTGCTTAAAAACTTGCCCCCCCACTTCCTCACCGCCGGGCCGTGATCTAGATTAACTAATGTTGCACCGATACCGATACCAGTATCGGAGGGGCCCTGATACTGCCCCAAAAAATGGTGGTATCGGTATCGGCGAGTACCAACAAATAGGGCACCGATACTATTTTGAGAGCCATAAGTTTATTCAACTATTGTCACCCATTCCAGGTAGGCAAAAAAAGTTCTACTGGATTCACTTTGTATTAGATCTTTGTTCTGCTTCACAAAGGTAGGCAGCAGCTTTGACATGAAGCCATGATGGCAATTATTTTACATTATTATGGTATCGGTATCGGCCCATACTGCGCAGCCAGGTATCGGGTAGCGGTATATCGGCCAAAAAATGGCATCGGCGCGCAACACTAATCTAGACCCACAGCTAGTTCCTGATTGGCCCTCTTGGCATGGAATAACATAGCACAGACCACGCTTCAAAATGAGACATAAATCAAAAACATTTGCGACAATCTCACTGCGACACACTGCTGCAGGAGGATGACCGCCCTTGCCCTTGACAATTGGATTGTTTTTTTTTTACTTTTTTAGACTGGTCACTGGCTGGGTTTGGGCTCTGTGTTTGTGCTTGAGCCAGAACAGTGGACAACATGGTACCATAGAAGGTTAAAACTGATGATCATCTGTATTTGGTTCCTTCAGACTGATTCTCTGGTTCTTCTTTAGGTGAGATCTGGGTCTCCAGTGTTCATGGATGAATCTCTCAGTCATCAGGCTCCCTCGCAGTCCGGCAGCTTCCACGGCAGACAGGGCCTGTACACTCGGAGGCAGTCTCTTCCTCCTCCAGCTCCCTCCTCCTCCTCAGCAGCAGACAGCAGGTCCAGACCTCACCTACCCACAGAATCCTCAGACGTCTCTCTCGGTGACCCAGCCAGGCGCTGCCGCTTTCAGAAGGATCTGTTTGTTGTCATTGAGAAACCTGAAGGTGGAATTTACAGCTGGGAGAGGTCACCTGATGTCACAGTGGGTCTGCCGTCGACAGGTCAATCCACGGAGATCCACGGTGGAACACCAGACAGCGATGAGGAAATTCAGACTGACCTATCACGGGAAACCTAAAGATTATTCCAGCCAATCCCAGATTAAGACTAAACAGCAGCTACTGAAGGATCCATCATATTATTGGTTAACAGATTTAAAGTCATTATTACTCCATTTTAGTAATTTCAATTTAAAAATGCCTTTCAAAGATGATTTACTAATAAAAAAAAATGTTGTTCAGTTAAAAAGAAAAACTCCTTTTGTGAACCAAGAACAGGAATATTTTTACACTTTAACCTGCAGTGCTGAGTAGATCAACCACCAGGGGGTGCTGTTGAACTCCCGTTGTGACCTTCAAACTGATGTTACCAGCCTGAGGGAGAAACCAGATAAGCTTGGTTGAGCCACTGATCTCTATTCATTCACTGGATTGCTGATTGCCCATTGGTAGAACTGGGTGGAGTGAAGCCACCGGCCGCCATATTGGTACTCCCTAGTTAGACCGGTCTATAGTGCCAATTCACACATCGTCATGATACTCTGCAGGGGCGCTGATTTAGGAAATTTGGGGCCCTAGGCAAAGACAGGCAAGGGGCCCCCTGAGAAGAAAACCCATAAAACAGACCCATTCTACAGATAGAGAAATGTTAATAGAATAGACATCCATTATTTGTTCTAGGTTTTGTCCCTCTCTTCTTGTCCCTTTTTCCTCTCTATTTATCAGCGTTCTGATGGCATTTTAGCCAAAGGATTTTTATCAAAAACATAATTAATGTGCACAAATAAGTGATTAGTTGTAACCATACATGGAAACAGAGTTTTATGGGGCCCCAGGAATTTGGGGCCCTAGGCAACTGCCTAGTATTACCTAATGGTAAATCCCCCCCAGATCTCAAGACACTTTACAGTTCAGCAGATCATCAAGTAGAATTGATTTAAAGTTTTCTATCTAAGGAAAACCAGTTGATTGCATTGATCGACACATTGACTCGAAGGCAATCCCTGAGACTAAGCATGCCTGTAGTGACAGTGAGAGAAAAACTCCCATTTAAAAGGAAGAAACCTCCAGCAGAACCAGGTTCAGTGTGAGCCGCCATCTGCTGAGGCGACTGGGGTTCTACCAGTCTAGGAGACAGAAGCAGAGATAAAAAGGACACCTGTAAAAGGCGGCCCCATCCAGGAAACCCTGAGCTACTCTAACTATAAGCTTTATCAAAAAGGAAAGTTTTAAGCCCTAGCCTTAAAAGTAGACAGGGTGTCTGCCTCACGGACTAAAAAAAACTGGTAGTTGGTTCCACAGGAGAGGAGCCTGATGATTTACTAAAAGATCTGCCTCCCATTCTACTTTTAGAAATTCTAGGAACCACTAGTAAACCTGCAGATTGAGTTTCTCGAAGTGCTCTGTTAGGAACATAAGGAACAATCAGATCTCTGATATCAGATGGAGCTTGGCTATTTAAGGCTTTATACACTATATTGCCAAAAGTATTTTGCTCACCCATCCAAATTATTGGAATCAGGTGTTCCAATCACTTCCATGACCCACAGGTGTATAAATTCAAGCACCTAGGCATGCAGACTGTTTTTACAAACATTTGTGAAAGAATGGGTCGCAGCTCTCAGGAGCTCAGTGAATTCCAGCGTGGAACTGTGATAGGATGCCACCTGTGCAACAAATCCAGTCGTGAAATTTCCTCGCTCCGCAAATATTCCACAGTCAACTGTCAGCTGTATTATAAGAAAAATGGAAGTGTTTGGGAACGACAGCAACTCAGCCACGCCCAGTGGTAGGCCACGTAATAACTGATGACGAGGGGGTCAGCGGATGCAGCCGGATGCGCCGCATAGTGCGAAGAGGTCGCCAACTTTCTGCAGGAAGTCAATCACTACAGACCTCCAAACTTCTATGTGGCCTTCAAGATTAAGCTCAAGAACCAGTGCGCAGAGAGCTTCATGGAAATGGGTTTCCATGGGTCGACCAGCAGCTGCATCCAAGCCATACATCACCAAGTGCAATGCAAAGCGCCGGATGCGGTGGTGTAAAGCTGCCGCCACTGGACTCTGAGCAGTGGAGGCAGCGTTCTGAGTGACGAAGTCGCGCTTCTCCATCTGGCAATCTGATGGACGGGTCTGGGTTTGGCGGTTGCCAGGAGAACCGGTACTTGTCTGACTGCATTGTGCCAAGTTTAAAGTTTGGAGGGGGATTATGGTGTGGGGTTGTTTTCAGGAGCTGGGCTTGGCCCCTTAGTTCCAGTGAAAGGAACTCTGAATGCTTCAGCATACCAAGACATTTTTGGATGAATTCCATGCTCCCAACCCTGTGTGGAACAGTTTGGGAGCTGGCCCCTTCACTCTTCCAACATGACTGTGCACCAGTGCACAAAGCAAGGTCCATAAAGACATGGATGACAGAGTCTGGTGTGGATGAACTTGACTGGCCTGCACAGTAGTCCTGACCTCAAACCCGATAGAACACCTTTTGGGATGAATTAGAGCCGGAGACTGAGAGCCGAGGCCTTCTGCGTCCAACATCAGTGTGCGACCCCCCACAAATGCGCTTCTGGAAGAATGCACAAAAATTCATAAGCATAAGCCATCTCCCTGGCTAAACCTTGTGGACAGCCTTCCCAGAAGAGTTGAAGCTGTTCTAGCCGCAAAGGGTGGACCGCCGTCATATTGAACCCTATGGATTAGGGAACGGATGTCTGGCTCAAGCTCATATGTGTATGAGTCAAGGCAGGTGAGCAAAATACTTTTGGCAATATAGTTGTATGTGAGAAGGGAGGATTTTAAATTCTATTCTGGATTTAACAGGAAGCCAATGAAGAGCCAGTGATGTGCGAGATATGATCTCTCTTTGGGGTCATTTTTAATCAGAACCTGAGAAGCGCACATATTGATGTTCATCAGAACTACAGCATCGAGCAACGATAAAGTTCTTATTTTCAGGGGGACTTAAGACTATTTACTTTCTATTTTCTAATGTTAGACACAATGTCTATGGCTAACTCAGTCAATATCTTCGAGTCAGTTAGAGATAGTCAGACTAATGTTACACTACATACTATACTATAACATATCGGTGTATATGTGGATTTTCTTGGTTAGTTAATCCACTGACTGTCTTCCCACAGCCGACAAACTGCTTGTTTTGCAGCCAAATGCTACACAGGAAGGCATTTTTGCTGTGCGTCTCTGTGGGAGTGAGGAGTACCAATATAGCGGCTAGTGGCCTCACTTTTTTTGGGCAATCAGCATCCAGTGAATAAATAGAGATTAGTGGGTTGAGCCGTGAGCAGAAGAACCCGGGCTGGTGAGGGAGATACAAAAATGATTAAACAGAGAAACATTTAAATAAAAACTTATTTCTGGACTAAATCTAGCCATCTTTCAGAGAAATAGAACTTTTTTTTCTCTCTTTTCTCTGCATTAGATCATGGTTCTGTAAATAAACATAACCATCAATTAAAAGAAAAACTTCTTGTTTAATTACCTCTAGGAATAACTAAGAAAACTGGACTGGTCCTGGTACCGGTCCAGGTTCATCTACAAGAAGTTGAAGGGGTCCTTTGGTTTGTTCTGATTCCTGGATCCTCTGCAGGATTCATTTCAGCAGATGGATGATTCTCCATCAGTCCAGAAACCAGAATCTGCTCATCATCATTTCATCACCATTATCATGACACTGGATCCAAAGTTCTAACCCTAATTTTAGGTAGGACTAAAAAAACACCTGGAGCTCTCCTTTCCTGTCATCTGAACAGGTAGGAGCTTTGTTGACCTTCCCTGTGATGCTTTCAGGATTTCTATCAGCAACAAACATTGAATATGAAAAAAACACATTAAAAAAAAGTTAAACAAAACATTAGAACCAAAAGGATAAACAAGAACTAAGTGGAGTTTAAGCATTTGATAATAAAAAACGGATTAAATCAAAAGTTATATCAACATTGTAATCTTGTTTTTAAATAAAAATTACATACAGTTGAATGAAAATAGCTGCAAATTTGTCAAAGAAGCAGAAACTAAAATAAGGTGAATTTATAAACCAGGAGGAAGCCAAACAAAAAGAGCTGTTTGATTAAACTTTAAAGTTAATTATTGGGGTTTTTTGTTGTTGTTGTCGTTTTTTCAATAAAAGAGTATCTTTTATTTCAAAATACGAATTTAAATTAGTTTACGGATTCAACCCTTGCAATGGTTCAGATGCTCTCCTGGCCTTGCTTCCAAACCCTGACATAATGTATTGTAATTTGCTGCCACCTAGTGGCTGACTGTGGAAACTACTACTTCCTCTTAAACGGGAAACCGGAAACTGTCTCAGAAATATGTCAATCTAGACATCTTTCTGAGCAAATGTGAAATACTTGTTATAGTCACTAATCCAAATTTAACAAGCGTTTAACCTCGAACTCAAAACTAATTCTGACATTTTAAATTGAAAAAGTTTCTTGGATGGGAAGCTAAACGTCTTCAAACATATTAGAACATATTAGAATACCATTGAAAAACTATGTAAAAACAACAACAAATCAACTAGATAAACAAATTACTTAATCATTTTAATCTACATGTAGAAAACCTCCAAGTATTTTAATAATATTGTTTTGTTTTCGCATTTGTTTCCTATATCTGTTTCACTGGAAGTCATACAACTGAGCTTTAACTTAGTTTTTTTTATTTTTTATCCTGATGTCCTTTTAAAACTGTCAAAGCAAAAAAGAAAAAAAAAGTAAAGAAATATGTGAAATTGCCTAGTAACCATGGTTTTCTCTAGAACCTCCTCAGAACCAAGCCTTTGTTGCCTGAGAGCAAAGCTTGGGGTCATTGTCTTCTATGAAGGTTTCGGTTACCAGAGACTTCCTTAATGAATCCACGACCTTCTGGTCCCAGAGGACATCAAGCAGCCCACAGCATCACTGTGTCACCACCGTGCATTTATGGCCTGCTTTGCTCTTCCTGTAGTTTCGCTATCACAAACCAAAACATTTCGAAATAAAAGCCCCAGGGAACTCTGCTGAAATGTGCCACAGGTTTAAGTCACAAGATCCGCATCAGTCCACTAGAGGAACGAGCTGGAGAAGCATCTCAATCGTTCTTTTCATTATTGAGCCGCTTTGGCGCACCTGCTCTACAAGGAAGCTCTTATTTTGAAAGGCTGGTGGAGATGAGCCGGAAGCTGCTTTGATGTCGTGTCGCTTTACTTGAGCTGAACGGATCTGTGGAACTTTGTGTCGGGCGGCACCGATTTCAGCTCCAGTTTGTTTGTTGGTAGTTAGTTTGGGAAGTGAGCGCGTGACTGTTTTACACTGAGAGCGCGGAACCGGAACCAGGAACCGAGATCAGGTGAGTCCATCCGACTCCGAACCGCCGAACCGGTTCTCCAGCTGCGCTGGTCTCTGTCAGACCATCTGCTGCAGGACTTTCAGCTCAGTTCCGGAGCCGGTCCTAAACTTGAATCTGGTTCCCTCCTCCAGCCTGCCCGGCCGGCCATGAGCATCCATCCCCGCAGGATCCGCCTGAAGCCCTGGCTGCTGGCCCAGGTGAACAGCGGCAGGTATGCGGGTCTCCAGTGGCTCAGCCCGGACCACCGGCTCTTCCAGATCCCGTGGAAACACGCCACGCGCCACACGCCCGTGTCAGAGGAGGAGAACACCATCTTCAAGGTTTGAGTCCCGATGAAAAGCAGAACCCTGCGCTGCGCTGCTGCGGATCGCAGCTGGCAGTCCAGAATGGGGAACTGGGCAGTGAGGCGCGAGGACCGGAAACGTGTCCAGTACTGGTTCTGATGTCTCACTCTGCTTCAGCCGTTTGGACTTCCTTCTGCTGAGAGGTTTCATTTCCTGCTTTCTCTGGTGAAGCAAAGCATGAGCTGCTCTTCCTCTTCTCAGCTTCCTCTTTTCTGTCAGACTGAGGAAAATCCCAGGGGCGGATTCAGGAAATTTGGGGCCCTGGGCAAAGACAGGCAGGGGGCCCTCTGATTTGAGAAGACAAAAACACTCATTATACAAACAGTGGTGCCAAAAGTTCATACATCTGTTTCTTAAGTAGAAGAATAGATACTGCAGTTTAAAAACACTCTGGTAAAAGTTGAAGTATCAACTTGACCCTTTACTCAAGTAAAGTGAAAAGTATGTGCTCCAAAACTACTTAAAGTATAAAAAGTATTTATACTTTATATAAAAGTATTTTGGATGGAGCACATGACGGGAAATAAATATTTATAAACATTAAACCGAAGCCAAAAGTAACGAGTAACGTTTGCTTTAAAAATGTAAGGAATAGAAAGTACAGATACTTGTTTAAAATGATATGAGTAGAAGTCAGAAGTAGGAAGAAAAATAAATAATGGAGCAAAGTATAGATAGCTAAAAAGTGTACTTAAGTACAATAACGAAGTATTTGTACTTTGTTACTTGACACCTCTGTATGCAGACAGAGAAATTGTAATAGAATAGACATCCATTATCTGTTCTAGGTTGTGTCCCTCTCTTCTTGTCCCTTTTCTTCTTGTTTTTCTCTCTATGATTTGTACTCAGCTGACCTTTCATGCTGTCTCTAAAGGAATGAAAGACTTTCTTCCAATCACTGTGGCTACGTTAACTCTGCGACCTTCATGCTCAATTCCGATTTTTTTGTGAAATCCGATTTTTTTGCGTTGCCGTTCACATTCCCAAATATATGCGACTTGTATGTGATCTCCTGTCTGAACTGCAGTCATACAACCCAAGTGTCCCGCATGTGCAGTAGAGGATGCGATGACATCACAGGCCAGCGTGCTGTTTAGAGAAATAAACATGGATGGTAGTGCTGGAGTGCATCTAGTTCTTTTCCAACCATAAAAACACAATTCTTTTCAATATGGTTAAACATAAATACCGCCCTCCGCATCATCGTCCGCCATGGTTGTTGTTTTTTTTTCTAATTTTGCGTAGTAAGACCCAGAATAGTGACCTTGATGTCGGGTATTAATGGCGTTCAGGTCGGATGAATGCGACCTGGCCGTTCAAACACAGGTCGCATTTGAAACGATCAGATTCGGTATCGGATTCAGGACCACATAGCCAAGTGGCCTGGGTCAGATTGGAAGAAATCGGATCTGTGTTGGTCAGACTGCCATGAAAAGATCAGATCCAGGTCGTATATGGGCCAAAAAATGGGATTTGAATCACTTCAGGCTGCTTTGTGAACGTACCCTAAGCTCACTTAGCTGATTGCTCCTTCCTGTGTTTCCAAAGGCCAAAGTAAATAACCCAGTCCTTCTTTTCACTGTAGACAAGCAATGATCTGCTTCTCTGTTCTCCATTTTTCATTTGATTTAAATAATAGCTGCATGAATCATGACAGCAGACAAGATAGAGGGAGAGCAGGAGGCAGGGTTACTAATCTACTGGCTCTGGAGAGCAGAGTTCGCTGCTTTTAGATGTCGCCAAAGTCCGTAGTAGCAGAAAAAAGTTGCTAGATTTGGCACTAGGCTTTTTAGAAACAAAAGTGCTAGAGGGTCGAAAAGTCGCTAAATATAGCCACAAAAGCACTAAGTTGGCAACACTGCTCTTGCATCGTTGGTTTTCAAATGGTTTGCTGCTGTCTGTTTGGACCTTTCTGAACATGTGCAGCAAAATGGACTGATCCAATATGGTGGACATGGAAGGGGAGGGGCTGAGACAGACTTATTAGAAGCGTTCTGATGGTGTTTTAGATGATGGATGATTTTAAAAAATAGTCCACTGGTCTTTATTTCGAAGTTTGAAAACATTTCGCTTCCCATCCAGGAAGCTTTTTCAATTCAAATTAAATCCTTTCAGTTGATCTTGAATTGAAAACATTCCTGGATGAGATGAGAAACGTCTTCAAACTTGGAAAAGTCCAGTGGATTGTTTTTTCCAACATTTTTTGGAATGACTATAACCTGGATAACAGAGAATCTTCACCAGCATAGCTATAGTGAACATGTAAAAGGGGTTTTATGGGGCCCCCAGGAACTTGGGGCCCCAGGCAACTGTTCAGCCATTAGGAGCGGAACCGGTTCTGTGAACAGGAAGTTCTGATCCACTGGGACCTCTGAATATGGCAGCTCTAAATGTTTCCTCCTCCGCTGCGTCTTGCAGGCGTGGGCTGTGGAGACGGGGAAGTACCAGGAGGGAGTGGACGAACCGGACCCGGCCAAGTGGAAGGCCAACCTGCGCTGCGCCCTCAACAAGAGCCGGGAGTTCCAGCTGAAGTACGACGGAACCAAGGAGACGCCGCTCAAGCCCTTCAAAATCTACGAGGTGTGCGACGTGCCTGGGAACGCAGGTGAGCCGCACCTGGACCAGCTTCTGTTTTGGGTTTAACCCAGAATCTGATTCCTGATTGTTCTGTTTCAGACGGAGCCGAGGAAGAGGATGAGGAGGTGAGGAAACGATAAGGCTGAACCGTCAGTAAGTCTCCATTTTCCCACCGAATAAACTGAAAACATGTGAATCTTTTCAGATGCCGAACCTGATGGACCTCAGCATCAGTGAGTGATGGGTGTTGATTGGCGTTTCCTTGGTAACCGAGCTACTGATGACCCAGTTTGACCTTTTGTCTCCAAAGACCCTCGGATCAACGAGCCTACGACCTTCCCCCCCTTTGGCCTGTCCTCCAGCGGGTCGTTTGGGTCTCCCCAGGTGATCCCCTTGCCGCTCCTACCCATGACCTCTGACCTGCAGCCCCGCGGTACCATGGTGGACCCGGGGAGCTTCGGCCCGCCTGGAGGACTTCCTAATGGACTCCAGGACCTGAACTCGCTGTCCGCTGCAGTTTCTGGTGCGCAGCCCGAATCCATGGAAGCAAGCAACATGGGGTCCATCCAAACCCAGCCGGACCCGCAGAACCACCAACCCTGCAAGTACGACCTGCTGAGCAGCGTGCCATGTGAGTCTGAGGTCCAAAAGGTTCAGAGTAGCTGACTGATTCCGTCCGAGGTCAATATCTCAACAACGGGTCCAAACTAACCGGTACTGGTTAAGAAATGTTCCGTCTTACTTCCCAAACCATGAGGTTCTGTTTTGGCCCGGGTTAAATGCCTCCGATTCTTTTGTAGTCCAACTGGTTTCATCAAGCTGCAAAATAGAACCCATAATACCAAATAGAAACAGAACCATCAGCAGTGGTTCTGGACTTTGGACGGTACGGCAGCAGTTGGTTTGACCCTGCTGGCTGAACCAGATCTGCTTGGTTAAAAGTCCGACCTGGACATGACAGCTACTGGGCTACTGGGTTCTAAAGATGTTCTGGTAGAACAGACGGTACCGTTAACCAAAGTGTTCTCTCTCTTGGCGCAGTAACAGATCTGGACCTGAAGTTCTTGTACCGGGGCCGAGCCATGGGCTCTCTAACCGTCAGTAACCCTCAGGGCTGCCGGCTCTACTACGGACACCTGGAACCTTCCCCAGATCAGGTGGACCTGTTTGGACCTGTCACTCTGCAGCAGGTTCTGTTCCCAGGAACTTCTGAAATCCAGAACCAGAAGCAGCGGTTCTACACAGATGCTCTGCTGGACGTGATGGACAGAGGCCTGATCCTGGAGATCGAGCAGCAGGACATTTACGCCATCCGCCTCTGCCAGTGTAAGGTGTTCTGGTCCGGGCCGGGAATGCCAGAACAGGGACCGCCAAACCCCATGGAGAGGGAGAGGAGGATCAAAGTGTTCAGTCTCAACGAGTTCTTGCAAGGTTTGTTCTCCAGCTTTGCCGTTTGGTTTCGTGTGAGCGGCGCCGTTTCAGGAAGGTTCTTCTGCTCCTCAGGGCTGATCCTGTTCCAGAGGGGAGAGGCTCAGAACCCGCCACCGTTCGAGGTCAACCTCTGCTTTGGAGAAGACTGGCCAGACAAGAAACCGAAGGAGAAGAAGCTCATCATGGTCCAGGTGAGTCGGACCGACGTGTCCCTTTCCTACAGGCTCGCTGGTATGGGTTCTAAAGGTTCTGCTGGTTTCAGGTGGTTCCTGTGGTGGCGCGGATCCTGACAGAGATGTTCTCTGGTGAACTGAACTGGTCCACCGACAGCATCCGGCTGCAGATTTCCAACCCGGACGTGAAGGACCAGACGGTGGAACAGTTTAAAGAACTTCAAAGGCTCCTTCAGAACCAGCTGGGGGTCCAGGGGCCCTGGGCCCCAACCGGGTCCCTGGAAGCCTCCATGAACAACGGACCCAGTGGATTCTCAATGGGGACCAGCTGAACAGCCGGATCCAGAACCACCTGGGTTGACTTCAGGACCCTTAATGCAACGGTCGGGTAAAAGCTGATCCGATTCTGCAGAACCTCAATATTTCATGAACCATGGATCAGAACCAGGAGTTCAAGGGTCCGATGATGCGTGATCCGACCCGACAGCCCGGATGTTTCAGTGCTGTAGAACCAGCACCTACCTCGTTCCGATTTGGATGGGTTCACATTTCCTTAAGACTATTAACCCAAACGTCAAGGTCCAGAACTTTCTAGAATTCTTGTTTTTCCTGTTGTACTTTAGCTGCGTTTTACTTCTGGTCCGGACCGTTTTCATGTTTGAGCTGCAATGCTGCCAGTCCAGATCGTTGGGAACCAGTAACAGGTTCTGGTTGGTTTGGTTCTGAGATCAGACGCAGCATTTCAGCTCCAACAAGGCGACTGAAAAGTTCTGGCTCTGGTCTTTCAGAACCACTTCTGGCAGTGTTTTGTTTTTTTTTTGGCCATTCTGGTTTCTTTACCGCCGTCATAAAAGAACTGTCAGAACCTGGGTGACCTCTACAGATTGAAGGTACTGGAAGCATCTAAACCCACCCAGAACCTTACAGGACCGGGCCAAAGGTGAGAGAAGAGCAGCTGACGTCTGGAGGAGAAACATGGATCGTTGGGTTCCAGAAGACATTCGGTCAGACGGTTCTGCTCCGGTCCATCAGAACTACAGACTGCCAAATATTCTGTATTAAAGCTAGTTGTATTTTTCAATGTTCTTTGTAATTTTAACCATAAAATTATTTTTTCTACTTTGATTAAATAAAGGGTGATTCCCAACATTTTTCTCCCCAGAGGACAAACCCGACGTCTGAGTGTTGATTTCTGGAACCAGTGTTCCAGGTGACAACAAACAGAAACCAGTTTAACCAGAACTCCCAGCAGATGTAGAGCTAATGACATCACCTTTCCTGTCATGGTGTCGGGTTACTGAGGCACCTGGGCTCAGGTACGCCTGCAGTCTCCCCGACGGTTAAACTGGACCAAGTTTACGTTTCGCTTTAGGAAAAAAAAAAAATGGAAACACGGCTTCATTTCAGCTGTTTTTATTATCAGCAAGGCTACATCACCACTGATGTCATGGTGCCAGTCTGCCTCATTACCCACAGTCCTCTCCGTTTCCATTTATGGAAAAAACTAAAATAAACCAAAAGATAAAAGGTCAAAGGTGACGCCAAATCCTCCAGCGTTACGCCACTCAGCCCACAGCATCATGGGAATTTTTTTGGCTCTGTTTTTTGGCACAGACAAAAACATCTTGACCAAAGTCCCAAAAATAAATCTCTTAAAAACAGTTTAGCAGGCACGTCCTGATTAATCGCCACTGAGGATCCAGCAGGAACCGATGGGCACCCTTCCTCCAGACCTGACCCCGCCCACCCAGAACCGCCTGCTGTGGGTGAGGCTGGCTCAGGTGAGCTGGGGGTGGGCTCCGTCTGTCTCATCAGTCCGTACTCCGTCAGGTTACAGAGTCCTGTTTCACATTCAAAGTCTCTCCGTCTTCCTCATGGTCTGCAGTCGCAGCTTTTTGCCGTCACCTCTGAATGTTGGTCAACTAAAGATTTAACCTGAAGAGAAAAAAAAAAAAGATTCAGTCCAGGTGAGCAGCTGCCCATTTCTACCTGTGCTACAAGCCATTCAACTTCCATCTAGTAACAGAGCTGGATTTCTCTGCTTTAAACCTCTGAACTACTGAGACCAGAAAAGCTGGATTCCTGCCTTCAAAATTAATTCCTCCAACATAATGGGATGAAATACCAGATCACTGGGAATAAACCTTTATGATCCTACTGAGGTCTGTATCAGACCAGTGAAAACTAAAGGGAAGAAAGGGTTACTGCCTCCTCCCAATGGCCTGTAGAAAGGGTAACTGCTGCCACCTAAAGGTCTGTAGAAAGGGTTACCGCACCTAACGATCTTTAAAAAGGGCTATCGCCGCCACCTAAACGTCTGTAGAAAGGGTTACCGCTTCCTAGCGGCCAATAGAAAGGGCTACCGCCTGCTCCCAACGGTCTGTAGAAAGGGTTTCCGCAACAATCTTTAAAAAGGGCTATCGCCGCCACCTAAAGGGCTGTAGACAGGGTTACCGCCGCCACCTAAGGGACGTAGACAGGGTTACCGCCGCCACCTAAGGAGCCTGTAGACAGGGTTACCGCCGCCACCTAAGGGACCCGTAGACAGGGTTACCGCCACCCTAAGGAGGCTGTAGACAGGGGTTACCGCGCCGCCACCTAAAAGGCCCGTAGACAGGGTTACCGCCCGCCACCTAAAGGCCCGTAGACAGGGTTACCCCCGCCACCTAAAGGGCTGTAGACAGGGTTACACGCCCAGCCACCCTAGCCACCCGTAGACAGGCTTACGCCGCCACAGCCTAAGAGGACAGGGGTTACCGCCGCGCCACACCTAAGCCAGAAACAGGGTTACCGCCCGCCACCCGTAAACCGTGCAGAGTTACCCGCCCGCCACCTAAAGTAGACAGGGTAACCGTGGGCCACCTAGAGGCCGTACACAGGGTTACCGCCGCCACCTACCCGTAGGACCGTAGGACAGGGTTACCGCCGCCGCCACCTAAGGGCCCGTGGAGACAGGGTTACCGCCGCCACCTAAAGGACCCGTAGACAGGGTTACCGCCGCCGCCACCTAAGGGCGTAGCCACCCTAAGGGCCGTGGACAGGGTTACCGCCGCCCTAGCCACCTAAGGGACCCAGTAGACAGGGTTACCGCCGCCACCTAAAGGCCCGTAGACAGGGTTACCGCCCGCCACCTAAGGGCCCGTAGACAGGGTTACCTCCGCCACCTAAGGGACCGTAGACAGGGTTACCTCCGCCACCTAAGGGCCCGTAGACAGGGGTTACCGCCCGCCACCTAAGGGACCTGTGAGACAGGGTTTACCTCCGCCACCTAAGGGACCGTAGACAGGGTTACCTCGTGAACAGCCACCTAAGGGACCGTGAGACAGGGTTACCGCCGCCACCTAAAGGCCCGTGAGACAGGGTTACCTCCGCCACCTAAGGGACCGTAGACAGGGTTACCTCCGCCACCTAAGGGACCGTAGACAGGGTTACCGCCGCCACCTAAGGGACCGTGAGACAGGGTTACCGCCGCCACCTAAGGGACCCGTAGACAGGGTTACCTCCGCCACCTAAGGGACCGTAGACAGGGTTACCTCCGCCACCTAAGGGACCGTAGACAGGGGTTACCGCCGCCACCTAAGGGACCGTGACAGGGTTACCTCCGCCACCTACCGCCGCCTAAGGGACGCCACCTAAGAGATAGGGTTACGCCTCGCCACCTAAGGGACTGTAGACAGGGTTACCTCCGCCACCTAAGGGACCGTAGACAGGGTTACCCGCCGCCACCTAAGGGACCGTAGACACGGTTACACCCGCCACCTAAGGAGCCCACGTAGACAGGGTTACACCGCCGCCACCTAAGGGACCGTGGAGCCCGCCACCTAAAGGGGGTTACCGCCGCCACCTAAGGGACCGTAGATGGGGTTACCTCCGCCACCTAAGGGACCGTAGACAGGGTTACCTCCGCCACCTAAGGGCCCGTGACAGGGTTACCTCCGCCACCTAAGGGCCCGTGAGACAGGGGTTACCGCCGCCACCTAAGGGCCACGTAGACAGGGTTACACGCCGCCACCTAAGGGCCCGTGACAGGGTTACCTCCGGCCACCTAAGGGCCCGTAGAGCAGGGTTACGCCCGCCACCTAAGTGACCCAGGGTTACCTCCGCCACCCTAGGGCCCGTGAACAGGGTTACCGCCGCCACCTAAGGACCCGTGAGACAGGGGTTACCGCCACCTAAGGCCCGTAGAGACAGGGTTACCGCCCGCCACCCTAAGGGCCCAGAGAGACCCGTGGGGTTACCTCAGCCACCTAAGGGCCCGTAAGGGTTACCGCCGTGAGACAGGTTACCTCCGCCACCTAAGGGCCCGCCGCCACAGGACCCGTGAGACCTAGGGGGACCCGTAGACAGGGTTACACGCCGCCACCTAAGGGCCCTCGTGAGACAGGGTTACCGCCCGCCGCCACCTAAGGGTTACCGTAGACAGGGGTTACCGCCCGCCACCCTAAGGGCCCGTAGACAACAGGGTTACCGCCGCCACCTAAGGGCCCGTAGACAGGGTTACCTCCGCCACCCTAAGGGCCACGTGAGACAGGGTTACCGCCGCCACCTAAGGGCCCGTGAGACAGGGTTACCGCGCCACGCCGCCACCTAAGGGCCCGCCACCCTGAGACAGACAGGGGTTACCGCCCGCCACCTAAAGGCCCGTAGACAGGGTTACCGCCGCCCACCTAAAGGCCCCGTAGACAGGATTTACCACCGCCACCTAAGGAGCCCGTGAGACAGGGTTACCACCGCCACCTAAGGGCCCGTAGACAGGGTTACCGCCGCCACCTAAGGGCCCAGTAGACAGGGTTACCGCCGCCACCTAAAGGCCCGTGAGACAGGGTTACCCCCGCCACCTAAAGGCCCTTAGACAGGGTTACAGCCTCCTCCCAATGGCCTGTAGGAAGGGTTACCGCCGCAACCTAAAGGCCTGTAGACAGCGTTACCGCTGCCGCCTAAAGGCTTGTATAAAGGGGTTTCCGCTTCCTAACGATCTACAGAAAGGGCTACTGCCTCCTCTCAATGGCATCTAGAAAGGTTACCGCGTCGCCTAACTGTCTGTAGAAAGGGTTACCATCGCCGCCTAATGGACTGTAGAAAGGGTCTCCGCTTCTAACAGTCTGTAGAAAGGGTCTCCGCTTCTAACAGTCTGTAGAAAGGGTCTCCGCTTCTAACAGTCTGTAGAAAGGGTCTCCGCTTCTAACAGTCTGTAGAAAGGGTCTCCGCTTCCTAACAGTCTGTAGAAAGGGTCTCCGCTTCCTAACAGTCTGTAGAAAGGGTCTCCGCTTCTAACAGTCTGTAGAAAGGGTCTCCGCTTCCTAACAGTCTGTAGAAAGGGTCTCCGCTTCCTAACAGTCTGTAGAAAGGGTCTCCGCTTCCTAACAGTCTGTAGAAAGGGTCTCCGCTTCCTAACAGTCTGTAGAAAGGGTCTCCGCTTCCTAACAGTCTGTAGAAAGGGTCTCCGCTTCCTAACAGTCTGTAGAAAGGGTCTCCGCTTCCTAACAGTCTGTAGAAAGGGTCTCCGCTTCTAACAGTCTGTAGAAAGGGTCTCCGCTTCTAACAGTCTGTAGAAAGTAAACCTGGGTTCCAGTTTTCTAAGCCAAGGCTTAAAGCTGCAGCTCAGACAAGTTTCCGGTGTGGAAGGTTACCTGGTGTCATGAGAAGGTTGCAGCTATCGGTACAGTCTGGTGAACTCTCGGATGGCCCAGCACACCTGTTTGCACTCCTCGGCACTGAAAGAGAAGCAGAGCAGCCCTTCAGGTTCCTGCAGGATGAGTGGGTTTTATCAAGTGAATGAGTCAGGTGTTTCCTGCTGCAGCTCTGCTGCCAGGACGGGTCTGGACTCGCCGCCTCTGAGCTTCAGTCTTTCAGCCGCCCACCTTCGGAAAGACGAGTCTCAACTAGAAAAGTGAAGCTTCGGGCTTTGTCAGTCCCTGAACGCCTCATGGATTAGTCACTGCTGAGCTCCTCTGTTTGGATCAGAACCAGCAGGATCTCTTCTAAGCTGGGAGATCCAACCGGTCCAACACTCACTCTGAACAAATGGTGAACTGTTCACTAATGGCTGCAGCAGCTCACTGTGTCGACATGGCAACCACAGACGCGACAGGAAGTGGCAGCAGCTGTTGGTGTGTGACCAATCAGGACCTGGGGCTGTCTGATCTCAGAGATGTGTGGGTTCTGTGCCGCGCTCTTAGAACTCACCTGGTCACCTGTTTGTGGAAGTCCGTCAGCTGTTTGTGGGTGACGGTCACGGCTCCTCCCGCCGTCTCCTTCGGTAAGCCTTTCAGAGCATTTTCCAGCCAGCGGCAGAACATCTGCAAACAAAAGGAGCAGAGATGAAGGGCTGGCTCCAGAACCGACGGAGCGGACCCTGACTCGGCCTGCGGGGGGACTCACGGGTCGGTCGAACAGCATGATCTCCCACAGAACCTCGGCCACGTCCGGCAGCGTGTATGGAGGCAGGCAGAAGCAGCAGGAGTGCAGCAGCTGGTTAATGAGCTGCTGGCCGTTCTGCTCCATGGCCTGACCAATCAGACGCTTCCTCAACTCAAAGTCCTCCTCGTGCTGCACACACCCCCCCATACACACACGGTTAAATCCAAACACCTAGAGTCTGCCTTTGAACCAGATTAAACCGGTTCCAGTCCATCACCAACATCTATGTTGCATGTCAAAATGAACCGGCGGGGGGGGACTCACATCGTTGCCGACTCCGGTGTGGACCAGGTCTCGGATGAACTTCATCACGCTGCAGTTGGCGTCCCGGTGGTCGAGGGATGCGGCGGCGATGGCGCACTGGATGATGTGGACGATGATAGTGCTGCCTAGCAGCGTGACGGGACTCCTCTGGACAAATCTGGACGCAAAGACACCAGAAGAATATTTGAGGCAGAAATATGGAGGGAATTTTGCTCCACAGTTGTTTTTAAAGAACATGATTTGTAAATGCAAAAATGCAACCTGGGAGTGAAATCCATTTATTATTATTAATCTTTTTTTAATCAATTTTATTTTATGTTTTCCTAAATTCCTCTTTTTCAGATTGTTTTACAAATTGCATTTTTTGCAACCAGATCATCTTTATTTCAAGTACAACCTGAAACAGTAATGTGCAAAAATAAAAGAAATCTGAGAAAACAGCAAAGTTACTCTCAAAACCTGTTTTTATTAAGAACTTTTTCAAAGTTTCAGTTGTAGATTTAGCTTTTTTTTTTTTTCCTATAAATTTCCATTCATGAAAAGCATTCTTTGCAACAATAATGGAGTAAAAGGCTCTCCATACGGGACCTGCTGTCCAGCAGGAAGCTCTGCTCACCTGGTGGCTAGTCTGAACAGGTCGTCCACAGTGTCGGGGTGGTTCCTCAGGCTGTTGGGCTGCTCCAGCAGCTGGAAGGTGGGCATGCAGAGAGCCTGCGGGATAAAGAGTAGCTAGGTGAGCTGATGGGGTCTGCTGGGCGTGGTCTCAGGTGTGGACAGGTGGGAATTTACCTGCAGCATGTCCAGCAGCCCCTGCCTGCAGCCCTCCTCCATGCCGTACTCGTCCACCAGGATGCTGCCCAGGTACAGGAAGCAGGAGTGGGGATACACCTGGTACACGCTCACCATCTGATGGAGATGAAAAACAAAGTCAGTGTTTCCCTGGCAACGACTGTCGCCAGACCAAGGCCATTTCCCAGATCACAAGCATGCGACCTTGTCAAGTATGTTCTCAAGAAGAACACAGGAAAGTGTGAACTCTTGGGGAACGGCATGCAGCATAAATATGGGTCCATTGGAGCGTACTGATGACATCATCATACGATCGGCTCGTATGGAGCTGCATTTCATCTCCTGTTATTAATAGTCACAAGATAAAACTGTAATATGCAATAAGCAATCTTCCACTGCACTTTAATTTAGATAGCTCCGTCCAAACTTTATTTATTCTTTTTATAGTAAAACCCAACTGTATATATGCTATTGTACATAACTGTAAAAACCCTTTTTATAGTAATATCCACCTGTATATTATATTCGGTACATATCCAGCAGTAAATTTAGTTCATAACAACTAGTTATCAATATATTATATTCATCTATTAGTAAGATTCTGTCAATAATGATATTCATCTCTATACTCATGTCCAGTATTTATGGAACCATTATTTATCCTGCACTTGCTGCTATTGCACTTCTGGTTAGACCTAAACTGTATTTACGTTGCCTTGTACCTGTACCTGTGTAATGACAATAAAGTTTAATCTAATCTAATCTAATAATAATAAATTCTTACTTTTTAATTTAGTGGGGAATAATAGTTAAGAGCCGGATAAACACAAATCAAAATGGCATTTAGCCAAAATAAAACAAAACCAACACGTCTATGCAGAGAGGGCTTTCTCTGCAAGACCCGGCTAGCGCAGCCTGGCACGCGTTAGCCTCGGAGGTCCGAGCTGGTTCCCTCACGGTCCTCTTCAACTTCGAACAATTTTTTTTTCCAATTACGCATCAAATGAATAAATAGGCCATTTAGTGACGCTTTAAAGTATAATATTCTCGCCAGAAATGACCTAAAAACGTACTTTTATTGAACAACAGCAACAGAAAAGAGTAAAACCCTTTTACTTTATACTCTGCTTCTGTGAGCTTCTCCATTGAAAGCTGCTGCTGCAGTGCATGCTGGGACACTGTCAATCTCAAGAACAGACAAGTCTCTTCTGATGCATGCTGGGTAAAAGGGGAGGGGCAAGAAAAACATCCAGAGACTGTCCTTTCTCTGCTGTTCTTGTAAATTGGAACAGTTCTAGGGCTGAGGCTGATACGCGTTTCATGAGTGCACGAGAACGCACAAGTAAGAAACGGCTCAAGACATCGGAGGCCGGACATCACCTGAGGTGACGAGCGGCTGCAGCAAGGAGGCGGAGCCTTTCCCGACGCAGCGCACGGCGAAGCGGAGGCAGCGGCAGCAGCGCTCCACAATCCGGTTGTCCGCCTGGTGAGCGTTGAGCGTCTCCGACAGAACCGGCCAGATCTGCAGAGGAGGCGGGGCCAATGGTTAAGATTTAAAGCTGCTTTTCCTGGAAAGCTCAGGTGAGTTCAGGGGATTTACCTCCTGGATGACTTTCTGACACGGATGGGTCTGTCCGTTCTCCACGATGGGGTTGGTGTGTCTGAGGAGGGAGCAGCACGATGCGTTCACTGTCTGCAGCCGCAGTGGGAAAACTTCCCGGCAGCTATACTCACCTGAAGATGACGGCCAGCCTGTCCAGCCACACCGTGGGATCCGCTGACTTCCCGTTCGTAGATTGTTCCGCCAGAAGCTGGAAGGAAAAGTTTGGTCAGAACGGTTCCCACAGCTCCCGCCCAGAGACCTAAACAAACGCTCACCTTCTTCAGTGCCAGAACCTGAACAGCACACAGGTCGCTGAGACATTCTGCTATCTTCTCCAGAGGCAGCCGGGCCAGGACCAGCGCCGTACCTGCAGAGGGGACCAGCAGCCAATCAGAAGGAAGGACAGAGATGCTTCAGACCTGAACAACCAACCAAAGCCTCCGCAGCGCAGACGGCAGGCGCCCCCTACCTTTGAGGAGTCCGACCGCAGCCTCGGTGGACAGAGCGAAGGAGTCCAGAGAGCGAGCGATCTCCAGCAGACCCTGGAAGTGCTGAGCCATGTGATCCCGGCACACGGAGCAGATGTTGTGGATGGCCTTGGCCGCCGCTGACGCCAGAGGCTTCTCTCTGAGCCCCTTCATCAGGTAGTTCAGCACGGGGTCTGCAGCGGGAGGAAGACAGCGGGATTAGCTTCAGGGGGAGGTCCGCCGGGTTTCCACACACCGACCGGGAGGACCGCCCTACCCAGGAATCTGGGGTTCCGGTCCACCACCTCGCTCATCTCTCCCACCAGCTCGATGCTGGTGTAGCGCACAGCTATGTGGACGTTCTCCGGAAGCAGGACCACCTGCTGCAGGACCTCGGACACCGTCGGGTTGTTTTCTCTGGAAAAAAATCAGTTATCGGATCAGCTCAGAACTTCTCACCTGAAACTAGTTCTACGCCACCGGCATGGAGAGAAACTCACGGGTCGACGCTCTTCGCGATGGAAGCCATGATGAAGAGGACGGCTTCCGTCACCTCCCACGGAGGACTGCCATCTTTTAGTGTAGAATACAACTGATAGAGCAGACACACAGAACATTACCTGGGCTGCAGCACAGCGCTGAGCAGAACTTTGCTGAGGTTCTGGAGCTACCTGAGAAAAGCATTCCATGGATCCCACCAGGAAAATAACATCCTTAACGAGGTCCGAAACCCTCATCCTGAATTCCCCAAAATCGTCCGTTTCCTCTGGAATTCCCTCCTGTGGATTGGGAGCAACTTTAGACTGAAGAGCAGGAATAGAACTGGGTCAGCTAGAGAGGGTTCTGTTGCCTTACGTGGTCCGGATCGAGCTGGCAGTGCCGCGCCAAACAGTGCAGGAGTCTCTGGATGTAGGGTCGGAAGATGTTGTGAAGATTTACATCGTTTATTTTGTAGAGATGTTCTCCCAGACGGTACCAGAAGTTGAAAGAAATCTCAACAACCTGCAAAGACACCAGAATCAGAACCGAGACCAAGCGGGCTTCAGGCAGAGCAGCGTGTGGATCACTGAGGAGGTTATATCAGACCCTAGAGATCATGATTCCCTTATCGCCGTGACTGACAGCCAGGATGAGATGAGTTCTGGACCTCATAACCGGCTCAGAGGGCATCGCTCCTCCTTCAGATGCAGCTTAAGAAGTTCTGCAGCCGCCTCGTGTTTTCAGACAACTAAAACCCAGATGCAGTTTCAGCTTCCTGTGCTCTCTGAGCGTGGCCCGGCAGCGTCCCACAGGGAGGACGACTCCTGCCCACAGCCAGCCTCACAGATTCACTGTCATGTTCCCCTGGTGTCTCATTGCAGACCGACAGTTTTTAAAGTCGTAGGGGAGCGGACATTTCAACCACTGCAGTTCCTGATTCTCCTGAGTGGTGCACGACTTTAGGCGAGTGAATAAAGTGAATCTGATTGGATGTTTATCGAGACGGTGGGATTGTTGTGGCGGAAGGTTTGCAAGCTCTTTGGTTGTGACCGATTTCTTTGAAGCATCTTGCTAACCAGTTAGCAACTTAGTGCTAGCAAGGTTCCCCAATGGGAAATTCCATTGGGACCAAGTAGCACTAAATTGGTGACTTAGAGGCAACACTGTCAAGGAAGGCGCTATGGACAGAGGAAACATGCAAGAGGAGGAGGGATTTTAGAGTCAATGGTCGTTGGGATAAAGTCTCATTTTTTATTTAGTTTTATTTAGAGGGAGAAGCGAGGATGAAAGATCATTGTAGGAAGAAGACGCCAGGGTGGCAGAAGCTTGGATTTGATTACGGACTTACAGCCGTGCGATATAAGATTGACCGAAATTAAGTGTTCAGGCTGACGTATAACTAAGACAACGAGAAAAAAAAGACAGATTTTAAGACAGGATTTTTTTTTAAAATAGAAATTTTCTAACTTTTGGGACAATATCCTCTGATAAAGTGTACATTAATATACATGTTTAAGCCAGAATGATTTCACATTTAAATATGACTTAAAATATGCATGTTACAGTCTATGTTTAAACTTTACCACGGAATCGTCGAAACGAAGATTGCATATTGTGTGATTAAAAACTGGGATAAAATATAAAAACATTCACTAGCTATACTTAACAATACAGAGTGGGTTTACATAAAGTGATCGTTGTGGTAAGAGCCTTTCTTGAAAATGGATTGCATACATGCATTATACGCTATTATCTCATTAGCAATGGGATGGGAAGAGACCTTTTTAATGTAGTCTAGTAAAATGAATTAATAATTAAATAGGAAACGCGGGGCAACATGCATGAAGCAGGGTGTTACGTTCACAGCTGAGAAACAATATGTTAGCAGGCAGTTAAATAAGACAATACACAGATGTATTGGTCCCATCATTAAATCAAATGCTGTGTGTCCCAGAAACCTGGCATAATTACATGAAGGAAAAATATCAGAAAATGCCTTCTCCTGAAAATTTGAGCGAGTGTGGAATGATTTCGCTAGAGCGGCAGTAAAATTAAGCTGAGCACGGAGCGGATTTTGAGCGGAGCGTCCTGGAGTAACTTTGAGGGGCGGAGCAAATGAGCCAACATCCTCCTGAGCGGGAATAGTATCTATACTTCAGCACTGTTACAGCCCTAACATTTAAGCCTTAATTGCTGATGATTCTCCGCATTTTGTTCCACATTCAGATTGTTTTTAATTACAGAATTCAATCATATTTGTAGTGATGATAGTCTAAAGCTTCAATAGATGCTTCAAACCCGTAGCACAGAATCACAGTTCCTGCTTCAGTCAGGGAAAGAACCCCTGTCCAAATCAGCAACTGATTTTCCTCCTGAATGTTTCCCCTTACAAGCAAACCCAATGTATGTAAACCCAAAACCATAAAAACACATCATCTACCTTTATGTGTAAATACACCATGATAAGCTGTGTGTGCACCAGCATATTTTCTAAATGAGTGTTAAATGCTATGTTTATTTTGCACCAAGATTAGATTAGATTCAACTTTATTGGGTGACTTCAACCTTGGTAATCTACACCTGACAAATAAGCAACTAGTTGCACCGAGGAATCGCTGACTCAGCAGGATTTTACATCACATATGGATGAATGATTGTCCCTCTATCCCTGGCAATCCTGCAGTTCCACACTTTTCCTGGAGGGGTCACTCTAAATGAAGCTTCGAAAAAATGAATCCATTTGCCAAACATTTTGCTTCATTTGCTCATCAACTATTTGCCTGTTGAAGCTTGGAGGTATGGAGGACCAGCTCTGCCATATTTAAAAATACTGAAATAAATAACTGCGCAATAAATAAATAAGCATACAGTTAAACACCCCCAAAAATACAATAAACAAATAAATGTAGGTAGAAATTAAATTATACAGTAAGACAAATGTATGAATCTCTTTTAATTAGCTTCTTTATTTATTCTCCTTTGTAATAATGACCCTATTTATTTATTATCAGTTTATAATCTTCGACTTTATTACTTAATTTTTTTAAGTATTTATTTAATGTGCCTTTTATAACATTTTTGTCTGTTTTTTCTTACTTTGTATGTTTTTTACCCTATTTAGGCACATTCAGATTGTATTTATTTCTGCCAGTCTTTTTTCATTCATTTTATGTGCGCGGTACTTACTTATACTCGGTTAAATGAGGGAATAGGGAGGTGGGTTGTCTTGACAGAAGTTCAACTTCTGCTCATTGGTTGGTTAGAAATTCACTGCATCTAATCCGGAATCTACAGGGAGGAGAGGAGAGTCTAAAGTCTTTTGGTGGATTTATCCAATTCATAAGAAGATAAGTACGAGGACTTGTGTCCTTGTTCTTAAAGAGAAGAACCCAGGAAAGTCAGGACTCTGGGAGAACGGGAGAACGCAGCATGAATCTGGGTCAATTGGAACAGAAGCGTACTGATGACATCACCACACGCTCGGCTCGTCTGACGCTGCCTTTCTCCTCCTGTTATTAATAGTCTCAAGATAATAATAAATTCTTACTTTTTTTAATTTAGTGGGGGAATAATAAACCGGGACACAGGTTCTAGAAGTTTCTAAAGTGCAAGATCAACCAATGGGCGAGAAGTTAGACCCTCTAAGACACACCCCCTCCTCGGTTTGCTTAATGAGGACAGAAATGCAGACAGAAATGTAAAACCAAGCGGTGAGAGGAAAATAAATAGGGTAAAAAAAATACAAAGGAAGAAGAAAACAGAGAAAATATTACTGGCTTATGCACTGTAAATGCGAATAAAGATGTAATTATGATACAAAGGTTGAATAAATAAAGAAACTTAATTAAGATATATATACACTTTTACACAATTATGTTGCATTGCAGAACTTAATTTCTACTAGTGTTGCACCAATACCAGATATCAGCCGGGGCCCCTGATCCAGCACTAAAATGGTGGTACTGGTATCGGCGAGTACCAACAAATAGAGCACCGATACCATTTGAGAGCCAAAAAGTTTATTCAACTATTGTCACCCATTGCAGGTAGGCAATATAAAGTTCTATTGAATTCACTTTGTCTTTTTCCTGCTTCACAAAGTTAGGCAGCAGCTTGACAAAGCCATGATAGCAATTATTTTACCTCCAAGTAGTATGCAGTTCTTCATATATACACACATCAAATTTCAAACAGATGTTATCAGTATTACTGCACAGCCAGGTATCGGCACAACACTAGTTTCTACCTTAATTTATTTGTTTATTGCATTTTTGGGGGCAATTAATTGTATGCTTATCTATTTAATGAGCATTTATTTACGGTAATATGGTAGAGCTGGTCCTCCATGTGGAGGCGCCTCATCACTACAACTTTTCTACTCATTTTGGACTATGGCAATAATATTTCTATGGAAGCATCTGTTGGATTCTGTGTATCAGAGAGGATTATGTTTTAGACACTGGGCCCTTACTGATCAGTGTCGTCTGGATTCACGTTGGATGAATCTCCACCTGATTTTATTCATAAAGCCATTTTGGGTTTAATTTCTCTCTGTGCACAGATGAGTTTGTTTTACTGAATGTACGTCAGGTTTATGCTGAAAGTCATCCCAGTTTGCAGCTCAGACTTTGATTCGTTACAAATTTAATGAATTTTAATGCCAATTAAGGCCTTAATTTAAAAAATGATAATCTAATGACCTGCTGAAACTCTGCCTTCTCTCCAAACACAAAGTTTCATTTATTTAATTTTTGACTGTTTCCACGTCTCTCCGCTGAATGGAGCCGTAAAACTTCAGCACTGAACCACAATCTGTCTGGCAACCTGAGCAAGAAACAAGAGGAGGAGGAACACGCTTTCCTAAGACCCGCCCCCTTCTTCTTCTGATTGGCTAATACTGTTAGTTCGGAGCGCTGCTTTGCTACAATTGACTGAGAAACACAAGGGGGATTTTTAATTGTCTTTTTTTTTTTTTTTATCTATTTACCGTCAATTTATTTTCAAGTGACTTTTTTACCCACAGGCAATTGCTGGAATTAAGGCCAGAATACTTTAATCCCTGTGTGTCCTTTTCTGAATCAGAACCACAGACCAAACCAGGGGGTTATTTCCGTACCTCGTACTGCGGGTGTCCTGCACAGATGAGTAGCAGCTCCAGCGTCCTCAGGTCTCCCATCCCCTGACCCGGAGTTCTGACAGTGGTTTCTAAGAACGTCTCACAGAGCTCGGTGAAGATCCTGCAGTAGTTCAGCACCCTGGAGACAGAAACCGGCTTTTATTGCGACTGAGGCAGCAGAGAACCTGCTTTCAGAACCCGGGAACTGCTCCTTACTTGTCCAGGTCCTCTCGGGCCACGGCCATGTGATAGGCCGTTTCCAACGTCAGGACGCCCTGGAAGAGCTGCAGAGCCAGAGGCATGTTTGTGTCGACGTTTTCTATGGCGTAGAGGGCCGAGCAGACGCAGTCGGACGCTGCTTCGTGCAGGTTTGTAGACGTTTCATCCCTTTGCTGAAAGAGAGAACAGAGCCAATCAGACTCGGACTACCGGCTCCAGACTACTGTCTGACCAGGAAAGGAGCTCACCAGGATTTGGAAGAGAACCATGAGCAGCTGGTTGCTGGCCATGAAGTTGCTGTCCAGGACTCCGAGGTTGAACCAACTGCCCAGACAGCGGAACACCTTGATAAGCATCTTCTCATCGTTTCCCGTCTTCTCCACACACGTTGTCTGAGCCGGAGGGACAAAACAGAGATGTTAATAAACGAGGGTTAGACTTAAGAGACAGCCTGGACGGACGGAGGGACAAACTGACCAGCAGGGACACCACTGTGTTGGAGTAATAAGCCAAATCCTCGATGATTTCCGTCCTGCGGTTGGCTCCGATCCTCAAAGAGCGGCTGTGAACCTCCTCCGGCAGCACCGTCAGGATCTCGATGAGGAACGGCATTGAACTGATGTCATCGTTGTATCTGAGGGGGCGTGGCCACAAATTTAGTGATCAAAAAGCAGCTAAATAGCAGAGACATTGAGTACATGATCAGTGAGGGTTTCCTACTTCTCTATGAGCGTGTGAACGCAGCCTTTCCAAGAGGCCATCTGCAGGGCGAGGTCGGCGATGGCCAGAGCCAGCTGCAACGACAGAAACGATCAGAACATTAACTGCTCTACCGGCCCAACAAGAGGAAAAGGAAAAAAGGAAAAGCATGGGATTAATTTTCACTGTTATGCTGATGATACCCAGCTATATCTGTCTATAAATCCTGATGAAGCTAACCCATTACATAGATTACAGGCATGTCTTGAAGACATAAAACCTGGATGACTCTTAACTTTCTGCTTCTGAATGCAGACAAAACAGAAGTTATAGTCTTTGGACCAGAGTCTCTGAAAAAGAAACTGATTAGCCAGTCACTTCATTTGGATGGGGATTAAACTGATTTCAGATAATAAAGTAAAAAAAATCTTGGTGTTGTTTTTTCAGATCAGGACCTGTCATTTATATCTGATACCAAAGAGGTTTATAGAATTTCCTTCTTTCTTCTGCGGAATATTGCAAAAATTAGAAATCTCCTGTCCAGGGGTGATGCTGAGAAACTAGTCCATGCATTTGTTACTTCAAGGCTGGACTATTGTAATTCTTTACTACTATCAGGAAGTCCACAAACTGTAGTTAAAAGCCTTCAGCTGATCAAAAATGCTGCAGCCAGAGTTCTGATGAAAATGAAAAAGAGATCATATCTCTCTATCCCAGCTTCTCTTCATTGGCTTCCTGTTAAATCCAGAATAGAATTTAAAATCCTCCTTCTCACATATAAAAGCCTTAAATGGCCAAGCTCCATCTGATATCAGAGAGATCTGATTGTTCCTTATGTTCCTAACAGAGCACTTCGCTCTCAATCTGCAGGTTTACTAGTGGTTCTAGAATTTCTAAAAGTAGAAGAATGGGAGGCAGATCTTTTTTAGTTATCAGGCTCTCTCCTGTGGAACCAACTACCAGTTTTAGTCAGTGAGGCAGACACCCTGTCTACTTTTAAGGCTAGGCTTAAAACTTTCCTTTTTGATAAAGCTTCTAGTTAGAGTGGCTCAGGTTATCCTGAGCTATCTCTATAGTTATGCTGCTATAGGCTTAGACTGCTGGAGGACATAGGGACCCCCATTTCATCATTCTGCTTCATTTTACTTCAATTCTCCTTTAGCATAAAGGCCATAAAGACCTAACCTTTAGATTTTACCCCCAAAAAAGCAAATGCAAAAAAACTGCACTCCGTTATACTCAGATGTTATTATTTTAGTGTCTCTAATTCCAATAACCATTAAAAACCAGGAGAGGTTAGGTAAAGCCTGTTCAACATTTCAATACCATAACCTTAAGAGTTTAATATAAAAAAATTAAAATTAAATTAAAAAACAAAATCAAAGGAGGGGTTAGGATGGTTTATATACAAGGCACTGTTCTAAATGGTAAACAAGAGAGGTTACTTCCTGGCATATGTACATGTTGTTTTCATGCTGCATGTTTTAACAAAAGGTTGGATTTACCCATTTTGTTAATTTTATAATTACTATTTAAAGTTTTTTTTTAATTATGTATTAGTGTATATAGAGCAGGATTTTATCTAGGAATATTCCATAGGGTGTACACCTTGGTATATCACATCTATAGGCTTTTTGCGGCATCATTGCGCAGCATAAGGGGGTTTAGCCTCTCTGAAAAGCTATTTCCTGCCTTTTAAAGTGGAATGTTTTTCCTGATTATGGGAAGTATGTGTGCTGGACTAGAGGTGGAAATTTCATAAGGGAAACGAGATCATGTTGAGGTATGATATTATGTGTCATAGGATCATTCAATCAGAAAGTGTAATGCTACTTTCACACCGCATCGCTTTCAGCATAAAAAAAAAAAAAAAATTCCAACTCCAGGATCTGCTTTTTGTGATATTTTTAACAATTGAGCAAAGTTTCCGGGGAAAATTAGAGCGTACCAAAGCCATACTTTACAAATCCTGTAATTTTTGTCCTCATAGAAGATACATCAGAAACAAGGTTTCTGGGGGCGACTTTTACCTGAGTGACGATGATGGGGGACAAGTCTTTGAGGTTCTGGATGTGGGTCAGCAGCGAGTCCCGCAGTGCGTTGTGGGTCTCTGGAGGAAGCTCATAGAAAGAAGTTTGGATCTTCATCTTCATGGTCTGAGCGGCGAAGTAACATGATTCTACGTCTTGCTTAAGCTGCAGCAGCTGGTCGGAGATCTCCCAGGCAAACATCTGCAGACGGTAGGAGAAGAGATGTCACCAAACGACGAAGCAGATCAGGGGGTGGAGCCTGCATTTCTGTCTTAAGATTCCACTTAAAGCTGGATTTCTTCTAGCAGTAGATAAGGATCTGAACCTCAACATAGATCCAGGGTTTTAGGAAACTACCACTTCCAACTGGATCTGAAAGGATTTTAAAAAGTGTTCCCTAAGGCTTCCTTCCTTAATCCCAGTTCCTTTCTGATTTCCACTAAAATCAACATGATTATTGAAACTCAAGGATTCAGTCAATTTACCAAATGTACTTCCCTTCATCGAAGCCAGAGCAGATTAACTATTCCTCGATTACGATCAGGTAATTCATTTTCAATGCAGTGGACGTCCCAGGACTATCTCAGGCTCCAAATAACTTCTAGGATATAAGGTGGCCTTATAACAGAAAATTAAACATATTTTTTTGGACATAAATAATTGTTTTTTTAAATGTTGACATACCCGAAAGGTTTTTTACAGAGTACTCCAGCTGTTAGCTGTAAAATCTTTCCTGTCAGAAAGTGATTTTCTCCTGTTCCGGGTCTAAAGGATAAAAAATACTTACTCCATAAAACTTATAGTCAGGGTTAATTTAGAGCTGCTGTAAAAAGGCCGAAATATTGAAGTAATCTGACCCTCCCCCCCTTCAATCATCTGGATCTGGTCTATGACCTGCAAGTGATCTGGATCCTTTTCCAGGTAAATCTAGTGATTTTTATCCAGAGTGTGTTTCAGCTGTCAGTCAGCCATGCTGACAGCGGAACAGGGCCTGTTAGGAATAAACATTCTCTTCCAAAATAAAATCACATGTTTTAATACTTAAAATGATGATTAGTTGCGTGTTCAGATGATTTGATTTATGTTTACTTGATTAAATGTGGGATACAGTGAATAAAGTACAGGATGTGTTTCTGTTTTGATCCATTCATTCCGTTAGCTTAGCTACAATGCTAACCGGAACCAGAGGCTCCTCCGGGACGGCGCAGGTCGCTTCACCTGTCGGCTCCCTCCCTAAAGTGACACGTTAAACCCATAAGGAACCCCACACGGACCCGCGCGGACCCACTCCCCAGGGCTCTCACCGATCTCTGAAGCTCCCCGAGCCACAGCGAGGCTCGCTCCTTCCCGGCCGGGTCCGGGTCGTGGTACAAGACCTGGACCGCCTGGTAGACCAGCGTCAGGCTCGGTTTGCCCCCCTCCATAGTGGCCTGGAAGTAAGCTCCCGTAAGGCAGACGGTTCGTTTCGGACGAGGAGCTAAAAAAACAGAAGAAAACTACCAAACGGTCCGAAAACCGACCGCCATCTCACACGGTCTCTTCCGGGGACAACCTGGATCCTGTTCCGGTCGGAAACACTCCTGGAATATTGGTTCCACTCTGGAAGAAAGAGCCCGAACGGCTAAACGAGTTCATTAACATGAAACTAATCAACCATTTTAGTTAGTGTGTTTAATATGTACTATTTAATTTTTTTATGCAGTTTGTGAGCCTGAGCTGGTTTAATTTTAAGATTTCAATTATCTGTTGAAATATTTCAGTCTGGGAAATAAAACAGCTAAACAACTCTTTGAGAAACTGAAACTTAAGTTTTGATTAATTTTCTTACATGTCATTTTAAGCATACTTTATGGAGAGGGTAGCTTACACATGCCAGGGCAGTTTAGCACCACAAAAGTATATCCTAAGATATAGATATAAGAAATAGAGACTTTTTCTTGGTTCAAATTTGAATACATTGGTTGAATAGGTACCAATATTTCTATGACCTTTCAAGTGTTTGTGTTGTTTTATCAGCTGTTTCTGTCATTGTTTCTGTGTTTAGATGTGTTTAACTAAATGTATATATTTCCTGTGTCCAGGGGTGGATTTAGGAAATTTGGGGCTCTGGGCAAAAACAGGAATGGGGCCCTCTGCATTGAGAAGACGATTTCTTCTTCTTTCTGATTTTTACTGGCTGGTGACATCTTACATCAGGGTCAACCAAAGCACCTACCTGTGTCAGTAAATAACTCAAGGAGCTCAAGAAGTAATACAATGTTAACTACCTGTATGAGGCATGCAGTATATATAGCCCTTCCTTGTCATGCACATCCTTGTGACGGTTGGCATATGGGGTGATTTTGTATTTCTACAAACTGTAAAATCCTTGCAACAAACTAAAATTATAATTAAAAGTTAATTGAGTTCTTTAAAGCAAACTACAATGTTCCTCTTTTATTTGGCAAATTTATGTTCGAATATTTTGCAAAAATATGTTTGAGAGTGCATGATGGGGTTTTGCATCTAAAGGCTAATGTCTCCCGTCTTACATGCATTGTTGCCAGGCTGGGATATTTCCAATCTGGCGGTTTAGGATGGCCGACTATGGGTAAAAAATGTTTTTCTTTAGATTTATGGCCTAAGAGATCAATAGACTTTGGTTCAATTTGGGCAAAATTTCGTAGATCCAGACGGTTTATGAAAATATTTTGGGCTACAAAACGTGAGTCAGTGACATAGACCTAGTATGTTTGAGTAGGTGTCTGGCTGGCTTTGTGTAAGTGGGCCGCTGTAGATGGAAAAATGCCTGAAAATCATTGACAGTTCGAGCCGGTCTAACGTTAAGATGTATTATCGCCATGTACTATGCTGAAGTGTGGACCAGATCATCTCCCTTTAATCTAAATTCTGATAAATAATTCAGTTTCCTTCAAAAATGTTATAACTGCTTTATTTGTTTTATGTTTAACTAATATTTTGTTACCTTTTAATGTCTCTATGTCATATTTCCTCATTTCTTTTTTTAGCTTCTCTCTACTCAATGTATATTTTTCCACAATGAATTATTTCACGTTCTACTGTTTCCATATCCCACACTCACAACTACCGGTTGGATGTTTACCGATGAAATGTAAAGTTTTATTTAATCCAGTATGTCCTAGACATAATCTTGTCATTAATACTTATTCTTTTTTATTTTTTTCCTATTATTTCAATATTCCCCACTTTCTTTTGCATATGAAATAAATTATGACATTTTGTTCTTTCTTCCCACAACTGTTGCCATTCAGAATTAATTTTGCACTTAATGAGTGAATTTATTTCAGATTTACAATATGCTTTTTCCATAATTCTACTTTGTTTTAAAGACACCTTAGTCAAATGATCTGCTATATCATTCCTTAATATATTTTTATGAGCAGGTATCCACATAAAACTAATCTCTATTTGAATTTGGGTCATTCTAAATCTAACTCCATAAATTTCTTATAGTAACTCGATACGGCTTTCAGATTAAACCTTTTAAATAGACATTATTGATAATATTAATCTGAACATATAAGAATTTTTCATTTTAATTTTTTTCTACCCGCTTTAAGGCCATTAGTATGGCTAACATTTCCACTGTATACACAGCTAAACACACCAAGTTCAGGAATAGCATAAAGCAAATCCTGTTTTATTTAAAACTGAATCTTTTGAGCCATCTGTATATATACTGTGAAGGATTTATACCTACTCTTAATTCTGTCATTTACTAAATTTACCAAGTTATTATCTTTATTAATCTGCATTTCTTTATCTGCATTTGCATGTGGAAACAACCAAAAGGGTGTAAATGGATAAGGCCCTGCAGCACAGCATCTCTTTCCCTGTATTTCTATTTCCCTAACAAATGTATCTGCTGCCCATGCAAAACAGTCTATTTTTAGCCTGATAAACCACACTAAATTTTAGGTTAAATCTGAAGGCAAAATTTATTTTAGCCACTGGCAGGTGGGGCTAGGTTACCTTTACACAGAATTTAACAAAATATGCATAATAATTCCTGCTGCTCTGCTGCATCTAATACAAAGCACACTCTCTCAGTCAAATATACAGGGAGTCTTGCCAGAACTTAAACTTAAGTAATTGTCTATTAGAGATTTAAAAAAATTTAACAATCAGTTTATAGGGACAACCTTTAAATGTAAAACCTTTTATAATTTTACTGGAATGACAAAAAATTGAATAAATAATGATTCAGGTAACATAGAAAAATATTTTAAATATTTAAAATGCTCAATTCCACCAAAAGTAAAAGAAATACAATCTAGAATTATGTATAATTATTATCCAACAGCATAAACTCTTTAAAAAAGATTTGGATTTGAGGTGGATGCCTCCTTATTTCGCCTTGAAGAACCAGAAACTATTGAACATCTCTTCTATTCGGGTCACAGGTCACTTTTGGCAAAACCTGCATATTTGGTTAAGTAACAAAATAGATATTATAAAACCTTTTGAGAAAAATCAAATATTCCCTCAGCAAAAAGTAGTTTATTCCAGTATACTAAAAGTGCACTAATTTTATACTTAAAATCAGGCAGTGCACTTTAGAGTTTAGTTATTCTAAACAATGTTTCATATACCAATAGTATAGTCAAGTGTACTTGACTATACTATTGTTTACTTTATTATTTACTAGAGTATACTTTAGTAAACTTTTAAAAATGTCCAAATTTAGTTTGAAGAAGTATTACTTTAGTAATACTTCAAGTACACTAAAAGTACATTGTTCGGTATACTTTCTAAACTTATACTTAAGTATTCTTAATAGAATTTACTTCAAGTATACTACTTTTTGCTAACATACAAGAATGAAATTGCGCAGGACTTATCTGACATGGTCAATATTGTAATGAGTATGAAAATTCATACATGCATGGAAATGGAAAAATCTAAAACCTTCATTAATAAGTTTTAAAAACAAACTCAAAATCTTCTTTTAATGTTTATTTCTTTTAGTCAATAAATATCTACATAAACAGAAACTATGTAAGGACATGTCACAATTTCTGGTTTTATGACTCAACAAAGTGCTAAAGTTAAAATGATGCAAGGAACTGTCTTGTTGCAGAATGAGTCTCTTTTACTTTCATGTAATTCTTTTTTATTTTTGTATGTGTCCATAGGTTGTAATATTACTGCCTGTTTATTTATGTATTTCTGTTGCCTTGCACAAGTTAAGTTGATCTCCTGTATATATATATATATAAATAAGGTTTTTGTTCAATAAACAAAAAAAAAAAAAGGGTGAGGCTAGTTTACTATTTTATCTTCTCCTCTTCTTCTTCTTTCGTTTGATTCTTCTTCTTGTGTGGTTTTATGGCGGTTGCAAACTATTAAAAGGGCATTACCGCCACCAACTGGTAAGGAGTTAAACAAGGAAACAGGAAACAAGACTCGACTCAACCCCCTAAAAAAAATCAGTGGTGTCAAAAGCACACATTTGTTACTTAAATAGAAGTATAGATACTGCAGTTTAAAAACACTCTGGTAAAAGTTGAAGTATCAGCTTGACCTCTTTACTCAAGTAAAAGTGAAAAAGTATGTGCTCCAAAACTACTGAAAGAATGAAAGTATAAAGTAAACTTAAAAAAAACAGCCAGATGCCACTATATGAATGAAAGCTCAATTTCTAAAAATTCTTTGAGAAAGCGATGGGGCGATGCGGGAGGTCTTGTTGGTCTCCGTCTCCCGACACGCTCTCGCCCTGTGTCCGATCTTTCAGACATTTCAACATCTTTTTCTGAATCCTACATTGTAGCATGGCATAGACAATTAACGCTTGCAGTTTGAAGAACACCTGCTTGCTTCTGATGATTTCCTTTAGCTAACCAATCAGTGTTTGCATTATATGACTCATCCATTTACACTAGTTTTCACTAGATGGATGGAGCAAATGATCTGCATTGGATGGAGCACATGACGGAAATAAATATTTAGAAACATTAAACTGAAGCCAAAAGTAACGAGTAACGTTTGTTTAAAAATGTAAGGAATATAAAGTACAGATACTTGTGTGAAAATATAATGAGTAGAAGTCAGAAGTAGGAAGAATAAGTAATGAAGTAAAGTATAGATACCTAAAAAGTGTACTTAAGTACAGTAATGAAGTATTTGTACTTCGTTACTTGACACCTCTAAAAAAAATGAAATTAAAAATTTATATTTTCTGAACTGTTTAACTTAACCCAACATAATAATCACATCTGTCCTTATAATTTCTAATTTATCTTTAAGTCATCATCACTCTACCAGTTTCTGATGGTCCTATTGGTTTTCCCATCATGCTTTTCACCATTTCCCAGTTTAAATCTCTAACTTCAACACATTTCTGCAGCTTTCACTATTATTTTGATTTTTTTTTTTTTCTTTTTTGTCTGAGCACTACAATTGATCACTTCTACCATGAAAAGAACAAAATCTTTCTTTTTTTTTTTTGCAATCAATGAATCTTCAGCAATTTTGGGATGCTGCTCCAGAGGCTTTGAACTTAACTGTGGGTTTGGGTCTTTCTGACTGAGATGGGATCCTGCTTGCAGCTTCAGCATAACTTAGGCATTGCTCTAATTTCACTTTTCTGATCTCTTTAGATCTTCTGCTCACTGCAAACCTGCGATATGCAGCACTATGTCTAATCTAATCTTTACTTTTTTCCACATTTTCCACATTCTTTCTTTCCATCACACCTTCCACGATGTTGCTTTCCTTTAGATACTGCTGCTATATGATCGAATTTTTGGCATTTAAAGCACCTCAGAGGTGGAGGATTGTACATTTTTACATTGTGGCTCATATAACCAATGAAAAACCTTTCTGGGTAATTTCTCTTCTTCAGATTTGATCAACACAGATAAGCTGTCACAATGATGGATGTTTGAAAATAGCAGAGATGTTCAAAATGACAACAGCATGTTATTTAACTGACTGAGGTTTATATCGTTATATTTGCTTTTATTTGTTCATGCTCCCGGTGGTTGGGACATTTATTCCACTCTGGATTCTCATGAGTACAGTCTTTGTTTACTTTACAATAAAAAAAAGAAACAGTTTAGAAAAGTTTGGTATTCTCAAGCTTTGTGTGTCAACTGTTACGGTTGCTAAGCGACAGAGCATACTGCCACTGTCTGCAGTCACCTACAGGTCCCTCTAAAAATATTAGCATATTGTCATAAAGTTCATTAATTTCCATAATGTAATGCTAAAACTTGAACATTCATATATTTTAGATTCATTGCACACTAACTGAAATATTTCAGGATTTTTGTTGTCTTAATACAGCATAGATTTTGGCATACAGCTCATGGAAACCCAATATTCCTATCTCACAAAATTAGCATGTCATGAAAAAGGTCTCTAAAGGAGCTATGCACCTAATCATCTGAACCAACAAATGAACTCTAAACACCTGCAAAATCATCACCCAAAACCCCGATCATGAGTAGGGCTGGGTATTTTCGCTATAGTCCTGAATCGATTCAATTTTGATTCATACAGTTCTAAATCGATTGATTTCGATTTGATGCTTTTACAACAATGAAAGTGGGTCAACTGTGTTTCAAAATACTCATGTATTTGATTTTTTCCAAAGTGCAAACTTGTAAATCAGACAGTTTAAACTTCAGATGGAAACAGAACTGTCTCAAAAGTACAAACTTGTTTGTGAAAAGTGAAAAAGTGAAGCCTCACTTGAAGAAGCAGACGTGACACAGCAGCAGACATGCATGAGCTGCATTATCTCCACTGTACAAACCATATTTGCAGCGTTTTCTGTAACTACAGGGTGTTTGCTGCCCATTTGTTAATGTCTTCAGTCAACCTATTGGCTATATTTGCACCTGTCTGGCTTCAAGTCATCCTGAGTGCATCTTTCCTGCTCATTTGAATGTGGTCGTCACGCTCGTCACTATAAAACTAATCGATCTCATTCCCTAGACATCAATTTTGCAAAAATGTAAAGGAATAATTTTTTTTACCCAGCCCCAATCATGGGTCAGACTGCCGACCTGACTGCTGTCCAGAAGGCCATCATTGACACCCTCAAGCAAGAGCGTGTGACACAGAGAGATATTTCTGAACGAATAGGCTGTTCCCAGAGTGCTGTATCAAGGCACCTCAGTGGGAAGGAAAAAGTGTGGCAGAAAACGCTGCACAACGAGAAGAGGTGACCGGACCCTGAGGAAGATTGTGGAGAAGGACCGATTCCAGACCTTGGGGGAGCTGCAGAAGCAGTGGACTGAGTCTGGAGTAGAAACATTCAGAGCCACCATGCACAGGCGTGTGCAGGAAATGGGCTATAGGGGCCGCATTCCTCAGGTCAGGCCACATTTGAACCAGAAACAGCAACAGAGGCTCCTGACCTGGGCTACAGAGAAGCAGCACTGGACTGTTGCTCGGTTTTGCATGTCATTTGGAAATCAAAGTGCCAGAGTCTGGAGGAAGACTGGAGCAAAGGAAAAAAAAGAAGTCCAGTGTCAAGTAGCCACAGTTAGTGAAGGTCTGGGGTGCCATGTCAGCTGCTGGCGTTGGTCCACTGTGTTTTATCAAGGACAGGGTCAATGCAGCTAGCTAGCAGGAGATTTTGGAGCACTTCATGCTTCCATCTGCTGAAAAGCTTTATGGAGATGAAGATTTCATTTTTCAGCACAACCTGGCACCTGCTCACAGTGCCAAAATTACTGGTAAATGGTTTACTGACCATGGTATCACTGGGCTCAATCGGCCTGCCAACTTTCCTGACCCGAACTCCATAGAGAATCTGTGGGATATTGTGAAGAAAAAGTTGAGAGAAGCAAGACCCAACACTGTGGATGATCTAAAGGCCGCCATGGAAGCATCCTGGGCCTCCATGACACCTCAGCAGTGCTACAGGCTGACTGCCTCCATGCCACGCCGCATTGAAGCAGTCATTTCTGCTAAAGGATTCCCCACCAACTATTGACTGCTTAACTGTACATAATTATTTGAAGGTTGACTCTTTTTGTATTAAGAACACTTCTTTTATTGATCTGATGAAATATGCTAATTTTGTGAGATAGGAATATTGGGTTTTCATGAGCTGTATACTAAAATCTTTAGAGACCGGAAATATTTCAGTTAGTGTGCAATGAATCTAAAACATATGTTCAAGTTTTATTACATTATGGAAAATAATCAACTTTATCACAATACGCTAATATTTTGAGGACCTGTATTTTGGAGAGGTGCAGCAGAGTAGGGCAAATTTGCATTCACTGTAACACAGACAGCCTGGTTTCTGAGTATAAATCAGTGCAATAAATAGTTTAACCATTGCTGCTCATCATAGTCTCCATTAATGTGAGCTGATAGAAGAGGCCATGTTCTAAGGTAAAGAAAAAACATCTTGCTTCATAAGATCTCCAAGGCATTTATGAAAAACCCATTTTCATAATTAGCTTCCTCAAATCTTTCATGTTTATTTGGTCTCGGATTAAACCAGGGTGAGTTCTGATCTAATGGATCAAACTGGACCGGTGTTCTGTCAGACGAGCATACCACATCAGACCAGCATACCCAAAGCTAAAACCCATTTATCCCTTTAGTTTTGTACGTAAAATAAAACCTCAGCAGGCATCTATCCCTTTGGCATGTACAAACAATAAATAAAATTTGTCTTTTGAAGTGCAGGGCGATCTGACCTTAAATTGTTTTTTTTGTACATGACTAAAGGGATACACACCTGTTGAGGTAGTTTAAAATCTATTTTTCATACAAAACTAAAGGAATAAGGCTTTGACTATGGGTGTGTTCACCTGACAGAACACCGGCGGTACTGATCAGAACTGCAGATAATCCCGATCAGGGATCCGTTAATTTTTCTTCCAGAACCAGACAGATTTCCAGACAATAAAAACTTTATTCCAAGACTCTTTAGGAACCAACAGTTTATTTCTAGATTTCTTTTTATTGATTTCTGCACAGAGGTCCAGGTTCTGCTCAGAAGAAGGTGTTGGGCCTCTTGGTGGTGAAGCGAGGTTTGTGCTGCCGGCGGAGGACCCGGTGAGGCAGAGGGAACCTGATCTTGGAGTCCTGGAAGCAGAAGGAGAACATTCTGTTAGAACCGTAAATCAGCATCAGAATTAAAGTTCTGTTGCCAGTTTCAGAACCGCCCGGATTCCAGACAGCAGCTGGAAACCTGGAAGAGGAATCTGGCAGTTTCTGTGGCGGGATTTTGATCCGGAGCCGCCCGCAGAGTCGGCGGTCCGGAGAGAGACCCGCTGAGGACGCAAACTTACGTGGAACTGCTTGATGGCGGGTCGGCGGCACTTGTTGGCAGCGATGAGCTGGACCTTCATGATCTGGATGGAGTGGGCGCGCGCGCGGTGGCGAGCTCCCATGTCCCGATCTGAAAACACAGGAGAAGAGTCAGAATGGTCCAGTTAGGAGCAGAGAGAGTGGTAAGCATCTCTGAACTGAAACCCGAACGGATCAGAACCGGTTCTGATCCCCAAGGTTTTAAGTCAAACAGTACAGGAAGAAAAAAGAAGCAGCGATTCAGAACCTTCGTCTGAAATCAGAGTTCTGGTGATGTGAGGTTCCCCTTCCTGAAGAACCAATAAAAACAGAAGGGACTGGACCCACCGGGATCAGTACCAAAAGGTCTGCTCAGATGGATCAGAACCGGTCTGAAGGCCCAGTGGGCTGCCTGCATGTCCAGTTTACAGCCAAGTTTTGCAGAACCTCATGACCCACTGATCTAAAATGGTCCAGAGAAACATCCGGGTCTAGCAGGGGGAACCAGAACATCACCGGAGAAACTTCTGGACCTAAGGTTCTGTGAAGTACTGGATCCGTTTGGAAGACCAGAACATCAACTACAGCAGCGTTCCTCTTTAAAACCGTCATGGTAACCGAATGAGGAGAACCAGGTCGGGTAGGTGGGCCTGAGGTTCTGCAGATCTTTGGACCCGCTAACAGAAACAGGGTGTGGTTCTGGTGATGCTCACAGCACTGAGTGACGGCTCCAGACGTGGTCAGGTCTCTGTACTCTCTGTACATGTTGTGGGTTCCGCTGCGAGAGTCGTAACGCAGCCAGATCCCGAAGTTCTTCACCTTCAGAGGCGTCTTCTCGTGGACCTGGACACAAACAGAACACAGAGGAACCGGGCTTAGAACCCAAACAGAACCAGTCTGAAGCTTTACAGAAATTATTGCAGGATTATTGTACAGAAAAGGCTTTATGAATACAGTTTGTAAATGCTTGAATGGATTCCTCAGAACCAATGATTGGATCAGAACCTGATTTCTGCTGACTTTCTGTACCAGAACCCGGGCCCTTAACCAAACCGGTCAACCACTGGTTCAGAACCAGTCAGAATGTAAAATAAAACCTTCGTTCTGATCCGCTTAAAGGCTTTAACGTTGAGACAACTTTGGGTCGGAACATCCGATTCTTGTTCTGAACATCTCCAGAACCAGAGCTTAGACGACATGTTCACTGTTTAAATTCTGTGTTCTGACCCAGTTCACTCACCAGACCACAGTAGACGATCTCTCCGGAAGCTTTCTTCATCTTCCTCAGCTGAGACACAAAGTACCAGAACCGGGACTTCGCCACCACGTGGTTTGGGGCGAAGATCCTCATGCGGTACAGAGGGGGGGCAGGGTTCTTGGGCGAGGGCAGCAGACGCCCGATTACTTTATACTCCCGAAGCTGCGGGGGGAAGCAGAACAGATCAGAACTTCACATCACAGACAGGCTGGATCTCATAATAGTGTTGGACCAAGAATTCACTTTCAAAGACACGACAGTCAGAGAAAGGCGACAAGGTTCTGGTTCTGTTCGCACGCCAGACAAAATCTCGCTACGGAGAAGAACGAGACCTTTGGGTTTGGGTGCAGAAACGGTCAGATTATCCTGAGCTTTGGATCAGAACCTGATGGATAAACATCTTAACATTTAATTCTTTGGCATGAAACATATCTTAACATCTAAAACCGTAATAAAACTGAAATTAGGCCGATACTTAAGCTGATATCAGCCACATACGTGATGATCATTAATGCAATAGGTTCACACGAAGCGCATCTATTGCTGCTCCTTCCATCCTCTATTTTTTTTGTTTAAACCGACTAACAATTGTATCCTTTTTATCATGTAAATGCAAGAAATTTAAGTCCACTTCATTAAAATTGGCAGCATACTTGAGGGATCAGTTCAACTGATGTGAAAATACTCTGCATTAGTCCTCGTTTATCAAGCGGGCAGAATTGTTGAGGCAGAAGGTCTGCAAGCATGTTTGATTGTGGCCGGTCTGTTGGAAGCATCTTGCAAACCAGTTAGCAACTTAGTGCTGGTAGGATGCAGTGGAAACATGTGAGAGGAGGAGAGTTTAGTGTGGAGTTTGTGGATGAGTCTCCTCCGTCATCCATTTTTTATTTAGAGGGAGGAAAGCGGAGACAAAGATGTTGTGGAAAAGGACGCCAGAAGCTTGGTTTGGTGTAGAAGGCTTCCAGCCGTACATGTTTGAGCCCTTGCCCGCGACAGCGCTGCCAGTTCTGTTAGCTCGCCTGCTGAAGACACAGGCACGTCCATCCCGTGAACACTGGGACGGAACTCAATGGGAGAAGAAATTATTCTTATTTCAACTTTTGCGTTGTGTATAATTAGCTGCAACATATGAATCAAGATGCTATGATTGAAAAAAAATTTGATTGACAGATGATCTTTGATACATGATTGGCCAAATTTAGGTGTTCAGGCTGACGTATAACCTAACTGGCCTGCAGAAGATGTATAGATTGATGATTAAGAAGGATTTATTTTATTTTTTTTTTATAGAAATGTTTTTAACTTTTTAGGTCAATATGGTCTGATAAAGAGTAGTTATATACACGTTTAAGCCAGAATGATTTGACATTTCATTATGACTTTAAAATTTATGTGTAGTGAACTTTTGAAACTTTCTGCAGCCTGTTTTAAACAAATCAATGAAGTAGAATAATTCAAGTCTAATATCAATATTAATAAGAAATTGGAGTTCTTTATAGGCTTCAATTATATTTTGTTAGCGATGAAACAGGCGGGTTGTTTGATCTTCCCTTTGATGTTTTTCCATTTTTTCCAAAGTCTACTCTAACTTGCAATAATGCCTATTCTTCAGCGAAAATGGACCCGAACCAACCACTGACTTTCACACTAGGGCCTCCTGTTTTTATTTTCCTTTAAACTTAACTGTAAATATTTAATTAACAACAAAAACCTTAAAAACCGGAGTTCTGCTGTCGCAGGAGGATCAAGGTTTCAGGTCGGTCAGTTCTTCTCGATAATCTGTGTTTTAGTTACAGAACAGACTAATTGGTTCTAAAAACGGATTATGTTCCAATATTAGTAATTTGCAGTAACATTACATATAATCCCTGAGCGGTATACAGCCGCTTTAACTGGGCCGCTGTGGAGGATTTCTCCGTTACTACAGCTAGTTTATCACCAAACAAGGACTCAGTTCTGAACCGGATTTAAAACCCAACGGATTTTAATATCTATGTTTATTTTAAACTTTATACCGTAAAGCGCTTCACTTCATCTCCAGCCTGATCTTTGTCCACATGGTGCCGTGGCCGCCATGTTGGAGCGGCAGCGGCATAAAATTCATTAATTTTCCCCTTCTAAAGCGGACTTTTCGCACAGGTTTTCACAACAACCAAGAAAAAAGTAAGTCATTCAGCTAAATCTGCCGTTTTCAGTCGTGTAGAAAGCGTTAATAAAGCTAAATCGGAGGTTTTCTTACTGTTCCGGACGCCTTCATGGTGTCTGTCGCTCACCGCCACAGTCAAAGAGGAGGTTGGAAGGCGGACACTGCGCATGTCAAGCTAACGGAGGAAGTCATTTTACCCGGATACAAGCTACGTCTGACGCTGTGATTGGTCCCAAACCGAGATCTTAGCTGTGATTGATTGAAATATGGACACGTGAATAAAGCTTTCTTATGAACTTTCACAATAAAAGCCTCCCCCAACACAAGTTTTTTTTTTATATATATATATTTTTTTTATGATGAACTTTTTAAAAACAAATTAGGTACAAACAAGTAAGGCAATAGCAACAGTACAAATGTGTGGAAGGAATAGTAGAGGCATATTTAAAATATTGGAAGTCCAAGACATTATTGATTATATGTAGTTACACACACAAGTTATTTAAAGCTGGACTTTATATGATATAAAATATACCTTTCAGAAAACAAAATTAAAAAAATATATAGTTGACGAACAGAGAGAATGATAATAATAATAATAATAAAAAAATAAAATAAAATGGTTGCTAAACTATGAGCATTGGGTAGCAGCACCCTAAAAAACCTCTTAAACTGGCACTTTGTTGCTGAACTTTGAATGCAGTAATTTATTTTATTTAGCAAATATACATCCTCCACCTCTGACGCTAATAGATGGTAAGAAGATATGTTTATCCAAGCCATACAACATAACCACAGGGGCCGATTTTATCAAAAGCTTCCTAACTTGCCCGGAAGTCCCCCAAATATGTACAACTAATGTACCAAATGTAATTAAAAAAATGTATAAAATAATAATCTTTAAGATTATTGCCTGACCCTGACATAAATAGGCCTAAATGGCTTAATCCAGCTGATAGGGAGGTTAGATTACTGGCTTTTTTTCTCAAAGTGTTACTAATTTCCATCATCACCTATTAATGATTATTGATTATCTCATCATTGTCGATAACCAAGAAAAACAAAAGAACAAGCAGTATTTGGAAATTTAGCAATGCGTTGCTACTGAATGAAGAATTTCATTTATGTCTGGATATAAACATTGATGAAAGCAAATGGGAATGGTTCAATTTAGAGCGAAACACACAGCTTTTGAAAAAAAGAATACAGTTTCAGAAATATGGGAATCTAAACAAAAGGAACTGTTTAAAAAGATGACCGAACTATGAAGAGAGTTTGATATAAACTGGAAAAGAACAGGAGAAATCCAAGGTCGGTTAAATGGTAAATACTTGGAAAATTATAAATGAAGCTTTTAAATAAGATCCTAAGCAAAATGGATTAAATAGGGGGGAAAAAAATCATATTTTTACAGCCTTGAAAGACAAAGACAACCTTAAAGATGAATAAAAATATTAAATAAAGTTAAAACATTTTTTTGAGGATGTAATTCAAATAAAAGGGGAATTAAAGCAATTTTTTTAGCAATCTATATTAGAACAAATGTAAAGTAGATCTTTGTGATGAGTTCATGAATGCCACAAAAACAACATAAACAAATGATCAGATAAAAAGAAACTTAAGAAAAACATTTAACATGTTCAGAAATTAAAAGAGCTCTAATACAATTAACAAAAAGATGAATTGGCCGGTAATTTTGGCATATACTTTAGTTTTTTTTTAAGATCATTTATAAGGCAATAAAAAATGTATTATTTAATGCATGTATATCCAGCGATCTAACAATTAAAACAGTTTTAAGTTGTTACCAAAGTCAATAAGGATCAATCAAGGACGGTTGAAGATGAATAACTGTAATATTAATAGGATTATAAATGTCATGAATAAGTTAGCAGATGAAATTCAGTCCTCCTCCATCAATGTTTGACACATCTGTAGCTGTGAGACTAAAACTGAATATGATCAAATATCATGCTCTCCTGAATTCAACAGGTGTAATGCAATTCATTAACTTCTTTAAAGAATGTGAATCTATTGAACCTAATAATGAGATCACTGAAACTTTCGCCCTACGGAAACAAATTTATTAAAATACTAAAAATGTTTTATGATCAGATCATAGAGAGCTTTCTGACCAGCTGTCTCACTGTGTGGTGTGAAGACTGAAGATCATGAAGGCTCCTCTTCCCTCCATTAAAGACATTTCATCCCAGCGCTGTGTGTCCCGACCCCGTGACACCATCAATGACCCCCCACCCCCCACCATGGACTGATCTCCCTGCTGCCCTCTGGGAAGAGGCTTCACAGCATTCGATGCAGGAACAGCAGATTCTGCAACAGCTTCTTCCCCACCGCCATCAGACTGCTGAACTACTTTTACTTTTATAATTCTATTAAACAGGACACAACTCATCTACTGCATTTTCACCATATTTAAATATATGTGCACACTGCACTGAACCTTTTCATGTTAATTCACTTTTGCACCATTATTTTTTAACTGTTTTTTTTTCTCCTACACTGTTTACATTCTGATCACTACTGCACTTTATAAATGGTAATGTTCATTTCACTGTTTCACTCTTGTAAGCTGTATGCCATGGAATTTAATTTTGTATGCACAGAGTGCAAAAAATGAAGATAAAGTTTGTCTAAGTCCAAGTCTAAGACAAGGATGGCCTATTTAACCATATAATGTATTCTTTGCATGCAGCTGCTGGCTCATGTAGCAATAAGGATCTTTAAATGGAAACAAATTTGTTAGTCTGGGTTGAAGTTGAGTCAATTTGCTCATAATACTTTTTTAAAGATAAAATAAATTCTTCCAAATGGCTTAAATGTGACATCTGTTTCTCCTAAAGCACAGACTGAAGCCTAACCCAAAAAAATAATATACTTCCCTTATATGACTGCAGAGATACAGCTTTTTTCAGTCAAATTTGAAATAAAATATTTAGGAATCCATATTAATGAGAAACTTGAAGAAATAAAAACTCAAAATCATTGGAACATAACCATAATAGGACGTAATATTGAGTTAAAATCTGAAGATTTTTCAGAATGTGTCTCTCCAGTTATTATTCACGTTAGTCTACATCAGACATCCTCGAGGCCCGCTGTCCTGCAGGTTTTAGAGGTTTCCCTGCTTCAGCACAGCTGGTTATAATGATTGCAGTAGACCAAAAGCCTGTTAATCAGCTTTCAATTAAAATCAGCTGTGCTGGAGCAAGGAAACCTCTAAAACCTGCAGGACAGCGGGCCTCGAGGACCGAGGTTGGGGATGCCTGGTCTACATAACAGCAAACAGTAAAATATATCAATTCATTTGGTAAAATACAAAAACCCTTTCTTTTATGTCTAAACCTGATTCTGTATGGTTTCACATCCCAAAATTGTTTTTGTTAAAGTGTGAGGTTTGGAATGTCTTTTAAAATATGACTTTGATGTAGAGCTATCCAGATAGGAAGATGGCGTTTACCTTGTGGAATAACAGAGGCATGACAGCTAAAAGAAAGCTGCTTTTTATCCACACTTGTTTAACAAGTTTAGATGTAGGCCTCTAGGAAAGTTTTCTTAGATAAGCAGATTAAAAAATATATATCAAATTTAAAACTCATTAAAGGAAAAAAAAACCAAGGTATGTGAAGCAGTTTCATCAGCTTTATTGAAATAATTTGCATAATTTAAAAGGACAAATTATTTTCCACAAAATAATGACAGAAGATATAATAATCAAACCATAAAGCAGATATTTCAGAGGAAATGTTTCATGATTTAGATTAAAAACCTGAATTACAAAAAATGTAATAACATAAGGTGAACAAACATATTTATCAAATTAATGAAATGGACAGTTCTTCCCAAAAACGATTTAAAGAAATGCTTTGAAATGCTTTTCAAAACATTAAATTGTCATTATTCTGCTGCTGCCACAATCAAAAAGAGATTTGAGTTTGAGGCAGAGCCTCAAATTTAAATGTTTTTTGTTTTTTGGAAGATGAATCAATAAAACATTTTGTCTCCAGCAGTAAAAAAAAAAAATGGGCAAAAAAACTACTGATGTGATTGAAAACTAGCAGTTTCACTTCGAATGAATGCTTCGTGTAATGCAGTATGTCTATATAACGAAATGTATAGATAAAAAAAAATAATAATTATATGGGAAAAAGTCAGAATTCTGACTTTTTTCACCCATTATACTGAAATAAAATGTAAAAATCAGTTAACTTTTTTAAAAACATTTTTTCAGTGGCCCTAATCCTATTCTGTAATAAAAATTCATTTTAAAACTCTAAACATATATCCCTGTGCAGAGTTTTTAAGTTAGAGATTTTAAATTGGTATATGTAAAAAAAAAAAAAAATAATAATAATAATAATTTTTTTTATAGTAATTGTGTGGTGAAGTCTTTTTGGGAAAAGATTCATGATTGGTTATCAATGAAAAATGTAACTCCCAATTTTGAATATAAAAGAGTGACATTTTGCATTACTTTTTAAGACAAAAATGTGGAATTTGTATGGAATATTATTTTCATTTTTAGGAAATTATTTATTCAAGTGTAGATTCTTTAAAGTTTCTCGAAATCTCCAAAATTATATAAAAGTTTTTTTTTTTTGCCTCGATTAATAAATTAATAACAAAGCCTTAAAGTTTTCCCATTTGACAGCAGTAAACTTTAAACCCCTGTGTTGCTTGTTTTATTTATTTTTTCTAAAAAGAAATTAAATGTAAAGTTTTCTTTTTAATTGAAGAATCAAAGTATTACAAGGCATATCAAAACAATTATATAAAATTGTAAATTGAACATCTTAGGAAGCTGAGCAGAGTATGTATAATATAACAAATAGAATCATACAGAGAACCTATATATAATTAGAAACCAAAAATAACAGATCGTAGAACAAAGTAATAAAAAAAAAACAAAAGGACTCATGAATTTCAATATATTGCATCATTGGCTGGGCTTTAGGGTTTTTACAATGGGTTAGTACTTCTTTATAAAATTATAAAAAAAATATTGAGAGATGGGGTAATTTTTTTAAATCGACGCTTGTGTATGAAAAATCTGGCCAAAATAATTAAATTTTTATTACCATAGTTTAAATATAAAGAAATATATTCTCCGCTCTGTTGCGGCTCCACTGCGCCCTCTAGCGGCCCTGTTTAACAGCGTCCCGGTCCTCCTGACCCGGATGTAAACCCGCAGCGGACATGCTGGTGGCGCCGTGTGATTCCTGACGACATGCGGGCGATTTCTGGAGGTTTCCCAGCGGTGCTGTGCTGAACTAACCGGGCAGAGACCCGCAGAGGAGACGGCCTTCAGTACGGTGAGCTGGTCGGGTTCCTCCCAGAGGAAACTAACGGTCGGAGGTCAGAATGGCCGCTCTGAGGGAGGCTGGGTGGGTGGAGGCAGCTAACCGAACCGGGCTGAAACTCTCAGAACTAGAAAACACTTGTTAAACTGATGGACCTGTGCTCTGCTTCGGATCCTGCTGCCTTTCCGGGATGCTTCCGCTCCGTCTGTCCGCCTCTGGCTCCTCCAGCAGCGGCTGAACCGGTTGAAGCCAGCCGCGGTCCGCTCCATTTGTTCGGGCAGAAGTTTTTAGCTTCCAGCGGTGATTCTGAGGCCTCAGAGGCCGGCGGAGGGTTCACCGTCAGCGGCTGGGGGGTGACTGGGAGTCCGGTGGGCCTGGAGCACATCCGGCTCCAGCTGTTGGCACCGCGTTGCATCATATTCCTGTCAGATCAACCCAGAAAAAAACATACGAGCCGAACTTTGACCCCAGGAAGTTCTGGACGTGACCCAAACGGTCCAGAACCGGCGGTTAGAATCAGTGTAACGGTCCGCAGAGAAAAGGAGGAACCGAACCGGTCCTCCAGCACTTATTAACTTAGTAACTATCAGTCACTAACTATCTGCAGCCATTAATCACTGCCAATCAGTAACCATAGCAACCGCTGCTAGCTATTATGGGGTGGCACAGCAGACCTGAGCCCAGAAAATCAGCCTTTGGTTCTGATTAGTTCATCATATCAGGTCCAATAATGAGGAGAACTCAAAGCAACCATCTTTGTATCCAGATGGTTCCATCTAGTGTTGCACCGATTCCATTTTTATGGCCCCGATACCGATAACCAATACCTGGCTGATAATATCTGTTTGAAATTGATGTGTGTGTATATCTGAAGAACTGCATACTAGTTGGATGTAGAATAATTGCCATCATGGCTTTGTCAAGCTGCTGCCTACCTTTGTGAAGCAGGAAAAAGCTGGGGAATTTTTTTTGCCCTTTTCAGGCCGACTTTCCAATGGTGCGAGAATTTTCCGATTGGGCCAACTTTCAGCCTGATGGTGCATCGTGTAATGAGGGTAGGGAGGGGTGATCAGCCTCTCACAACCACCTCCTGATCAGGAATTGTGAGGTCGGGAGAAAATCAAAAATGTTTGAAATTCAGTCGACCGTCGTGGCCAAATCGCTCAGTGAGCAAACAAGATTCTTCTTCTTCCTCTCACATGTAAACACAGCAGCATGGCGGGGGTGCAATGAGTGAAATGGAGTTCTGTCTGTTAAATTGACAGACCGTAGTAGCCACGTTTGCTCAGCCATGTCTTTAACCATATACATTGTTTCCTTTTCTTTTAGGGCTTTCAGCACAAAATTGCCCAAATTGCCAAGGCAGCGCGTTTCTCTCTAGCGAGCTTCATGTTCCTCTTCTGCCTGTTTGGATTAGCCTAGTAAACTAGCCCCACCCACCAGCTGCCAAATAATTTTGCCTGCGAGTGCGTCTAGCCTCGATCAATGCTGCAGGCCCTAGAACTGGCGGGCCAATCACAACGCAGAGATGTGTTTAGAATTTCTGGATGCAAAGCAGGCAGGTTTTGAGGGCGTGACAACAAAGCTGCGTGACGCGGGAGAAAGCACAATAAGGAAGATGGCAGCAACTATTGAACAGTTCTCGTTTGACTCAGCTTTGGAATCAGTTTTGGAAGGATTAGACTTGGGGTTCTCATTGAAAGCGTGAGCAGGAAGAGGCTCTACGCTCGTTAAATTTAAGAAGGACGTATTCGCCGTTTTACAGACAGGCGAGCCATTATTTTTTTATAAAAAAAAAAAAATAATGGCTCGCCATTATTGGTTCCGTCCCGATAGCGGAACCAATTAAAGCGTTGTTGCGGCGGAACATTAGGGAGATGCGGCATTAACTTTTTGTCTGGAAAATATGAGCAAGTGTAAATGTAGCGAAAATTGTGTCCAGCCAAGAGTTTTCTCCATGGCTAAAACCAGGGAACATACATGAGGAACAGTGGATTTATGCAAGAAGTCATTCAAGCTCAGAACGATGGGATTAAGGCAGGAGAGTCGCATGCGAAGCAAGAAACACAAAGCGTCAAAATGGAGTTACCGAGAAACAGCCGGTATTTCTTGTTCCACCCTTGTCTAAGAAAACCATACAAAGAAAACCATACAAAGAAAACCATACAAAAGAAAAATAGCTGCAAAAAGACTTAGCACTGGTTATATAGGGCTTAAAACTGATTGTTTTGGCTTTAAAACTGATTGTTTTGTTCCCTGCTAAAACAAAGTTTGTGAATTCAGTTAAATAATTATTAAAATATATTTGTAATTTGTGTGTTTTTAGCTTTCTTCCTGTATGGGAAGCTTTTCATAATCTGAAACATTAGTGCAGTGGTTTATGTTAAAATAAACCTTTGGGTTAAGTTGTTGCAAGCAGGTTTTTCTTGTGAATTTGGTCTTAAATTTTTATTTTAAGTGGCATTAAAAAGTCTTGAATTTAACTTGCCTTATGCTGTAGGAACCCTGGTAAACGGTTCCGGCTGAGAATGTATTCATGATGGGGTTCAGATCCTTGGAACAGAAACTAAACCAGAATCAGTGTCGGTCTGAAAGAGTCGGATCTGTATGCTGGACCAACAGCTCAGACTTGCTCTGGTTCTGGTTCTGGTTCCAGCAGAACCTCAGCTGGTCGTGTCTCTCCGGGTTTCTGACTCCAGGTTCTCCTCCTCTAGATGTTCCACAGCTCTTCCCTGGCAGAACCGAAGAAGCCAAGCGACTGTGAGGAACGTTAACCCCGCATGGCCTGCCAGTCTGCCTCTGCAGTCATGGACGAGCAGGCGCTGCTGGGGCTCAATCCGAACGCCGACGCCCCCTACAGGCAGAGGGTGAGGGTCCTCTCCGCTCAGACAGGGGGCGCTGTTTGTGTCTCCAGATTAGACGACGTTCTGCTGTGTCTCTGCAGGCTCTGGCGTACTTCGAGCAGCTGAAGCAGTCTCAGGACGCCTGGGAGGTCTGCGCCGACGCGTTGGCTAAAGGCGTCTACAGGTGAGTGTCTCCTCCTGACAGGAACTTCCTGTTTCCTCACATCGCCTCCTCTCACGGCGCTTCTTCTCCTCTGCAGTGACGACCACGTCAAGTTCTTCTGCTTCCAAGTTCTTGAGCATCAGATCAAGTTCAGGTATGGCTTAGCAGACGTTCCTCTGGGTTTCCTGTGCGCCGCCTGCTGCTGATCTTCTCACCTGTTCTTCCTGTTGCAGACATGCAGGCCTGACGGCGCCTCAGCAGCAGCTCATCAGGGAAACGCTGATGAAGTGGCTGCAGACTCAGGTACCGCCGGTTCTGATCCAGAAGGCTGCTTCAGGAAACCTCCGGAGCTGTGATGATCATGTCCTCCTCGTTCTCTGCAGCTGATGATCACCCAGCCGGAGAAGGCCTTCATCAGGAACAAGGCGGCGCAGGTGTTCGCCCTCACCTTCGTCATGGAGTACCTGACTCTGTGGCCCAAGTTCTTCTTCGACATCCTCAACCTGGTTGGTCTGAATCCGCACGGCGTCGACATCTACCTGAGGACGCTGATGGCCATCGACGCCGAGGTGGTGGACAGAGACATCCTGCACACGCCTGAGGTGAGGACCGTGACCCGCCGGTCCGTCCCGATGCCTCCAGAACCGGCTGACCCGTTCTGGTTGTCGTTGTTCTGCAGGAAACCCGCAGGAACACTCTGATCAAAGACTCCATGCGGGAGCAGTGCATCCCCAGCCTGGTGGAGTCCTGGTTCCAGATCCTGTCGGCGTACCAGCAGACCCACCCGGAGCTCACCTGTCAGTGTCTGGAGGTGGTGGGCGCCTACGTGTCCTGGATCGACCTGAACCTCATCGCCAACGACCGGTCAGTCAACGCAGCAGATCCCAGACCCGCTCAGGGAGGTTCTGTGCGGTCGGGTCATGGCTGTGTTTGGGTTTCAGGTTCGTGAACCTGTTGCTGGGTCAGATGTCCATGGAGGACCTGAGAGAGGAGGCCTGCGACTGCCTGTTTGAAATAGTCAACAAGGGAATGGACCCGGTGGACAAAACCAAGCTGGTGGAGTCGCTGTGCCAGGTTCTGCAGTCGGCCGGGTTCTTCAACATAGAACAGGTGGGTACCCCCCCACGTGGCTCCAAAGCTGCGTGGTCTCCATGGAAACATGCATGATCAGCATCCTCTGCCTCTGATTGGCTTCTCAGTGGAGCAGATCAGTCAGTTTATGGACCAGAACCAGAGGTACAGAAAAATGCCTCTCTCAGAGTCTGACCCGGTTACTATGGCAACTGAGCAGAGTTATGATCAGAACACACAGTTTGATTTTGTGTCCATTCTAACAGAAAATTGTCAGATGAGGTCGTGGCGTTAAGCGCTCATTGAAAGTCAGCAGTGATGATCACACCGAGCTCTGACTAAGGTTTAGTCGGAGCTACGCAGCAATTCAGCCGCAATTTCATGGGTCTGACAGGAAAAGAAACAAAATAAAATTTGTTAATCGCACGTTGAAAGAGTCAGTTCCGGAGTCACATATAGTAAGCAGGACAAACTTGTGCAAAAATAATGAATGAAACATTTAAAAAATAGAAACTTTACCAATGATGGGAGTTAAGGAGGACGGAAAACATTTAAAGTATTGATCCCCTATGATCTTTGTGAAAACAAAGAGGGATATCGCAATTCATCTACTCAGAAAAAAGAAACAAGAGGAGAAAAATTGATATATAAAAAATGGTGATCCTCTTTCATTGGACGGTTCTGGTTCTGTTGTTTCTAGAACAGAACATTGTGACCCTAAACTCCGGAGTGGTTCTGGGTCCACTGGTTCAGGAACCTGGTTCTGAATAGGTGAGGCTCTGGGGAGATGGGAGCGTCGGGTCCAACAATGTCCTCTCCCCCTCAGGAGGAGGACGTGGACTTCCTGGCCAAGTTCTCCCGGCTGGTGAACGGGATGGGTCAGAGCCTGGTTCTGAGCTGGACCAAGCTGGTGAAGTCCGGCAGCGCGAAGGAGGCGGCGGAGACGCTGCAGGCGGTGGAGGCCAAGGTTCCGCTGCTGCTTCAGCTGCTGCTGCACGAAGATGACGACATCTCGGCCAACATGGTGGGCTTCTGCTACGACTACCTGCACGTCCTCAAACAGGTGAGTCCCTCAGGGGGGCGGGGCCGCTTCCAGTGACACAGCTCCTGACCCGCTCTGTCTCTGCAGCTTCCACAGCTGACGGAGCAGCAGAAGGCGAACGTGGAGGTAAGTGGAGGAGCAGGAAGCTTCAGAGGTTCTGGTTCTGAGGGCGGAGCTAATGTTCTGGCTGTGCTGCAGGCCGTCATGCTGGCTGTGATGAAGAAGCTGACCTACGACGACGAGTACAACTTCGAGAACGAGGTGGGCTGGTGTTTCCGGGCTGTGCAGGGTTCCCCGCCGCCACACGGTTCTGATGAGACCCGGCTTGTGTTGCAGGGGGAAGATGAGGCTATGTTCGTGGAGTACAGGAAGCAGCTGAAGATGCTGCTGGACCGCCTGGCCCAGGTGTCCCCAGAGCTGCTGCTGGAAGCCGTGCGCCGCGTCTTCACCAGCACCATGCAGTGAGTGCAGCTTGGTAGAGGGACAACGATGACTGTTCTGGTTCTGACCCGGTTCTGTGCCCCATCAGGACGTGGCAGGCGGCGCCATTTATGGAGGTGGAGGTGGCCATCCGGCTGCTCTACATGCTAGGAGAGGCTCTGCCGGCGTCACACGGCGCCCACTTCTCCGGCGACACGGCTAAAACCAGCGCCCTGCAGGACATGATGAGGACGGTGAGTCAGAACCAGAACTCCTACCCATGGGGGACTGAACAGGAGGTTCTGGAGCTGTAGGATAACCGCGTCCTTCTGTCCGTCTCCAGCTGGTGTCCTGCGGCGTCAGCAGCTACCAGCACTCCTCCGTGTCTCTGGAGTTCTTCGAAACGGTCGTCAGATACGACAAGTTCTTCGTGGTGGAGCCTCAGCACATTCCCAATGTTCTGGTGAGTCCGGCCTCCTGGAGAACGTTCCCAGTCAGCCGCGCCGTGTTCTGATGTGGAGCCGTCTTCCCTCAGATGGCGTTCCTGGACCAGAGAGGACTGAGACACAACAGCCCGAAGGTCCGGAGCCGAGTGGCCTACCTGTTCTCCAGGTTCATCAAGACCCTGCAGTGAGTTCAGGTCCATTTCTCGGTCCGGCCGCATTCTGCCGGTTCCGCTCTGACCGCCGTTTTTTTGTCCAGCAAACACATGACGGCGTTCATCGAGGACATCCTGACCAGGATCCAGGACCTGCTGGAGCTGGCTCCTCCTGTAAGTAGCGCCTCCAGCTGGGCCGCTGAGGTTCCCCTCCGCTCTGACTCCTCCCTTCTTTGCAGGAGAATGGCTTCCCAGCGCTGCTGACCAGCGACGACCAGCTCTTCATGTTCGAGGCGGCCGGCGTTCTGATCGTTAGCGGGGAAAGTCCGATGGAGAGGAAGCAGGTTCTGATGCGGAGCCTCCTGGCGCCGCTGATGGACGCCTTCCGCCTGCTGCTCGCCAAGCTGTTGCAGGAGACGGTGGAGGAGCGGCAGGTCGCCCTGGCAGACGCCCTGAGCCACGCCGTCGGCTTCGCCAGGTCAGACCCAGCAGCGCTTGGTTCCGTGTGGACCCAGCGGGCCCGGTTTAACCTCCTCTTCCTCGTGTTTCTGCAGCCGGACCAGCAAAGCGTTCAGCAACAAGCAGACGGTGAAGCAGTGCGGCTGCACCGAGGTCTACAGGGACTGTCTGCAGAACTTCCTGCCGGCGCTGAGCTGCCCGGTCCAGCGGGGGGTTCTACGCGGCGCCGTCCGCTCCTTCCTGCACCGCATGATCATCTGCCTGGAGGAGGAGGTGCTGCCCTTCATCCCCGCCGCCTCGGAGCACATGCTGAAGGACTGCGAGGCCAGAGACCTGCAGGAGTTCATCCCACTCATCAGCCAGATCACCGCCAAGTTCAAGGTACCGACCAGAACCAGCAGCAGAACCCCGTAAATGCCCCGCCTCCCGGCTGACGCTCCTGCTCTCCCCGCAGTGCCAGGTGTCGCCGTTCCTGCAGCAGATCTTCATGCCGCTGGTTCTGGCCATCTTCGAGGTTCTGGGCCGACCCGCCGAGGAGAACGACCAAACGGCGGCGCTGGAGAAGCAGATGCTGAGGAGGAGCTACTTCAGCTTCATCCAGACCATCGCAGGGAGCGGCATGAACGAGGTTCTGGCCAACCAGGGTGAGCGGCGCCACCTGAGCCTTAAATAAACCAGGAGCTGTTCCAGAAGATTCTGGAGGGTCGCTTTACCCCTTCAGAACCTCTGGTCCAGATGCTGGTAAACATTTAATTCTGGTTTCAGGAGCAGAAAACGTGGAGCGGGTTCTGTTCACCATCATCCAGGGCGCCGTGGAGTTCCCCGACCCGATCGCCCAGAAGACCTGCTTCATCATCCTGTCCCGGCTGGTGGAGCTGTGGGGTGAGTCTCCATGGCAGGACGCCCGGTTCTGGTTCCGGCTGCTTTCTAACCGTCTGTTTGGTTCTGATCCGACCTGCAGGAGGGAAGGACGGCATGGTGGGCTTCCCCGACTTCATCTACAAACACATCGTCCCGGCGTGTTTCCTGGCTCCGCTCAAACCCACCTTCGACCTCTCTGACGCCCAGACGGTTCTGGTGAGTCCGTGGATCATGATCCAGTCTGAAACGCGATTATTTCACCTGCTGGTTCTGATGGTTCTGTCGTTCTGCAGACGCTGTCGGAGTGCGCTCTCACACTGAAGATGATCCATCTCAAAAGGGTAAAAAACCCAAACGGTTCAACTGTTCTGATAAGTTCTGATTCGGTTCTAACCTGGTTTCTTCCTCAGGGGTCCGAGTTCATCCAGTTCCTGCAGCACGAGTACCTGCCGTCCCTGCAGGTTTCCCCTGAGATCTCACAGGTAGGACCGGGTCCAGAGGAGGAACTCCTCCTTATTGTTCTGGTTCTGATTCTGGTTTTCCCTTCAGGAGCTGGGTCAGGTCCTGCAGCAGCCCGACGTCAAAGTTCTGAAGAACTACATCAAGGTAGGCGGCTTCCCGGTCCGGTTCTCCTCTCTGCTTGGTTGGTTCTGTCCAGATGTTCAGGCGGTTCTGACTCCTCCTGTCTGCAGGCGTTCTTCCAGAGAGCCAAGCTGTGATACCGAACCTCCAACCGGACCCAAGAACTAAACTCTCCGCTCAGCACGCAGGAACTCGGCACTTATTCAGGAACTGTGGAAGTAGAACGGGTCGGCGCTCCGGGCCGCCTGACAGCTTGGAGGTTCTGGACTCGGAGCAGAAGAACCAGGAGAAAGGAAAAGTTCTGGATCAGACGAGCAGATGGCGTCTCACCCCCGAACCCTGAGTTCTTCAGAAAACGGGCCGAACGGAACCGGGTTGAAAACCATTTAGTTTTTTTTTTGTTTTTTTGGTTGAGTTTGCAGTGGAAACATTCAACCCATCCTCTCTGTCCAGAACCAGAACCTTCTGGACTCCAGAACCATCTCCATCTCGCTGTGGATCCTCCATGGGTTCTGATGGATCGGAGGAACAAAGTGTAAATAGAGAAGTTCAGACTGTAAATAAAAGATCCTAGCTTTAGTTTTTTTAATAATTCATCTCATCTGGAAGTTTTGTACGGAAGCCCATGAAGGCCAAGATTAAACAGCCAGTTAATGTGTTAAACAGGAACTCGTTCTGATTTTTCCTTTTGAATGTTTACATGAAAATATTTTCTGTTACTTTGATCGAAACGAGTTAAACTCTGATGAGAGTCGGACCGTTGGAGGATTTTTATTTCATTTATTTATCATGTTGCCGTTTTATTCTGGGACTCTGTGAAGTTCCTGTAGATCTCATTTCATCTTAAAATAATGTAGATTATTTTTAAGCCCCATTTCAGCCCGAAGAAAGTTTTTGTTTAGATTAATTCAATATTTAATTTGGGAAAATTTCGGTTATCTTGACCCAAATATTGTAAAAGGAGACCGAACGGCTCAGAAGCATTGCTTCAGTTTGGTTGTGATTTTTATCCATGTGTCTGAGGGCCCAAATGTGCCATGATTAAAACTGCAATCATCAAAATGAGTCACCTGCCAGTGATTTATTGAAATAAACTCATGGTTAAAGCCTTTTTACTGACCTGATTAGTCCCATATAAGCAGAAGCTGTAAGCCCCGCCCACTAGCTGCTATCCTGAGCTGGAAATACATTTTCTTGATTTGTTAGAATTATAGATAATCATCCATCTAAATCACTCAAATCAAGTTACTCCTATTTATAAAAGGTGTTTTGGTCAAGATGGGCTCAAATGAGGAACTGATCCTCTTCATTGTTGAAAAACAAAATGCAGATTTTAACCATGAAATATGGGCAACTGTTGCATCATGTTGTGTGAGCCTTACAGATGGGAGAGTTGTGCCAAGAAAAGATCAAGAAACTCTGGGATTGTTAGGAAAAAGCTTATTGATTGAGAGGTTGTCCTCCATGTTGTTCTGCTAACCATGTGAAATGGGATTCTTAATCTAAAGCCTGTTTTTAATCATATGAATTTGATTCCTAACAGATGTCAGCTTTTGGTTTAAAGGATTGAAGCTGAGTAGAGAGTAGAGGTCCGGGCATTTATTTGCACTTGCAATATAATCTCAATTTATAAAAATGCATTTTTCAAATCGCAGATGCACTCTATTTTTAGTCACAATACAATTCACAAAAGTAACTCTAAATTTCTCCCTTCAGGAGGCGGTAAATGGATTAAAGGTGGTAGGAAGCATTGTGGCACAAAAGGGAACAAAGGCTTGCAGCTAGATTTAGTCATTATAGTAGACTACGCTGGGTAAAGTTCTCAGTCATTCATAAAAAGTTAAAAACAATCCACTGAACTTTGTTTCCAAGTTTGAAGATGTTTGCTTCCCATCCAGAAAACTTTTTAAAATCAAAATGTCAGAAATGTCTTTGAGTTCGAGGCTCTTATACAGCAGCCCAACAAAGCCTTTAGACAAGATGCTAATTGAAACAGACGAATGCTGAATTGCTATCTGAATAGTGCTGGCAGTTAGGAAGGAGTAGAGCGACCAGGAAGCTTCATTGCACCAATGCAGTTAGAATGGAGTCCTCCTGATGTTCCTAACCGCCACTAGGACTTAAATCCATTAGTTCTTTCCTGTTCTCTCTATCAATACATTTACCTTCCTTTAGATATTTTTGGAGATCTACTTTTAACTTGACCTCCTTTCTTACTGTTGATCCCATGAAATGCAGAGGATAGGAGTTTCAGATTGAGCGTGGGAAGCCATTAGTCCAAGTAAAATTACAACCTTGAGGTTTTTTTTTACCCTGTTTTAGCTCAGATCTGATAATTATTGTTTCTTATCCAGTTTAAAATCTTCTGCTGAGCTGTTTCAGTTCTGTGCTTGGATGCTAAAAGTAGCCTGATGTTTTTCTGTTCAGCCTCAACCTTTTCCCAGTGTGAGGATGGCCTGCTACGCATTAAATATTTCAGGAATCCAATCATCAGTTGCTGCCTGTTATGTTGCACCTCGACACTTTCTACACACACAATCAGGGGAGGATTTAGGAAATATGGGGCCCACTGACTTAAGACAACTCATAATACAGACCCATTATAGAGATACAGAAATTTTAACAGAATAGACAAATATTTACTAAATTTTGACTGCCCTTAATGTTTAATATTTCATTATGTAGGTCTATTCAAAAATTAGATCAACCCAAAAGCACTTCAATGTGTATATATATATTACAATTGTTAGAACCATTTTAAAGCCTTTTCTGATTCCTTCACCTTTATGTTAGGCATCAAAATTTGGCTGGCGAAAATCCTCTGAGGCTAGTGGCCAAAACGTTACCTTCAGGCCTCGTTTGATAATATCTAAAATCTAAATATGTGAAATCTTAGCCTCTACTTTCTGTTCAAACTCTCCGGTTCTTATGGATCCTGAAGGACGGAAGCAGATCCAGGATAAAAGAAGCTTCATTCTTTTATGACCTGAGTCATTTATGGCCAGCTGACCCTCACTCTCTTCCCTCTAGTGGCCGTTATCGATACTACAGCTACACAGACTCAGAACCGATTTTATTCTCTGGTATATGTTCTAAAATGTTCTATTTTATTTGCAAGCAATAACGTTAAAAATATTTTAAGAGTAAGGTGAGCGTTATCTCAGAGTTTGGTTCTCTCTGCAGCTTGGTGTTGGGTTTGGAGCCAGGCTGATCCATCAGGCTTCATGAAGCTGCAGTTTTTTCCTGAAACAAGGACCTTCAAGCCTCATGTGATCGTTTTTATTTGGCAAAAGAAAAACAGCCGGTCTCAGAGCGGAACCAGCCTCATAGCGTCATCCTTTTATCAAACTGAAGAACTGAAGAGAAATGGAACCAGTTTGGAGCAAACTGTCCTAGATGGCGGCGCCGAGCCGCCGTCAGCCTTTAATCACGGCGATGGGCCTGAGTTTGATGGCCTTCTTGCTGATTCCAGCGTCATGACACGTGTTCACCACATCTGTCACGTTCTTGTAGGATTCCGGAGCCTGCGAGGAAAAAGGGTCCACAGTTTGATCTCTGAGAAGTTTCTGGGAACTTCTGAGCAGAGAAACTTCTTCCTCACCTCCTCCATGACCAGTTTGGGAGAAGCCACCCGGATGGCGATGCCCATGTCGGCTAGTTTGTCCAGGACGTCTTGGAAGTCCAGATTCCTGCGGGATTTTGCTCTAGAGAGAGCGCGGCCCTGCGAAGCAGAACAGAAGTTTAAATACACGGTCAGAGCTTCCCGCCGTTGTAAATCTGCCTCAGACTCGTACCGCTCCGTGACACGTAGTGCCGAAGGTTTCCGTCATTCCCTGTTCGGTTCCTGTCAGGACGTAGCTGCAGGTTCCCATCGTTCCTCCGATCAGCACCGGCTGGCCTGTGAGCTGAAGACAACGGGAACGTCTCAGAACGGCATCGGATCACAGCGAGGAAAACCTGGAGGTCCGGTCGGGTTACCTGGTAGTCCACGGGGATCAGAGGGTGATGAGGGGGGAACGCCCGTGTGGATCCCTTACGGTGGACCAGCAGCGTCCTCTGCTTCCCGTCCACCATGTGCTCCTCAACCTTGGCGATGTTGTGGGAGACGTCGTAGATGACGTGCATGTCCAGGTCGTCCGGTGTGGTGCCGAAGACTTTGGAGAAGGCCTGGAGGACGCCATAAAGACGGAGTCAGAAAATGATTGGGCCTACTGGGCCGGACAGAACCGAACGGACGTACCTGTCGGGTCAGGAAGGTCATGGAGGAGCGGTTGACCCAGGCGTAGTTCCCTGCAGCGGCCATCCCCTTCAGGTAGTCCTGCCCCTCCTGCGAAGTGATCCGAGCGCACGCCAGCTGCCGGTCGTTCACAGTGATCTTATCACGCTTCATGGCCTTCTCCATGGCAACCAGAGCATCTGTTAACAACGGTCCCATTAGTCGCTAGCTGGACTGGCGGTACAGCAGGGTTCTTTCTGCCGGGCCTACCTGTGGCGACCTGGTGTCCGAGGCCCCGGCTGCCGCTGTGGATCATCACGCACACCTGGCCCTTGTGGTCGATGCCCATCTTCTTGGCGGCGTACTCGTTGTAGATCTCGTCCACCACCTGGATCTCAGCGTAGTGGTTTCCAGCTCCCAGCGTTCCCAGCTTCAACACACAGACAAGACCAATGTTTGTGCTCCGTCCCCCTGCAGGCCGTTAGCTCCGGTGGGGGCGGGGCCTGTGACATACCTGTGGCAGGCCTCTCTTCTTGGCCTTGGAGGACACCTTGTTGGGATCGGCCTGCAGCATCCGTCCGTATTCCTCGCAGTGCTCCTTGTCCTCGGCCCAGGCGTAGCCCTCCCTCAGGGACCAGTCCACCCCCATCTCCAGAGCCTCCTCTAGATCCCTAAAGACACACGGATGGGACAGGTGAGACGGCTGGGCGGAGTCCTGCAGGGAACCGTGCTCAGCTCTGGAGTATTCCCACTCACTTGGCTCCCATTGGGATGACTCCTTTGGAGCCGACTCCGACAGGGATGTGGTCGAACAGGGATTGGGCCAGCTGCTCCTTCACCGGTTGGACGTCCCGCTCATCCAGGTTGGTTCTCAGGAGACGGACGCCGCAGTTTATGTCAAAGCCGACCCCGCCTGGAGAAACCACGGCGTTCGGATCGTTCATGTCGAAGGCAGCCATGTTTCCGATGGCGAATCCGTAGCCGGAGTGGACATCTGGGAGTCCGATGGACCTCTGCAGAGACAAAGACGCTCTAACTGGGTAGAATGAGAGTGTTCTATTCACTGAACGGGTTCTACTCACATGAACGATGCCAGGCAGAGCTGCAACGTTCCCGATCTGCTTCATGGCCGGCAGGAACCCTCCAATCCCTGACGACAACCAGGACAGTTAGGATTCTAGGGATACAGCAGCAGAGACAACTAAAATCTAGACGCACCTCCTCCTCTGCAGGCGTTCCTGAGCTCCTCAAACATCAACTTCTCCAGAGATTCGTTCACGTAGAAAACTCCTTCAACCTGAGTAGAAACACTTTGAAGAAAATTCTGCCATATGAAGAAAGAGACCAGGCCTGATTCCTCACACCTGGAAGGTATAATAACGTTTTTGTTTTTTTTCCATAAAGAGAATAAAAACTTCCCATCAGAATGATTCTGCAGTGTCTATTTGCAGTAGCCATCACCTCTTAAAGTCGTAGGAAAGCGGCTGTTCCAACTGTTGCATTTCGGAATTCTCCTGAGTTGCACGACTTTCCACGACTGAATAAAGTGAATCGCGGGGTAATTGATTATCAGGCGGGATTGTTGTGGCAGAGGGTTGCATGCATGTTTGGTTGTGGCGGTTTCTCTGAAGCATCTTGCTAACCAGTTAGCAACTTAGTGCCTAGCAGGTTCCCAATGGAAATTCCATTGGGACCAATACTAGCACTAAATTGGTGACTTAAAGCTGACAGCATTCCTTACCAGCTATGGACAGAAGCATGCAGAGGAGGAGAGTTTAGTGTCGGGAGGAGTGGGTGGATGAGTCTCCTCCGTCATCATTTTTTATTTAGAGGAGGGAGGAAAGCGGGGTGAAAGATGTTGTGGAAGAGGGCGGCAGAAGAAGCAGTTTGGTGTAGAAGGCTTCCAGCCCGTGCATGTTGGCCCTTGCCTGCATAGCGCTGCCAGTTCTGTTAGCTCTACACCTGCTGAAGACACAGACCTTCCCATCCCTGTGAACACTGGGACCCAGAACTCAATAGGAAAGAACGTTGCGAAGATATACCGTTGTATTAGCTGCGACATATGAATCAAGATGCTATGAGTCAGAAAAAACTTGATTGACAGTGACCGTTGATATATGATTGGCGGTATTTAGGTGTTCAGGCTGGCGGTATAACTAACTGGCCTGCAGAAGATACTTTTGGGACAATAAACACACAGATTTTAAGACGGGATTTTTTAAATAGAAATTTTCTCTCACTTTTGGGACAATATGGTCTGACAAAGACACATTTACATACATAATTTAAGCCAGAATGATTTTGACATTCAAATAGGATTTCCCTACGACTTTAAAGCGGCTCTTAGCGGCCCTTACTCATATCTCTTGCTTGAGAGCAAAAGTAGTTTATCCCATCACACTTTTCCTTCCCACTATGTTGACTATGTTGTCAATAGCTTTGAGCCATAGTCCTCTTCATTAACTGAAGTGAACACTTTGTTTATACGAGTGTTTTCCAAATTGATCTTTAATTTTTGAGTTTCAGTTATTGAATTGCATAAATAATTATTCTATATTAATTACATTTTTTTTTTATAGTACTTTGGTCAGTGATTCAGATCAGGTCCAGAGTTTCTAAATATGGATCTGTAGAGATAAACTAGTGATTTTTAGAAAGCTGATAAAAGCTCCTGTTACAAACAGTTTGGTTATTAAATATTTTGTTTTAAAACAAACCTTCAAACTAGCCTTTTAATTGCTTAAGCAGCTGTCAGCTCAAACAGAAACGTACCCCGTTGTTTTTAAGTTATATTTTACATTTATTAGATCAAAATAAGGAGAAACAGACTAATTAGAATATATCAACTTTTAAGACTTTCTTTCTGTTGTAATCCTCATTATTTCGGCTTGGTTCTTGAGACTTGTATGGACCCAGCAGAACCCTGGAGCCCAGTTTGGTTCCAGCAGGTCTCCCAGTTGGTCGGAACCGAGCTTTCTCACCTGCATGTTGGGAACAAAACCCTTTTTGATCCGCCAGCTGGTTCTGCCTGTTTTCTCCAGAAACTGCAGCTCATCGTTGTAGTTTCGACTCATGGTTCCGATCCAAAAGGCAAAGAAGCCACGCTGCAACACACAGCGCTACGGAAGCCGGTAGAACTCAGAATGTTGGAATGACGCAGGAAAATTTATACAATCCAAATAATGTTTATTTTTACCGGTTTGTTGTTATCTAATGCCGGTTTTGATCAGGTTTCCTAAAGACAAGAGTTCAGCCACTGAATGGTTTAATAACAAATGGTTTATGTTTTTCTTCTCTGTTTTTTAACCTGCTGCCTTTGAAGTAACGCGTCTAATGACGTTTGGCAAGCAGCGTTAAGACTCTCTACCGCCACCATGCGGTACGGAAAGTGTACAACCAGAAAACTAAATGTTATTATTTATTAGGTTAAATGTAGAATCTAAATGTATTTAATTAGACTGTTTTTCTTAACTAAGTTTAGCTTCTTGTAAAAATTCACTAAGATTTTCACTAAACTTTAAAAAAGATTTACTAAAAACTTTTTTTTTATTGAAGACAGTTCGTAAATATTGACAAGTTACATATTAGACTAAAATCATACATAGTGATCGCTCTATGTGGTTCGTATCGAAATGCAGCCGTTTCAAATTTTCTGTAAAAACAAATTAGGCTGGTGGCAATAATTTAATAGGGACGACCTATAAATGTAAAACCTTCCATAATTTTATTCGAATGACAAAAAAATTGAATAATTAATGATTCAGGTAACATTGAAAAATATTTTAAATATTTAAAATGGTCAATTCCACCAAAGGTAAAAGAAATACAATATACACTTATTAATAGTTAATATCCAACAGCAGAAACTCTTAAGAAAAGATTTGGATTTGAGGTGGATGCCTCCGTATTTCACCTTGAAGAGCCTGAAACTATTGAACATCTCTTCTAATCGTGTCACCGGTTGCTTTTGGCAGAACTTGCATATTTGGTTAAGTAAAAAAATAGATAATATAACACCTTCTTAGATAAATCAAATATTAACATACAAGAATGACATTGCGAAGGATTTATCTGATATGGTCAATATTGCCATGAGTATGGAAAGAGATTATATACATGTATGTAAATAGAAAAATAAAAAACCTTCATTAATAAGTTTTGAAAACAACTCAAAATCTTCTATTCATCTTTATCTCTGTTGGCCGACAAATATGGACACATACACCAACTATGTAGTGACATGTCACAATTTCTGGTTTTATGACTCAACAAAATGCTAAGGTTAACATGATGCAAGGAACTGTCTTGTTGCAGAATGAGTCTCTTTTAATTGGTTAAGTGTGGATTTTAAAACCTACATATTCTTTATGTAGTTATACTTTTGGAGATTGGTTTTGTATGTTTCAATTGGTTGTAATAATACTGCCTGTTTATTTATTTATTATTTCTGTTGCCTTGCACAAGTTAAGTTGATCTCCTGTATATAACTGTTATTATCTCTTTTTTGTAGCAATGAAAAGGGGAGATACCTACTTGACAATTGATGTTTGTTTTTTTAATTCAATAAAGTAAAAAAGAAAAAAAACTGGGCTGGTAACGCTGAGGCACCTTCACTCCCATCTAGTGGTCAAACGCTAGAATAGCACCTTAAACCCGATTGAAATATAGGGTTTCTACGCTGATTGTCGAGAACGTTGTAAAAGTTTTACGGCATATTTTTGAATGAATGTTAATAAGAATTGATCAAATAATAATAACACAAATTTGGACTGAGGAAAATCTCTAAAAAACTAAATTGACCTGGCGTAGGAATATTTTTTGTACTGAACAGGAGCAAAAATTAACTGTCAGATGAACAGCACTGAGAGACTCGCCCTGATTGGCTATAATCCTTATTGGCTTGAGACCATCCTGGTACTGCGCAGTTAGACTTGTTCTCACCATTTCTCGCCTTACTACATCCCAGGTAGACATAAGTTGGGGTTGCTGCTGTGCTCTTGTTAAGCTTGTTAAGTCAGATCAGAATTAGGTCCCAGTTTGACACTAATGGGCGGAGCTAACGTAGTCTGACCCCACCCGCTGATCTCCCGCATGGTGTCTGGCTTGTGAGAACTAATGTTATTCTAAGGGCTGGTGTGTCTGTGTGTGATTAGGATGGATTAACTGTTGGCAGTGAGCAGCAGCAGTCTGAGATGCATTGCAGACAGTCAGAGACTCTGACATGTGAGTACATTTTACTCATTTTCACTTTTTAAAGGTTGACACCCAGATATTTGCAGATCATCTTTATTCAAATGTTAATTCATCTTGATGACTCCATCTCTGATTAAGGATGAATTGACAGCTTTAACGTATTTACGTTTCCAAAGATGAGATGATGTCTGAGTATTGTATTAGAGCTCAAACTGGTTAATGATAAAGGTGTTTACAAAAGATGATTCTGCAGACAACATGAAGAGATTATTCTTCACCTGACTTCAAAAGGTTAACTCTGACTGTCTGAAGGTTTGATCCTGTGAGGATCAGATCTGGATCACCAGGGTCAGGGTTCATACGTGTCTCTGGTCCTGTCCTGGTGATGACCAACACACAGATAGTTTTTGTGAGTTGGTGGCTGGTACAGACGGGTCAGCTCTGTGTGTGGTCGTCTTTGTTTGTCATGTGACGATCTGAGCAGAGAGGAAAGCATTATCTGTTCCATTCATTGGAAAATCTTCAGGTTATTTTTCTGGAGCGATCTAGGCTTTTCTTGAGATGTCTTAGTGTCTCAGGGGGATGTTTGGATGTTGTCTCTCTACGTTTGGAGTTATTGATCAGTTGGAAGAAGTTCATTCTCGAGCAAAATCTGTAGAAAATTGCTTTTTTTTAAGGGGAACTTTAAAACATGGCAGAAGATACCTGACATCCAGCTAGAAAGCACCAGTTCCTCCATAGACCTGGAATCTGAACTTGTTCCTCTGGGAATGCTCAAGTAAGACTAAAGCTGAGAATTAACACATCTAAACAATGAAGTGTTGTACAAGTATTTACACTCTTCTACTTTTCATGGTATCTTTGTGGAGTATCCTTTTAGCTGTAGGTATTTCAGTGTTCAACTCTACGAAATGTAAACAGCTTGAGACTAAATTGTATTTTTCTAAACAGCTCCAGCTTTATCAGATTTGATGGAGAACACCTGCAAACATTAGTTTTCAAGTTATGTCTAAGTATATTAGCTGGAATTAGGTCTGGACTTTGACTAGGCCACTATAATATCTGAAACTGCTGTGACCTAAAGATCTCTAAGTGGCCCTTCACCCCAGGCTATGGTGGTGGTGATGCTGACACCACCATGTTTCAAATGACGGGTCTATCTTCTCTCCATGTTTAAACAACTGTGGGAAAAGTTGGGAGATTTTCAGAACTTGACCCTGCTTCGAACTGAGCCACGACTACCCTTCTGTTTTTTTCTGATGGGTTCCATGATGCTGATTCTTCTCAGTTTTTCTCTGACAAACGTCTGAGACCTAACATAGAAGCATCTGTAGTTATACTGAGAATAAGTCACTAAGCTAAAGTTTATTCGGTGTTGTGGTTTCTTAAAAGAGCTGGGTTTCTAAAGATAATCTTTTGTACTTTTTACTACATGCTATTCACCATTTCAAAGGGAGACATTTTATGAGCGCACCACTCCAGTGCCGAAGGTTCATACTAACATCTGTGAACTGTAATGTTTCATAAAGTGTTGAGGTGGGACCCACTGTTTTTATATGTCAGTGAAGCCTTGACGACAAAGACCCGGTGAGGGCCTGACTACAACCTTGTGGAGAAGACCTGACAAAGACCGTGGAAATAAAACTACAAGAAAACTAAAACTACATGAAGACCTGAAAAAGACCCTAACATGACCTTTCTAAGTTCTGACAAAGACCATGTGAAGACAAAATAGGGCTGTGAAGAAATTACAATAAATCTAAGAACCTGGACCTGATAGAGTATCTAAGAAGACCTGATAGAGTATCTAAGCGGATCTAATGAAAACCACGTAAGAACTGAAAGGAAGAAAATTCTGGGGAGACCAGAAAATGACCCTGTGAATACCTGACAATGAACCTGTAAATACCTGACAATGCCCATGTGAAGACCTGACAATGACCATGTGAAGACCAGACAATGAACCTGTGAATACCTGAAAATGACCATGTGAAGACCAGACAACAAACCTGTGAAAACTTGACAATGACCATGTGAACACCAGACAACGAACCTGTGAAAACTTGACAATGACCATGTGAAAACCAGGCAACGAACCTGTGAAAACCTGACAATAAACCTGTGAATACCTGAGAATGTCCATGTGAAGACCTTACAACGAACCTATGAATACCTGACAATGTCAATGTGAAGACCTGACAATGAACCTGTGAATACCTGACAATGTCCATGTGAAGACCTGACAATGTCCATGTGAAGACCTGACAATGCCCATGTGAAGACCTAAAAATGAATCTGTGAGTACCTGACAATGTCCATGTGAAGACCTGACAATGAACCTGTGAATACCTGACTATGACCATGTGAAGACCACACAACGAACCTGTGAAAACCTGACAATGACCCTGTGAAGACCTGACAATAACCACGTGAAGACCAGACAATTAACCTGTAAATACCTGACAATGTCCATGTGAAGACCTGACACCGAAACTATGAAGACCCTTTACCAAAAGTCTAGAGATTTAAAGAGTGAATGTATTTCCTTACCTTCCAGCTGATGTCAGAAGTGGGACAGTGGCGCATCAGAAGATGACAGCCTTTTCATGATGCCCAGCAACTTTGGGGGTTTGCCATGGAAGATGAGTCTTATCCAGAATGCCGAGCCCAGGAGCTTTTTGATGAGTTTGTGGCTGCATCAACCTGCAGAGCAGCACTGCGCTGCTTTAGCCAGCTGTGTGAACACCTGCAGCTGGATCGCATTACCACCGAAAAGCCTCTCTACCAACCAATCAAACGGCGGCTCAACTACTGGAAGGCCAATGCTCTGTGGGCCAAACTGGACCGGAGGGCAGCCCAGCCGGAGTACCAAAATGGCCGGGTCTGCAGCAACATGACAGTAAGTCTTTATCAAACAAGATGGCTCTGCTTCCAAGCTACGGTTGTTCCTTTTGAATCGGGCAAATTGTAGCTATCACCTCACTTAACCTCAACCCCAGTTTGCCCTGCTAAATCCAGACAGCCTTTAGCCTTACTAACGACCCTCATTATGGAAACACACATGCATGTTTTTAAATGTCAAATGTCAAATTGGGACTACAGCCTCTAGGAGAAATACTACAAATATAGATACACAAATATAACAAATGACTGAAGCTCTCCATTACAAAGTCCAAAATATGTAGTGCAGAGAAAGTATGTGCATTTAAGTACAGATAAAAACAGACGAAAGAGCCCAAACACTCCAGATAATGTCATGAGGCTAGACCAGAGGTTTCCCATTGGCTACGGCTCCCCTCTAGAACTGTGAAGGATGGAAGCTATTGAGGTACGCTTTGGTTTTAAATAGTTATTGAGTCAGATATGTGGCCCTTAATGTTTTGCTTATTGAAAGGCTTTTATTTATCCCTGTGAAAATGGGTTTGGCTGACATTTAAGCCCAGATTTCAATATCCCTGCATTGTTGGGATATTCGCGACAACGGTACTGCGACACAGAAGAATAAGGAGAAGTTCAGTATTCATTCTTTGCCTGTTTTGTGTGTCAACTCTCAGTGTTGCTGGGCCACAGAGCCCACACTGAATGAGGGGCAGTTAGAGTCAGGGAAGACTGGACCAGTTTAAATTCCATAGCAAAACTCTTCCGACCTGCTTATTATAACAGTTTTTGAAGGACCCAGTCCCAGGAGACCGGATCCTTGGAGGACGCGGTCCCTGAAATCGAACACACCCTTTGTGAAACTTGGTGAGGTGGGCCTTGCTTATACTTCCTGTCACCCAAAGGATTATGGTTGTCTGAATAGAGGTGGCAGATACAACATCTGGAGGAATCTATGCTAAAAGAACTATGATAGGAAGCATCCTTTTTCCTCTTAATCATTTCTTCCTTACTGCTAGCACTATTTGGACAGCACCAATCATGGCAACTGCTAATGCCCTTTGCCTTGCCTTTGTGTCCTTACTGACTGGCCCAATTCAAATGGGGCTAGGTTCTTTTTTTTTTCCTGTAATGTTGCACTTTAGATAAACTGTTTCTGATTTGTCAGCTTCTCTCCCCTCTGATTGGTCAGTGTGTAATCATTGGGGCGGGGCCCTGTGGTCTGAGGACAGCAGTGGAGCTATGCTTCATGGGAGCCCGGGTCGTGGTCCTGGAGAAAAGAGACTCATTTTCTAGGAACAACGTTCTCCACCTTTGGCCGTTCACTATCTATGATCTGCGGGGCCTTGGGGCCAAAAAGTTCTATGGAAAGTTCTGTGCCAGTTCTATCGACCACATCAGTAAGTCTTTGATCAGTTTATTCAGCTGATGAAACAAGGTGGATTATAGAGTCAGTGCCACCTGTCTGTTGTTTGCAGGTATCCGCCAGCTGCAGTTGGTTTTGCTGAAGGTTGCCTTGCTTCTTGGGGCGGAAGTGCATGTCAGTGTGGAGTTTAAACAGCTGGTGGAGCCACCAGAGGACCAGCACAAAAATAGTAAGAGCATGAGTTTAAGGGAAAGAGGGTGTTGGGCAGGACACTGGACACACCCTCCATTTTTTTTAGAAAATAAAGCTGCAAATAATAGTTGCAATGTTTAAACTTAAAGGGTTGAAGCTCAAGTCATCTTATAAACCCAAACTGATTTATAATCCCAAATGTCTCCATGTCTAGAGGAGGGCTGGAGGATGGAGGTGAGTCCAAAGTCCCACCCAGTCAGTCAGCTGGAGTTTGACGTCATCATTGGAGCAGATGGACGCAGAAACACATTGCCAGGTTTGAGAACAGTCCTGCTTATCCTTCTCATCCAGAGGTGTACATTCAGTACTCGATTAGTAGAAATTTCAGACCAGAAGGATTTCTCTGTGTGATTAGGTTTCAAGCGGAAAGAGTTTAGGGGGAAGCTGGCTCATCGCCATCACAGCCAACTTTAAAAACAGAAACACCTCAGCAGAGGCCAAAGTGGAGGAGATCAGCGGAGTGGCGTTCATCTTCAACCAGAGGTTCTTTCAAGAGCTGCGGCAGGAAACTGGTTTGTCTTTCCCCTGGCAGCTCTTACAGAGACTCCTGGTGTGAAGTTCATTCTAACATCAGCACCTGGTTTCAGGTATTGACCTGGAAAACATTGTGTACTACAAGGATGACACTCATTACTTTGTTATGACTGCAAAGAAGCAGAGTCTGTTGGACAAAGGAGTCATTTTACAGGTAAGAGAAACACCTTAAGTTACTTAAGTATCAGGTAATGGTCATACATGGACTTATGCTACACATCACAGATATTTGTGAAAGCGACTAACTGGAAAACAGGCTTTACTCGCCTCACAGGTACTAATTCCACCTGAACTCATAGCAAGAGTAACAGAAATACTTGGAGAAACCCTGCAAGTAAACCACTCACCTATGGACACTCTATAAGAAGTCTGTTTTGATTCAGATTTTTCTTTTTTCAATCTGTTGGCGTTTTTTTAATATATTTTTCAGATTTTATTTTTACCAAGTTTTTGTATTTCTATTTTTTCTCTCTCTCCAGCTTTACAGGCTGAGCTTTACAAATTGCATTCTTTTCAGTTGAATTTTCCAGATCCCATTCTCCTCCCATTTAGGGGGCGGGATTCCCTCTGGAGTGAGGAACAAAAACACATTTCAATTGTTTTGCATGAATGTTAGCAACATTTTTATTGGTCAAGATCAAGCATTTGCAATAAGCTCTATATGAAGAAATTGTGATCTTAAACCTCTCAGTCGAACACACAGAAGCATGGCAGTGGTGCGAGTGAAATTGAGATCTTTCTGTAAAATTGACAGACCGTAGTAGCCACGTTTGCTCAGCCACACAAAATTGCATAAATTGTCAAGGCAATGAGTTTCAGTCTAGTGAGTCTCAGATTTAACAGGGGGCATCTTGACTTCGGTCTTTTTCCTCTTCTACTCTTTTTAGCTTCCGGAAAGACAAGTCTGAATAGCGCCATCTCACTGCGGACTTCAGTCCGACTTGAATTGGTTTTAAAGTCGTAGGGGAAGCCTCATATTTAAATTTTAAATGCGGGTTCATTGTATATACATGTATATACATACATGTATAGAAACAAACAAAAAAAATCCTGCCTTTAAAATCTGTGTTTTTTTTTCATTATCTTTATGCAGGCGGAAGTTAGTTATATGTCAGCCTGTACACCTACAATCGGGCTAATAATATATTAACAGTCATCTATCAATCAAATTTTTTCGGGTCATAGCATCTCAATTCATAGTTGCAGCTAATATGGTTGAAGCGCTTGAAAAAGAAAAAGAATAATTTCCCCTTTTCCCATTAACAGTCCCAGTGTTCACGGGATGGATCGCCTGTGCCTTCAGCAGGCTGTGAGAGAGCTAATGTGAACTGGTACGCTTGTGAGGCAAGGGTTTCAAAACATGTACGGCTGGAAGCCTTCTACACCAAACCAAAGCTTCTGATGCCCTGGCGTCCTTTTCCACAACATCTTCATCTCCGCTTTCCTCCTATAATAAAAGATGTATAACAGAGGAGACTCATCCACGACCTCCGACACTAAACTCTCTTCCTCTTGCATGTTTCCTCTGTCCATAGCGTTCCTTGACAGTGTCGTTTCTAAGTCACTAATGAGTAGCGCTTCTTGGTCCCAATGGAATTTCCCATTGGGAACCTACACCCAAGTTGCTAACTGCTAGGCAAAAGATGCTTCTGAGACACCAGCTACAACCAAAAAGCTTGCCTACCGCTACAACAATCCCGCCCCATTGATCATTGACCAAATTCACATTTACTCTGTTCACTCGTTTAAAGTGGGGCACCACTCGGGAGAATTCAGAACTGCAAATGTTGGAACAGCCGCTTCCCCTCGACTTTAAACCTTACGTTTTGTGGCACGGTGCAGGCTTCAAGCTGTACCAATTGAAAAAGAATACGGTACATGCCCGGCTTAAAAGATCTGTCCCCTGTCAGGACTTTGCAGACACTGCACAGCTTCTTTCTCGAGGGAATGTGGACCAGGAAGCTTTGCAGTCATATGCCCGTGAGGCCGCAGACTTTTCCACCAATCACCAGCTGCCAATTTTGGACTTCGCCATGAACCATTATGGTCAGCCGGACGTTGCCATGTTTGACTTTACTTGCATGTACGCTTCGGAAAACGCCGCCATGATTCGCCAACGCCACGGCCACCAGTTGCTGGTTACACTGGTTGGAGACAGTCTGATGGAGGTGAGACAGGTGTCTTCTTGCCATGATCAAGAAATGCAGAGGTCCAATGGATGGGGCAGGTTTGGACCGATCTTTTTCCTTGTCTGCAGCCCTTTTGGCCGATGGGGACAGGTGTAGCTCGGGGGTTCCTAGCAGCTCTGGATTCAGCTTGGATGATAAGAAGTTGGGCACAGGGTACAGATCCTCTTGATGTCCTGGCTGAAAGGTAAGAACACCAAAACTCAAGAAGTACTTCCTGCTTTTTAAACTTTTTTTAAATTATTTAAATATGCTCTTCACCTAGGGAGAGTTTGTACCGTCTGCTCCCTCAGACAACTCCAGAGAACATGCAGAAGAGCATCAATCTGTTCACAGTAGACCCAGTGACAAGATACATAAACATAAGCCCACTGACAGTCACACCTGCTCAGGTGAACACAGAACCGTCTGGGATCTAATTTTGATGCTGAAAACTTTATGTTGATAATCTTCTGGTTTCCAGGTGAGACACCTGGTAAACACAGGCAACGAGGCGGGGCTAAACACGAGTGAAAGTGAGATTACCCGGCTGCCTTCCCCCAGACTTTTAAGACAAGGTAACTTGGCTTTCAGGAGACTTGCTAGCTCTAAGTGCCCATGTCCATTCTTTGGTTCATGGATGAAACCTCCATAGAAACGATGTTCATCCTGTGTCCCAGAAAAACCTCTACCTACACCTTATGGCGTAGAGCAAGGAGTGGGCAATGCCAGTTCCTGAGGGCTGGTATCCTGCAACTTTTAGATTGTCTTTTTGGTTCAACACACCTAAATCAAGTAATTGGATGATTGAGAGGACTCTGGAGGAACTGAATGTACATCTAGGAAACACACAGCCATGGAGTCAAGCTCCGAGCCAGCTCCCATGAGCACATCCAGCCAATCACAGTCAGAAACAGGACTACACTGAAAAACAGGCTGATCTCCAACATCTATAAACAAAGGTGTTGATGGCAGCAGCACAGCTTATATTTCTCTCCAGGATGGTGTCACAGCCAAATAGGAACAGATGAGGCAAAGCTACTATGAGAAAAAACAGAGAGAGCATAATGTTGGAGATTGAACTAACAGATTCTGCAGAGTGGGAGAATAGAGATAGAATAAAGCAGAATGATCAGGTTTAGATTACCTCCAGAAGCCTTAACCTATAGCAGCATAACTATAGAGATAGCTCAGGTTAACCTGAGCCACTCTAGCTACGTATAAGCTTTATTAAAAAGGAAAGATTTGAGCCTAACCTTAAAAGTAGACAAGTCTGCCTCACGGACTAAAACTGGTAGTTGGTTCCACAGGAGAGGAGCCTGATAACTAAAAGATCTGCCTCCCATTCTACTTTTAGAATTTAGAACTTTTAGAATTTAGGAACCACTAGTAAACCAGCAGATTGAGAGCGGAGCGCTCTGTTAGGAACATAAGGAACAATCAGATCTCCAGCCCTCAGTAAGTGGAATTTCCATCCTTGGTGTAGAGAGGCAGAGACGTTAGTCTGTGATCCCCCTCAAATAGCCTCTAGCCTTTGACTGTCACTGTAACTGGGTCAACTGTTACTACTGTTGTTTTTTTCTCCGCAAATTTGTTCTAGGCGTATTGCCACACAAGGTATAGTCATTCTACAATGGTTATAGCTTTAAGGGGCTCCGTGACTGTGCCAAAGCCTAGTAGTTCTGGGCCTCTTCCTGGACTTACAACTCATAAAAAAGAACAGCAGCACCTATTTTCTGTGCTACTATCTCGGACTGTTTACCTGTTTAGGTACAGAAGATGCCTTAATGGTGTGGTGTCATTCGGAACATAGTTAAAGACTTTAGCTGTATAAACCTAACTCCTCATAAGAACCTCTTTCTTTGTTTGTCTCAACTGACCACAATAATTGGTAAATGGTCATAGATGTATCTCTGCAGTGTCAGAATCATAAGAGAACTCTGACCCTCTTCCTCAAAGTGTCCCATCCTTAATCCGATTGGTCTTCTCATTTTTCCTGCACAGATTCCTTCTCTCAGTCCAATCACCTGTTGACTTGGTGTCAGCAGCAGACTCACGGTTACAGAGGGGTCACCGTTTGTGACCTGACTACTTCCTGGAAGAGTGGCCTTGCCCTGTGTGCTCTTATCCATCGGTGCCGACCAGATCTGATGTAACTTACCTCAGATTCATGTTTCAAAGCATCCGTGTTCAGACCGCTTGTGTTCTGACCCCAAACTTTGTCCAACAACAGAGACTACGACCGTTTGGACGAGTCATCAGTGGAGGAAAACATCCAACTTGCGTTCGACGTGGCCGAGCAAGAGTTTGGGATTTCTCCTCTGATGACGGTGGAAGAAATGTCGTCTGTTGGAGAACCAGACTCTCTTTCTATGGTGATGTACCTGAGTCAGCTCTACCAGGTGTATAAAGAATCGCTGCGCCCTGCTGGTGAGACTGCACACTGCAACAATATCATTTAGCTTAAACAGGACAGGTCCTGGGCATCAGACGAATCTAGTCAACATGTCATCTTAAGATCATAAGACATGGAGACAACTGTCTGTCCTGATTATTAAAGCAGCGAGTGTTGGTGTCTGTTTCAGGCTCTCTGAGTCAGAATGCTGATCTGAGAGCAGCTCTCATCACTCCAGCTTCCCTCCTCAGCAGACTGGGAACCAGTTCTTCCAGGAAGAGAAACCCAAAGGTATCAGTTTTTCATCATTCTAAAGCTGGCTGGGTTTTATCTCAGATTTAAGCTGGTACTGATCTGCTGTGTCTGTAGGAGCGTGGCGATGCTCTGGGCAAAAGGAGGAAACCGAGTCAGGAGAGTGGAGAAATTGAGGAGGTCAGAGCTCCTTTGGTGTAACTCCCTTTCACAAATATCTTTCTACTAAACTTGGTCCAGAAATGACGAACTGAGCTGACCAACTAAACATGATACACAGAAGAGAAATATGGCAATGAGCAGACAATTTCTTGAGTAATATTATGGATGGATGGATGGATGGATGGATGGATGGATGGATGGATGGATGGATGGATGGATGGATGGATGGATGGATGGATGGATGGATGGATGGTGGATGGATGATAGATGGACGTTGGATGGATGATAGATGGATGGATGGATGGATTTTGGATGGATTGATGGATGGATGGATGTTGGATGGATGGTAGATGGATGGATGGTGGATGGATGGATGGATGGATGGATGGTGGATGGA
>JAGKQL010000030.1:18391213-18423604 GCA_018398635.1 Cyprinodon brontotheroides | reverse complement strand
ATGGATGATGGATTGTGGATGGATGGATGGTGAATGACAGATGGATGGATGATGGATGGATGGATGGATGGATGGATGATGGATGGTGGATGGTTGGATGGATGATAGATGGATGGTGGATGGATGGATGGTGAATGACAGATGGATGGATGATGGATGGATGGGTGATGAATGGATGGATGGTGGATGACAGATGGATGGATGGATGATGGATGGATGGTAGAACCAGTAAAAAAAAGATGAAAATCAGGTTTTCCCTCAGATGTTGCCTCTCAGATCTTTCTGTTTTCTTGCCTTTCAGTTATCTGACTTTAACTGTGACTTTGAGGAGAACTTTGTGGGCGGTACCAGTCGCTCCAGAGTTCGTCTGATGGCCAATCAGCTGCAGGCAAAGCTGGACGAGAGCTCTGGATCTTGCATGACTTCCTCCTCGTCTTCTGCTTCAGCTCTACGTCAGCAGGTGAGAGCAGAGTCAGTCTGAATCATATGTGAATCACCTAAACAGGAAAGTTCTTCCACATTAAACGCAGATGGAGCTTAATGTTTAGTTTGTTCATTTCCAAAGTTATCTTTTGATATTCAATATATCCTACATCCTAAAAGAATAGCATGTTTTTGATAATCTCATCTATGTCATGCGCACGAAAACCTGATTCTAACCAGCAGGTATTCTCCAGCCTCCCCTCTCCTTCAGACTCTGCAAACCAGCAGCAGCTCACTCCACCAGTTCAGACGTCGTCATGGAGACCGGTAAAACCAATAGAGCCCAGTAGAGACCTCCATGCTCCCTTTACCTTGTTAGATTTTTTAAACATAAAAAAAGGTTTTTAAACACATCTGAGTGTGAGAGGAAATTAGTTTAAATCCAAAAACTTTCTAAATAATTCAATCGAGCAGAACTATCATCGCACTCTAAACTGAACATTCAGTGAAAAAACCTAAAGGAAATCCTGAAAATTAAACGGTGACAATGCAACCATTCAAAATATATCAAAATTGTAAGTGGGTCGGGTAAAGTCCGACTTTCTGTGACCCCGACGGGCCGGATGCCTGACAACAAACAAAACAAAGCAGAGAAAAAACCCAGAACCCTAAAACTTCCAGCCTTTATGAAGATAAAGATGTTCCCCCCATGCAAACCATGTTTCATGTCTCTTTTACTTCAGTTTGTAGTTTGATTTTGAAGCAGTTGCACTGGTTATTAGGAAATAGAGACATATGTTTATTTATGAGACCAGCTTGTTTAAATAAGACCAATGAATTCTGATTTGTCTGGGGGCAAACTTCACATTTAGACCACTGGGCTAAAGTAGACTCAACAAGTTAAAAAACGTTAAAGTTGCCATGTTTTCATAAAGAACTAGATTAAAGAATTTGGCTCTAACCGGTATAGGTACTACATCTGCTCGGGTGGTCAGATCTGCTTGGGGCCTTGCCTCTTCTTATGACGTCAACATATGGCAACCCCACTCTGACAGAATCAAGTCTCAACATATTATTACCTATATTTGCTATTATTTTACATTTCATTGGTGATCTAAAGTAGCCGAAAGTAGAAAACAATCATTGTCAGTCTTGAGGGAAAGTTCTGCATTCTAAGACAGACTGAGCTCTGCCATTTAACAAGGTGACAAAAAAAGTCTCAGTTTATTTTTATTCTTTTTATTAAGATCTGAGGGCAGAGAGGACAAATGGGACATCTTAAAAAATTACTTTCATAGTGATTTTAGACAAATAAAACAGTTATTCTACTTGTAGGAAACAAATGGTCATTGTTGACACGACCACCATTAGCTTCCCGCAATGCAACACATCTCCTTCTGATAGAGTAGATCAGGTTGTCTGACTCTCCTGCGTGGCTAACATTACTAAGACAGTACTGCCTCAAGAGGCGGGGTCTCCTGAACAGTAGCCAATCATAGTCGGTTCATTTTCTCAGGTTGGTTCTTTCCCTTAAAGTGGTATAAGGTCACATAAATGGGTCCACAGGTGAGGAAAGAATCTAAAGGTGCATAAATATCAAGAGAAGGAGCTCATGGCTGACATATTGTGGGGCACATGCTACTAAATCTGTACATATAAAATGGTTACAATGCACATGGAGAGGAAGTTAAGTGTGTGTTTTAAATAAAACTGCTCCTATAACATTATATTACGCACTTTTGGTAGTAAGTAGGGCAGAAATATTACATTAATGACCAGCAGAGCATTGGGGGTTCCTCTGATGGTGTACTGTCTCTGTCAGAAGAAACGGACCCTTCAGCAGGAGCAGATGAGTTTTCGCTTCAAAGAGAGGATCAAGTCTCACTGTGCCGCCAACAGGGACGAGCAGGTACTGCTTGTAGATGTGACCCAGAGCGACCCGCTGGGCCCTCCCCTGTCCTGAGTTTTTAGGAGACAGCTGTTGTGTCCTGTGGCTGCAACCGTCTTCGGCAGCGTCCCTGTAGCGCCTCGGAGCTGCATGTGATCGATAACGAGCTGCACCTCGTGAATGGCTCCCATTGATGGGCCTGAGTTCAGCCTGCAGCTGGCTGTTTGCTGACTGAGCACTTTGTGCAGCTGATCCCAGAAATGTCCAGAAACATCAACAATTAGTGTTTAATTTTATCTTCAGCTGCTTCCAGCAAAACTGACGACTCAAATTCAAAATGTGCAGAATAATCTGGACTGGTCATCTGGAGTCAGATGCAGCCTGAGCTCAGGGAAGATTTAGTTTGTGATCCTGCTGTTCTAGTTGTGATTGTCCTCATGTCCCCCGTCCATCTGTCTGTATGTGTGTCCAAAGTGTCTTCGGATGTACACCGGTGGAGTGAGCTCATTGGCGGAGCAGCTAACCCGCCGTATTCAGCATCAGCAGCAGAGCAGCTCGGTAAGAAGGTTTCCTCACAACAGATGGAGGGGAAATACTCAGGAAATATCAGGTTTATTTTATTCAAACCTAAATTAGACTTAAGATAAGAACTCTGAGCTCTGATGGAAGGCTGTATTTATGTCAACATTAGCATAGAAAGGATGCAGAGACGTAGGGATCAGACACTGCACCACTGTAAATCAATCAAATTCTACTGCAGTGGTCCTGTGGTAGCTCTGGAGGAGCTGCAGGGATCCAGAGCTCAGGCAGATCAAACAAATGTGACCTTTTTGGAGAAAAGTGTCAGAAATTGTGACATAAATTGAAGTTTATGAATGGATTGAGACAAAAAGTTCTTTAAAGGTTTTGTTTCTTGAATCTCTTTGAGTTGTTCTTTAATAGTTTGTCTTCTGCCCTAATTTCCTTCAGTTTTCCCTCTTCTTTAAAATCTTCCTTCGTCTTGGTTTCGTCGTCCTCCAGTTCTACTTATGTCCAATCAGCGTGTCTCCATCCCGGCAGGTCCCCGTCGGCAGTGACGTCTGTTTCTTCTGTAAGCAGAAGGTTTATGTGATGGAGCGTCTGAGCGCCGAGGGGCTGTTCTTCCACCGCAGCTGTTTTCGTTGCGCCTCCTGCAGCGCCCCCCTCAGGCTGGTTTCCTACACCTACGACCAGGACAGCGGTCAGTTCATCAATGATGGAGTTTATTTAGACTGAGAGTAGAGAAAGCTCAGATGTAACGATGTCCTCAAGATGATCAGGATCTCAAATCTGTGAGGAGTCAGAGTGGAGGAACTAGAAGAGCATCCAGAACCAGCCTGAAAGTCTTCCTCTGTCTCACAGCAATCGATCAGTTCAGTAGGCCGTAGATTTCTCTGACCTTAAAGGCTGAGGCTGTTCCAATACTTTCCTGACATGCTGCCTCACCAGGATCTGCTTTTCAATTGCAAACACGATCTAGAAAGAAGAAAAAATGTCTTAAATTAGGTGTTTACCCTTCATCTAAGTAGGTAAATAATGTAACAAGTTTTTTACTCTTAAATTAAGATAATTAGACAATATACACTTGAAATAAGACAATGCAATTGTTTTTTTTCCTATTTTAAGTGTAAACTGTTGCATCAGGAAAGTGTCTCATTTGCCACCTGAATTCAAGAATAAATTCACGTCTTTTAAGAAAAACTGCTCATTGAGATTAACATTTTTTTTATTGTCCAAACTGCCGCTTTACTTCATGAACCTAGAAAGTTCTTGACAAAATTCCAGTTAAATTGCCAGATCTTGTAGCATTACTAACTAAACTAGCAGAACATGTTCCAAGAACTTTCTCCCCCAAACTAGCGCTACGTTCAGACCGCACGCTGCAGAGGCAGCAGAAGCAGCTAGTAGACATGTAAAGTCAATGGTTGATGCGCATCAAGACGCAGCAGAAGGTCCTGCAGCGCGTCTGACGCGCGACAAAAGCAGCAGTTCCTGGAGTTGGAAAAGTTTAAGTTTGCTGTTTGACTTGCCACATCAACCAATCAGAGAGAAGCTGCGCCACATGACGTTGCTGCTCCAATGCGGGACAGTAGGTCGTCAAACTGGGCTCGGGTAAGCGAGGATAGTGGAAAACTCTCCATAAACTGAACGCCTCTGAATTATCTGGTAAATCCAGATACGGCGACCACTCGCCCGATTTCATCCGCCATAGTTGCAGCCAAAGAAAGGATAGGGTAGCTCCACCCAGCCCGCATTAGACCCACTTCTCGAACGCATAGCTAGAGCAGCAAAGATGCTTCAGCCACATGTATAAACAAACAGGTACAAGCATAAAAAAATGAAGCAGCACCTGCGTTTTTGCTGCCAATAATGCATACGGTCTGAACCTAGCATTACAATCCACAGGTGTCTGTTCCAGATTGACTGCAGTAAATAAATCTCCTGACTTTTGTGGTACTTTCACTCCCTTAGAGGATCCTCTACCCAGAACCCTCAGGGTACCATTCAGTGAGTTTACCAAAAACCTACAGGATACTTCACCTGTAGTACCAAGTATTTTTTCACTTTAAAGGTTACTTTTCCAAAAACCAACAGAAACATTGGCTGGATGTTCAGAGTACTTTACCAGAACCCTGTATGTTCTGACTGTGTTCTTCTTGAATTCTTGATACATCCTGGAAGTTTGGGAAATTATTTACACTGCAAAACATTGAAATCTAAATTTGTCTTTTTTTTTCTTAAAATAAGTGCCTTTTTTCTTGAATTGAGGAGATGAGTGAGACACTTTGCAAATAGAACAAGACAATTTACATTTAAAATAAGAGAAAGCAATTGCATTGTATTATTTGAAGAGCACAGGCTCGGACTGGTAATCTGTGATACCGGGCATTTGCCTGGTGGGCCGGTCCTTATTTTCAGCGTGCGAGGGCCGGCCCTCCTTAAATTATATGGGCCCCAAAACTTCCTCTCTGGCCGAAGCTCCTACCTGTTACAGTAAATAACTGAAGGAGCGAGCTCAAGAAGTAGGACTAATCAATGTTAACTACCTAAATGATGCATGCGGTATATATAGGCCCTTCCTGGTCATGCACATCCCTGTGACCGGTTGGCATATAGTGTATTTCTTCAAAGTGTAAAATTCTTTGCAGCAACTAAATTATAATAAAACTAAAATGCTTTCTTTAAACCAAACTCTGAGGTTCCTCTAGTATTTGATGAATTTATGTTTGAATATTTTGCAAAACTATTTTGTGGTGCATGATGGGGTTTTGTCTGAATGCTTATGTTTTATCTTCTAGAATTGTATTTGTTGGCAAGGCCAACTGACCTAGACTAGGATTACTGGCTTGTATCATGTTACGGTAAGTTACTGTGGAAATTTCCTCTCCATGGCCTCAAACTGCAGCTTTGAACCTCAGCAGTGACCTGAAGCTAAAGTTAAAACCTACAGCCATGTTAGACCCTCAGTTTGTGCTTTAGTTCTGAGTCTTTGCTTCATATTTTTCTTTATTTGTTGTTGTAAATGAAGAAATGTCAAAGCAGCAGCCAGCAGCTGTTTGAGGACCTGCAGGCACACACTCATGACTGCGGTCTGCATTTTTTATCCGAACATCAACGGAACCATAAAGCTGCTTTATCTGCACCGTAATGTTCAACAGAGGGCCAATGTTCAACATGACATCGGATTAACTGCAGTGATATGATAAGACTAAAGAATAAGAACTGCAAACTTAAGCATTTTCCAACATGTACTGTTAAACATGCTGAACTCTGAGCTAAGATTTGAATGTAGACTCAAAAACATGAAAAATGTAGCTTTATTCTGAGATCAGTTCCTGGATCTGATGATCTGCTGATCTTAAGTGGGCATCCGTCCGTCCATTCGTCTGTCCGTCCGTCCGTCCATCCATTCATCCAAAAGAATAAATATCACATGAATGGTTCCTCCAGGAATCCTTCTCAGGCCACTTTTACTCCCCATCTTCTCGATCCCCCCCGCTCACATTATTTAGTACTTCAACATGTTAATATTTTATGACGGAGTATTAGGGCCAGGTTGAAAGTTTTTTGAGAAAAAGGTCATAACATTATGAGAATAAAGTCATCATAACACAACCCGTTTCAGAAAGAAAGCTTCAAGCTCTGACCAGCATATGACGGCCGACCAGCTCCACCAATCAGCAGCCTAAGTCCACTTTGACATCCTGCCCAATTTGATGCTGGGGTGCTAAAACTAGTGTTGCGCCGATGCCATTTTTTGGCCCGATACCCGATACCTGGCTGTACAGTATTGGCCGATACCGATACCATACTGTCTGTGTACGCCACAGGTCAGTATTGTGTGTGTGTATATATGTGTGTGTGTGTGTGTGTGTGTGTGTGTGTGTGTGTGTGTGTGTGTGTACGCGTTCATGCTGCATCCTACTTGGATGTAAAATAATTGCCATCATTAGCTTTGTCAAACTGCTGCCTACCTTTTGTGAAGCTGGAAAAAAGGTCTAAAGTCAAATTGAATCAGTAGAACTTTTATTGCCTACCTGGAATAGGTGACAATAGTTGGAATAAACTTTGGTTCTCAAAATGGTATCAGTGCCTATTTGTTGGTACTCACTGATACCGATACCACCATTTTACTGCTGGATCAGGGCCCCGGCTGATACTGGTATTGGTGCAACACTAGCTACAAGATTTCCTTATTTGTCAAACCAGAGCCAAAGTATAACTTCACATTATGCTCAACATTCCTATTTTTCAGGAAAAACGTGCTTCTTGTAAGAGTTGTCACAAAATACAATTATATACTCGTAATTTTACAACTTTATTCTCGTAGCGTTAGGTGTTCACTCCTGGTTGGCTTCAGATTAATGTAGATGTGAATATTTTTAAGGCCAAACATTTCAACAAGGTTAAAGTGTGAAACTTACTCAGATTTTAAGCTAAAAGCTGCAGCAATGGTACCATAAGAGTGAAACATAATCTAATTTCTGTCCTATTTGGGTTTAATTACCGTTTTACACCGGTTTGAGCTTCAGAAGCTGCAACTGGACCTGCATTAAGATTTTTGCAGCACCTGATTTCTGCATAGCTTCTGCAGAGCAGAGTTGTCCAGAGTCGATCTGCACATTGTGAGAGGCAGCTTTGAGTCTTCCTGCTGCCTAATTCCCATTTCTACTAAAATGATCTGTTAGCGGTCACATGTTGCTGTCATGTAACCAGCCTGCAGCCTCCTCTCTGCACATCTGGGAGGTTTTTATCTGCAGATCTTCACTGACAGAGATGTTATTGTGCCTCTAAAACCGCAGCAGCCAACGGGGCGCAGAGGTCACATGACCCGGGTTTGAAGTAGAGGCAGAAGTCTGTATAAAAGCCGTTAAGCTCAGTCCTGCGCTGCTGGATGGTGGGTCCTAACTCTGTCCACCGTCTCCTGTCTCTGCCAGGGAGCTTTCACTGTCTGCAGCATCCTGACTGTCAGCTGGGGGCTCCCACCCCGAGGAAGAGGCTGACTCCCTCTGCGTCGCTCGGAACATCAACGGTGAGCAAAAACCCAGAGTCTGACTGCAGGACCATCAGCAGATGTTGTTCCTGATGATTGCCATGGTTACAGAAGATGGATCCCACTATGCGCCTCAGTGTTTTTTCATCTTTTTTCTGATTGAACTAAAATAATGCTTCCCTTTTCCAGCCGTCGCTGTCTTCAGCTCCGTCCCTCTCCGACTCCCTGAGCGAACGCCGTCGTTCTTCAGGTGAGCTCGCCTCACCTGTCCCGTCAGTCTTCATACGTGTTCACACCGAGGCCGCCCCTTTAAAAAACCGAATCAATGTGGGCTTTAGTGTGTTTGTGTTTGTGTGTGTGTCTGTGTGTGTGCGTGGCCGTGTTGGTGTGTCTGCAGCTGCTTCTGTGATGGCGGCGACGCCCGAGAGGATCGAGCTGGAAAACTGCAGGGAGGAGCCTGAGGAGGTTTCTGAGGAGGTTCTGAACCGGTTTAACCTGGACGTGGATGGAGGGGTTCATGTCAGGTGAGGCGAGGGCCGGATGGTACGGAAAGCCAACAGGGCCGAGAATATACTAAAAAATATGGCTGTATTTTTATTTTTATTTTATTTTTTATTGCAAATAAAGAAAATACAGGGAAACATAGAATATTAATAATTACATTAGGTTACATGATTAAAGGGCTTTACAGAATATAGAGCAACTATTTTACAATGTCAAAATCAAATCTGTAAGTGAGGGATGCAATTCTTTAAGGGCAGTTATCGTTTGAATTCTATGTAGATATTAATAGAGGATAATAAATCTGGATTTTTTGTTGTTGTAAATATTTGGAGGTGTTAATATGATATTTACCATAAATAATAAAAAAAGTTAACAACATATAAAAATTCTGTTTTGACAAGTTCACATTTCTCCATCCGAAAACAAAACATCTTTATCCGTTAAAGTAATACTGAGATTTCGTTGATGAAAAAAATTTACCAGAATATTTTGGTATAATTACAATCCCAAAAATAGATGAATAACTATTCTTCATTATTTTTTCAAAAAGTACATATCAGGTCCAAATCCCATTTATATCTTTTTTATCAAAAATACTTTAACAGGATAAAAAAATATGAATAACTTTATACAAAAATTATCTTACTTTATTGTTTATTGAATTTTTTTTAAGGAGCAACTAAGTCCAATTAAATGCTGGACCAGTAAAATATACAAGCTGGTGAAAAAACAGCATCTCGTAATAAAATATCTCTTAACCTTTTGTTGGTTGTTTTCTTACTTAGAAAAAGACAATCATAATCAATATAAATGGAGTTTGGATCAAAACTTGGCAGTGAGTGAATTTAAGGTGTCGATAAAGATGATAAAAGCTTTAATGACCCACTGGGGATCGCGTCAAAGACAACAGCATTTTCTTTAGGGATAACAGGAAATTGGAAAAGTAAAATAAAGCCACATTAAGACAATAAATGACCATTTAGGTATAGTTATTGGCTTACAAGTAATATTCCTCTATCAAACCATTTTCTGTAAAATATTGTCTTATTTTGTATTTAATGTCCTCATTATTATTACTAAAATGTTGTAGAACAACTTAAAAAAACTGATCTAAAATAAGAAAGCTGTTTATTTTTTAATTTGTTTGGCATAAAATAAACTCCAAACTAATTTTTTACATTGCATTCAACCACAAAAAAAACAAAATAAAGTTCTTTATTTATTAAATTATTGCTTCTCTAAAATAGTGCATATAATTACACTACAAGAAGATTTTTTTTTTATTAACAGAAGTTTTTACAGAATATTTATGGTCTATAGCAAGTATTTACAGTTATACTGAAAGTTATATTTTATTAAACAAAATTATCAATATATATAGTCTTACAGGCACAGATTTTTGATTTTTAACACTAAAAGAAAACAACGAAACAAAATATAACACAAACTTTTCCCCTCCCACCCTCCCTTTCTCATATGGTTCTTAATATCCTTCCATTTCTGTACGTAACACATCCATCTGAGCACAACCATATCTGTATAATTCAAAATATTACTATCAAGTACATAAATGAGGAAGTTATATAAGTTGAAGCTGGTCCAGGAAGGCTCACTTCACCATAGACAGCTGGGTCCAGAAAGGGCAGAATGTCTATGAAGGGGCCCCAGATTTTTTTCAAAGATTGCATGTTTTCCTCCAACATTATACACTGGAAAAATTATCTAGAAATTAGTAAATAGTGTATTTACCCTTAATTTGAGTTGGTAAATGAGATGGTTGCCAATGGAATGAAAGTATTTTTTACTCTTAAAATAGTGGGATAATTAAAGATAATATGCATTTGAAATAAGACAATGCAATAGTTTTTTTTCTATTTTAAATGTAAATTATCCCCGTTAAAATGTCTTACACTTTCACTTTACCTCCTCAGTTCAAGAAAAAATGCACTTATTTTTAGAAAAAATGACTTATGTAGATTAAAATTTTTTGCAGTGTATATTATTATCTTTTCAGATGTTCAGTAAGAAACAAGCTCATTACTGTCAATTTTATGTTTGCTGTCAAGAGTATAATATGTCCTATGAAATATATTTAAACTGAATTTGTTTTGTGGAGGTTAGCACAGTCTGTGCCTACCACAGGAAAATTTAAAAGAAAATCAAATTTAATGTGGATTACTAAAAAATGAAAAAATTTTTTTTTTTTAAAACGCTTCCACCAAGTGCTTAAAGTGGTAAAAAAAAAAAAAAAGTATATGAATATATATTTACTTTTGGCTATGATGCCGAAATGATTATTCACCGAATCTAAAAATAAGTAAACATTCCTTAAAGTTTGTGTTTTTTGTCCTTAGTTTGAGCAGATAAATAAGATGATCTGCAATTGAATGAGTATTTAGAGACAATTATATATTATGCACTTCAAAAAGGATAAGGACATTTTAAACATAAAGCTTAATGTTTTGGCAAATTGTCTTTTTTTCTGCTCAAAACAGATGAAAATACACTTAAGTCATACAATTAGAGAAATAAACCCTCTTTTTTCATTTGTTGCTAACCTTTTTGGAGATCATGTAGACTTTATCTTTCCAGACACTGAATTTACATGGAAATAAAACCATTATGAAATACAAGCCATTTTTTTCCCTGTCTAAATCACTGTTTTATATAAACCTTTTTAAAATGTAAGTTTTAATTAGTAAACTGATGCTTTGGTGAGAAATAAGCATAAAAAATTAGATGCATTTCTGAGCCAAAAACTTTATTAATGTTGTAGTTTTTTATTATTTATCCTTGTGTAGAATTTTCACTCTTTTTAAGAACAGTAGAAAGTAGGGGTGTAAATCACACCCATCATGGCGATTCGATTCAGTGTAAATATCCTGTCCCAACAATTTGATTATTTTACTCAAGAATACACCACGATTCGATTCAATTGATTGATTTTTCTTTTTACCTTACAGGCTAGACAATGTTTCATATTTGAAATAAATCAATGAAAGCTTTAATATCGTTATGCATTTTATTTGAGAAACAACAGCAAATGACAGAAGTAGCAAAGTTGTACTGCCCATGAAAACCTCATTCGCTGAAAAATATTTGTGTTGTAGCGAGTGTGTGTATGTGCAAGCGGAAAGAGGGGAGTGGCTAAAGGAAGCGTGGTAGCAGGGCGAAATATGTTTAGCGCCACTGCAGCACGGAGTCAAAATCCCGTCCAGGAGCAAATGGATAAAAATAGACCAGAGGAAAAAAACAATCATGAATCGATGCGTGTCGATGCATCGGATCGTCGGCTGTTGGATCGATACATCGATATAAAACGATTATTATTATTTACACCCCTAGAAAACAGTAAAACTGGTGTTAAATTTTATGCTAAATCTTTTGTTAAACTTAAATCTAAATTAAATTTATTAAAGCTTTAATTGGGACTGTGCTTCCTGCTTTCAGTTCAGAGGAAGAGGAGGGTGGAGAAGGGCCGGGCTGCGTTTCCTCACAGGAGGCGACAGCTCCATGGAAAGATCCTCCGCTCCCCCAGAAAAGTGAGGAGCCAAAGGAGGTGGAGGAAGAGGAGGGAGAGGAAGGCAGCACTGAAGACGAATCCAGCGACGGTGAGTTCAGCTCCTGTTTAAGGTGTGCGTAGAAGTGTGTGTGTGTGTAGCCTTTTGTGATGTGCTCTATGTCGCCCCCTGCTGGTAGAGGGGGAGTACAGGCCGTGGGAGACGGAGCGTCGCTCGGGTCTGTGGCTCCTGTTAGAGGAGGAAACAGGTAGAACCAGAACAACCAAACCAAAAGATCATTTTAAAAAGCCTCCATGTCTCATTCCAGTTTATAACTAATGCACCTCATTGCTTTATCAATAATAACCATTAATCAGATTTAACACATTTTTTAACAGGCTTTGATTATTTTAATCAGAGATCTTCAACAGGGGGTCCGCGACCCATAGGGGGTCCATGGAAGTATTGCATGGGGGGTCACGAAAGTTTTGGTTGATTAGACTGCAATTTTTTCCACTTATTAAAATGTCTTTAAAGTTGTAGGGAAATTATATTTAAATGTGAAATCATTCTGGCTTAAACATGTATATCTAATACTCTTTATTAGATGATATTGTCCCAAAGTTTAGAAAATTTCTATTTAAAAAAAAATCTGTCTTAAAATCTGTGTTTGTTTTTCGCTATCTTCTGCAGACCAGTTTGTTATACGTCAGCCTGAACACCTAAATTAGGCCAATCATATATCAACGGTCATCTGTCAATCAAATTTTTCAGTCATAGCATCTTGATTCATATGTGCCAGCTAATATACACAACGGTTGAAATAAGAAATAGGAATAATTTCCTTTCCCATTGAGTTCCCTTCCCAGTGTTCATGGGGATGGGCGTCTGTGTCTTCAGCAGGCGTAGAGCTAACAGAACAGCGCAGTTGCGAGCAAGGGCTCAAACATTAATACGACGCTGGAAGCCTTCTACACTCCAAACCAAGCTTCTGCACGCCCTGGCGTCCTCTTCCACAACATCTTCATCCCGCTTTCCTCCTCTAAATAAAAAATGGATGATGGAGGAGACTCATCCACGACCTCCGACACTAAACTCTCCTCCTCTTGCATGTTTTCCTCTGTCCCATAGTGTTCGCTTGACGGTGTCGGGCTTCGAAGTCACCAATTTGGTGTTACTTTGGTCCCAATGGAATTTCCCATTGGGAAGCTACTAGCACTAAGTTGCCTAACTAGTTAGCAAAGATGCTTCCGACAAACCGGCCACAACCAAACATGCATGCGAACCTTCATACACCACAATCCCCGCCCTCTTGATAATGCGACCTGCACATTCACTTGGAACAGCCGCTATTCCCTACGACCTTAAATCCACATTAACATGAATTCAACACACCGTAGTAAACAGATAAATGGAGGCAGAAGATGTCTTTCAGTCATGAATGCACACATTCAGCTAAACACCTGTCCCATGCGTACAATATATATATATATAAGCCATCAGTTTGGGGGTCCTTGGCCTGGAAAACGTGTTGAAGACCTCTTATTTTAATAATCTTTTTTAAATGAATACATTTTAATCCTGCAGTTTATTGTTTTTAATATTTTTTTCATAATACTTTGTCCTGAAATACTGATATTTGACTCTGGGATATAGACCTAGATCAGTCTCAAGTTTCACCCAAAAAAAGCGCACTGTGCTTGTATTAATCCTGCTGTGCGTGTTTGAATCTTGTCCTGTGCATGTATAAATTATACATGTGTATTTCTATGTGTGAAAATTGAGGCTCCATACTGGGATATATTTGGATTTATTTTCTCAATTTTTGTCCTTTATTCTTATTTATAATGGCTTCCATTTTCTTTTCTGCTTAATATTACTGTTTGTTTCTCTTTTCATCAAATCATTTAATGGTTTTTACTCCTTCTTCCTGGTCAGAGGAGGAGTCTGTGTCTTCAGACACACCTGTGCAACGTGGCTCCGCCTCCACCCCACAGCCCCGCATCTCCTCCCCTTCACTCCCCCCTGGGACGCCCTGCATCGCTTCCTTCGCCACATCAGATGACTCCACTCCTGATTCAGACGTCGCCAGAACTCCTCTGTCCCCTGTGGTTATCATGGAGGCGACAGCACAGAAACGACCTACAGCAAGGGGGAGGAGCTCGTTTGATGACATCACACCTGAACTGCCACAGAAGAAGCCCCTGCTCCAGCAAGAGGAAGAGGAGGTGTCAGATAGCGTGAAGAGGAGACAGAGGCACAGAGAAGCTCAAAGTCTTCCCTCCAGCCTCCTACCACCAGGTGGAGCTCTCCTCCTCCACATCAAAGAGAAGCTCAGAGAGGCGCCTCCCCCTAGGCAGGTGGAGGTCAGTGGAGGTGGAGCCAGAGGCCTGTTGAAGTCGGTGCTTCCTGGAAACATGAAGGACCAGAAAAGAAGGGGCGGGACTTTACCTGCAGAGAGACCAAGAAGGCCTCCAGCCAATCAGAGGAGAGTCACAGGTGACAACGCAATTACAACGGAGTGATGTCACAATGAGGATATAATAACATTACTTGCTGTTTCCCAAAGTTGCAGGGGAGGAGTCGGATCTTGTGTCGTCGACTCTGCTGCAGAGATGCTCGCAAAAACCCAGGAACAATGTGAGCAAACACCTGACACCAACCAGCCAATCAGGGCAAAGAACAGCGAACCAATCAGACATCACCAAATTTAGCAGTTTGTTACTTGTATAGTCAGAGGGAACAGACTATCTGGATTCCCTCAGACTGTCGTGTCGTAAAAACACGGATGAGACTAACACCTGAAATGCGCCTCTGACTAAACTCTGGGGTTGTGATGTTCACAGCTGCAGGTGGAGTTGTTTGGCCTCGTGTCTGAACTCGATAAAGTTACCGTGGAGGAAGATGAGGAGGAAGAGGACCAGCAGGTACGGTCTACGCTAGCTGACTTTGTCCAGAGGTGTGTCCGAACGTCCAGCCTAACCCTGAGTCCCTCCATCACTTTATAAAGCAGGACTATATAGTGGATTTATAGTGAACTCAGTTAACTGACCGTTTAGACATATGATCACTACTTTTCATCCCCCCCATTGGTCATGTAACTCCGCCTCCCCGGATGGTGCCTGCCCCATCTTTGTTATTTTTCACCGCTGTCAGGTAGCAACAGCGGGCCGCTGTGACAGAAAATCCCATGATGCTTTGCGAGAAAAGTTCTCCTTGCAAAGCATCATGGGATATATCTGCCCTTCCAGTGACCATTTATGATCAGTACGTTTCAAGATGCTAGACCCGGCCACTAGACCAGGGGTAACCAATAAAAAATCGGAGGGGTCCGATTAAAGAAAATCATCAACTAGTAAAGGTCCGGAGACATTTTTTCCTTGTTGTTTTACTAATTGTTTCTTTTAAGAGACACTGAAATAAAATGAGGTGTTTATGCATCCATGTTATACATTGACTTTTTAAATAAAAATATAAAAAAACTGTCAAGTGCCTTGAGATGACATGTGTTGTGAACTGGCGCTATAGAAAAAAACTGAATTGAATTGAAATGAAAAAAATTTTTACAATTTCAAATCTAAAGTGTTTTTTGAAGTAGATCCGGACCCTGGTCCCCTAATCTGTGACCCCTTCTCTAGACGTTCGGACACTCATCTGAAATGGTGTAACCACTACATAATGCCTAGTGGTTAGGGCGGACATTCGGATACAGTCATGGACTCGGGATCGACATAAAACCAAACATTTAGTTTGCTAGCAGCATCTTTTCCATCACGTTGATGGTTTCCTGTCACCCTTATGTCCACTTCCTGTCTCTCAGCAGGTCTACGTTCCTCGGGCTCTGGCGTTTAGACGATCATATGGAGTCAAGGTGCAGATGTCTTGTTTCCCAGCAAAGATTTCTGATCCAGGAATCCATGTCCTGTCTAAACTGCTGTCCTTAATCTGGTTTAGAGGAAACCCCAGAGGGAGAGAGTCCAGGACTCTGACGGACAGTCCTCGTGCCCCACAGAGGTGGTGGGAGTCCTCACCCGACCCAAGGAACCGTCCAGTTTGAGCACGAAGGAGTCCATGTTCCAGAAGGACCAAGAGGACAAAGATGAAGACCTGGACACTAAAATCACTCGACGGGTTCAGAGAGCCGCCCGGAGGCAGGCCAAGAAGGAGCAGCTGAAGAGGCTGCACAAGGCTCAGGTGAGTGTCCCTGAGGACAGCGGTGGTCCAGACCCGACCAGAACCAGAACCTTCAGTCTGTCTGTTTCAGATGATCCAGAGGCAGCTGCAGCAGGTGGAGGTGAAGCAGAGGGAGCTGGAGGAGAGAGGAGTGATGGTGGAGAAAGCTCTGAGAGGAGAAGCAGGTGAGCTGAGATGATTAAAACCCAATCAGAACCTCCTGTTTCTACCTGAACCACCTCGACCGTTTATGTTTTAACCTTATGAACTCATCTGGACCCTAATTCTTCTACCAGAACCTATAAACTCATCTGGATTTCACCTGACATTTGCTGTTTTAACCCGACTCTACTGATGTGATCTCATTTGCTTTTACTGGAACCTTCCATCAGCTTCTCTGGTTAGGGCCCAGTTAGACCTTGCTGATTTAGCCAGCATTATGCCTGACGTCCCAGAATCTCCTAAAACGCTGGCATACGCCAAACTTTATACATATTTTTTTCAATTTTGGGCGTATACATAGCGTATTCATAACGAGTCCAGAACTTATGTCCAACGACAGCCTAACTTATGCATAACGCACGGCAGAGCTGCTCCAGAGGGTAGCAGCGATGATACTGGCCGTCGCCAAAAAAGAAGAAACTAAAAAAAAAAGAGAGAAAGGAGGTCTGCAGTCGCAGCAGATTCAGCATCATGTCAGTTAGGAAGTTTGTTGATTGTGGTCGTGAACGCATAGAGGATCCTTCACAATCACCTTCTCACTCCCCCTATGATGGGGATGAAGTCAGGAGGAGAAGTTATTCTAAGATTTGGATAAGCTGGATGCCACGACTTAAGAGTAACTTACACTTAACATATGTCAACGATCAGATAACTTAGCTCTAACTTATGGTCTATGTATGGCATACGCTGGCATATGTCGGGCAATTTTTAACATGCAAAAAAGTTCTTGACGACTCGCCGTATGTCGACGTGTGCCAGCGTGTTTCAGCGTACTTCCAGCGTGCTCATAACTTAAACAAACCATACCCATGATCTATCCAACGTATGCCAGCATTTTGCCAGCTTTACCGTACATCAGGCATATGCAGGCTAAATCGTCAAGGTGTGACATTGGCTTTACATGCTTTCTTTCTGACCAACCCTTTTCCCTTGAAACGCACCTGAACATATCTGTGGTGGGAAAAAATCTGTTTAATTTTTGCTTTGGGTAGAGAGGTGTTTTGACTCTGACACAACCTTCAGCATTTCCGTCATTGTAGGCAAGGAAGACAAACTCTGGCCAGATCAGAACAGGGCTGATTACCATGCAATATGGGCTGTATGATGTTTTGTTCTCTCTTTTTAAAGATGAAATAAAATGCAGACTGAGTGAAATCCTCCGAGCTCCTTTGATTTAACTAGAATGAATAGTTTAATATGTTTTTCCCATGACAGTAGCACAATCATAGACTCAACATTTTCTATCTCTCTGCTTCTGTCTCCTTGAACCCCAGTCGGCCTCTGCAGCAGATGGCTCAGAAAACATTGAGCCTGGTTCTGCTGGAGGTTTCTTCCTGTTAAAGAGAGTTTTTCCTCTCCACTGTCGCTACAGGGATTGCCTTCGAGTCAATGAGGCCTATAGATAAAAACACTTTTAAACTATCTGACTGGATGATCTGGTTGAATTATGTCTATAAAGAGCCTTCAGTTGACATTATATGTATTGGTGCTACATAAATAAACTGAAGGAATTTATCTGATTGGTTGTTTTTTAATCTTTGATTTATCTGCCTGATATTGAAGCATCAAGCCCAGAGAAGCCGTGGATTAAACGACGTATTGCTTTTTAACCTGTTTCCTACCCGAATCGTCCTAAATTCAACTCTTTCCTGCTCCTGACAGACTACTGGGAGGATTCCAGCTGTGGCCCAGACATGGAGCTTCACCTGGGAGGTCAGTTTTTCTTTCAGAGTGGAACTGTTTTCCCACGAGGATGAAATAAACATCCCGATAGGAGCAGGTGTTTAAATATGCTCTGTGCCTGCAGGACTGGGTAAACTGGATAATCTGGCTCTGATGCAGCAGTGGTTCCAGCTGGTCCAGCAGAAGAACTCTCTGGTCCGATACGAATCTGAACTCATGATATTGTGAGTATCTCGGACGGTTTGAAGACGCTCCCGCAGCAGAACCTGCCGGACCTGAATGTTGTTCTGGTTTTAGCGCTCGGGAGCGTGCAGCTGGAGGACAGACAGAGTCGCCTGCAGCAGGAGCTCAGGAGGAGAGGATGGCTGTGGATGGTGAGGAGGCCCGATCAGAACCAGAGCGCTGATCCAAGGAGGGCGAGCTCCAGCTTACGGTCTGTGCCGACTGTTTCAGATCACCTGAAGGATGAGGAGCAGCTGGCTGAGGAGCGGATGATCTTGGAGGAGATGCTGGAGGTGGTGGAACAGAGAAACGCTCTGGTGTCTCTGCTGGAGGAGCAGCGGCTGCTGGAGAGGCAGGAGGACCAGGACCTGGAGCAGGTTCTGGTAGCAGGAGGACTGGGACTCAGCTGGACCTGAGGAAACTGGATGGCATTACATTTATGTCATAACCAACGCGAGAAAAATAAACATACTCGCATGTACTGTATGTTAGACTACTTCTGCGCATGGAATTCAGATGATCAAGCAGAAGCAGAAACTGAATCCAGTCGGACCTGAACTGGACTTGATGAGGCTTGTGGTTGTGGCTAAAAGTGCAAACGTTTTTGTCTCTGCTGCTGTTTGCTGAATATTTCATGTTTGGGTGAAGGACTCAAAGCAGGTGGTTCTGAACCAGGACCCTAACAGAACCTCACTGACAGTAACATTTATCACACAGGTGGTCCAGATTAGAGACGTTCAGGAGCTCCTAGCTTTTCTTTGTTTTTTTTATTTTTATTTACACTTTGGGTCCTGAAGCTGATCCGAAATGGTTCTGACCGTTTCGAAAAGCTTAGAAAGAATAGACTAAATTATTTACATATTAATTATAAAATAAAAATTAAAGACACTAAGTCTTGTGATTTAATAAATCAGTGACAGTAATTTATCTTCAGATGGATAAATATGTTAAAAAAGACCCTGACTATTTCTAGCTCCTCCCCCCAGCAAGGTGACATTCCACGTCCCCAGAGTCTAAGCGCCCATGAATGGGTCTGAACTGGCCCCTAATCCTCTGAGCACCAGTCCCTCATGTTCGAGGAGGGGATGTATTAAAACAATTTAGAAAACTTGGTAAAAATATAAAAAAAATCATTTTAATGGGATTAAAATGCAAAAACAAATCAGATTAACACACTAATTTGTCATTTTATATAGTTATGCATAAAATATTTGTTAAAGTGAGAAGGATTTGTCCCTTCAAAGTAAAAGGCTGTAACGCCCTCGGGCCTCCTCACACGTTCTTTCCTGGGAGCAAAGTTATTTACTACTCTTAACTCAAACTCGGTAAAACCATATAAAAAGTACTATAAAAACAGGAGTAAAAAAAGTAACAGAGTTTATTCTAGATCAGGTCGTTAACAGGACAGAGAAAATGCTTCGAAGGCGAGCTATGCAGCTGTGGTCTCAAAAATCACGCCCCGCAAGCCGTCCGCAAAGTTTGGAGCCCCTAACAAGGAATCATCCCCGTGCTTCTTATACCTTGTGAGTCTATGTGTTGCATCATGTGGATGCTTAGCTGTCCCTATCAGAAACTGACACGCCCCATCCATGTCTTGAACTCCATGCAGGTTGCCTCTCTGTCTCAGGGTTACAGATACAGCAGCTCTCCTATCAGACCGGCTCCAAGATGTGCCCATATCCTTTGTACTCTTAGAGACACGAAGGCTGTCTTGATTAGATGACCTCCGCACACACCGTGATTATCCACAATGTGAAGGAAGGCCTTCTGCTCTGTCTAATCTGACTAACAAATTAACAGTGCACATGATGTATAAATAATAAAACCTAACATATTCTATTCTAAATCCTTTATGTGACTGGAAATAGATAAAGTAACAATAATTTTAAAAATTAAAAGGTTTAAATAAAATGTACTAAAATAGTAATAAAGTAAAACCCAAGAATAATTAAAAACAGATTAATCCCAGATTATTTCAGCTGAACATCTTCATTCTGGTTCTTTTGAGTTTAAATGGCAGAATCCAGTCGTTGTTAATGAGTGTTTCTCTGCTTTTCCTTTGGTTAAAAACAGGAAGTTTTCAGATTCCACCTTAAATGAAAAGTGGAACCATGTTAATAAATCAGCTGGAGTGTTTAGGTTAAACCAACAGCAGGGGGCGCTGGTTTCAGGCCTCCACAGATGATGATGTGATGTGAGCTTTAGCTTCAGCCGCCTGCCTTATTTCCTCTGTAACCGGCTTGATCAGACTCCAAACAACCAGCTGATGGTTTTAACTTCTAATGTTTAATAAAAAGAGATTTTCAGCCAAAGCTTCATTAAATCTTTGTTCTTTTTCGTGCTCTATGAGTCTGAACTAAGCAAAGAATGTTTTCATCCATTTCCTGTTTCTTTATGTTGAACGGATCCTCTTTGGTAAGCAGGTTATGTACATGAAGTTCTGTTTCGGTACCAGTTACCTCATGTGAATTCAAATGTCCTACTGGAAGGAACATCCACATAGTATGATGCTGCCACCGCCATGCTTCACTTTCAGGAAATGAAAGACGAAATATGACAAAAGTTGAAAATTCACCTTGGCTGAATATTATATATATTTTTTCCATAAAGCCGACATTACACTTAGTTCATCCCTTAAAGTGCTGTGATTCCAAATCAAGTACCCGTGACTCTAAAATGCCTGAGAGTGCATTGCAAGGGGCATACATGGGTAAATAATGTTGTAGATTCAGTAAAAATAAAATAGAGCTGGGATCTATTTTGCATTCTGAGGAAAGAATTGAAAAAATTAAACAAGCTTTTTATCAACCAAAAAAAAGTATGTTTTTTGAGTTCATCTTCAGCTTTGAAACACATCCAAACCAAGCAGAGAAACAGACTGAATGTAAAGAACAGCTGTTTTCCACAACACTGAGCTATCTGAGACCATCAAAAGCAGATCAATGAAAACAAAGTAAAACTAAGTCAGAGTGAATAATTTTTGTTCTGTATTTTTCTCCAAATTTATCAAGTTTAAATGCATTTATAAGAGAGTTACTCAGAGGAGCTCCAGCCTTAATAATACATATTTATAATAGGATTTTATTTCGTATTTATTTAGATTCCTTCTGGGCAACATATTGTTTATTTGAGATGGAAAGCATAAAATGCCCAAGAATTAAATGTTCAAATTAAAAGTTTTTTTTTGTATAATCTGTTATTGTGTGTGCCACTTTTGGACAATTATCAATACTTTTGTCTGATATTCATCTTCAGACAAAATGCCTAAAGGGGAACACAAGTCAAAAAAGGTTGAACACTCCCTTAAAGAAAAGCCTTCATCCTTTTTTTAACATTTGGCCCTTGATTTAGAGGCTTTTCCAAGCTGAAAATGTAAACTCATTTTAAAACATGTTGGTTTTTCTCTCTCTAAATTCATCACACATTTCCTAATTTCCTCTTAATGAAGAAACAAATTCGGAAATATGAAATCCCCGCCGAGGTCGGAGCATACGCCTCTTTGGAACCTTCTGGGAAAGTTCTGGATGTTGCAGTTTCCCTCTTTCTTCAGAACATTTCCTGTAACCGTTCCCGTTGCTTCAGGTTAACAGAAAACTTATGGTGAAACAGCTGAGGCCAGAGAGAGAGGAGCCAGAGAGGAGATATTCTGGTTTCTGGGTAAAGAGAAACCTAAGGAGGGTTAGAGCTGACTGACTCAGGTGTTCTACTGGTCTTCCTCCAGTTAGGATCTGGGTTTAATGGGATCAAAGATCCATTTCCAGTTTCCTCTGTTCCTTATAAAACTGCTCCAGCTGAGTCAGACAGGATGGAGAAGTTTTAGCAGGATTAGACAGTTTCCCAGTTGGATAGAGATCTGTACTTTGACTAGGCCATTCTAACACATCTGATCAGCATGCTAATGCTAATGCTACTGGTGCTTCCCTTCCCGTAAACCTGAGTTTAGAACAAACGACACGACTCGGGTTTCAGCTCACAGTTTGGCTTTTAATACAAACATTTTGACCTGACAGAAACGGACCCGGTTCTGCCGGTTCAGACCGGTTTCCTGCTCTCAGTGACCGCTGGCGTCCACCTTCAGGTCCTTTCCAACCAGTCCAGAGGTGACGGGATGCATGGCGGCTCGGTGAGCGACGAACACTCGGACGGCTTCTTCCCGGTACTTCTCGAAGGTAAAAACTTCCCTTTGGGTCCAACAGAAACAGAGACGGATTACAGGTGTGTAACAGGTACCGACCCAGAGTCTCTCTGGGGTTCCACAGCTCCTAGAAGCAGGTTCTCCCAGTGACCCGGTTAAATCAGGCCCGTTGGAGCAGGGGAGCCTGGAAAAGCTGCAGGACTGGTTCTGACCTGAAGAGTGGCCGGGTGAACTTCATCCTGCCCTGCTCTGTCGCCATCTTCAGCGCCAGGGGAACCGCCTCCTCCCACTTTGAGCGAACGCACAGTCTCAGCCACCTGGAGACACGGCAGCCAATCAGGAGGAAGCTCCACCTGGGAGGAGGAGGAGCTTAAATTACAGCGTCTTACCTGAAGCGGATCTCTGAGTTGGTGGAAGCGTTGAGGTTATAAACGTCCTGCATCTTCTTCACATGAGTCAGAGGAAGCGGCTCCTGAGGAGGAGAGCAGGGGTCAGAGAGGGGGAGGGGCCTGATCAGAAGGGGGAGGGGTCTGAGGAAACGTTGTGCTTTACCTCCTGCAGCAGCAGCGACAGGAACTCGATCACCTGGTGGGACGACAGGTTCTTCACCTCCGACTCGCTGAAGCCGCACAGGTCCTGTTCTCTGGCCTGAGGGCGACAAAGGGTTAAATCTGGGTCCCAAACATCCTTACGGCGCCGGATGGAGATGAGGAGCATCTGACCTTGATCCAGCGCTGACTCAGAGCGATGCAGGCGTCAGCCAGAGTGGAGTCATACCTGGAACACAACAGAACCCACCCATCAGGACCAGAACGGGACTCTGAGACGGGTCGGGCCTCCACCAGAACCCACTTACTGCGGCTGGACCGGGGGCATCCCAGGGGTGAACATCCAGGCGTTCCAGTCCACCTTGTTCAGGACGTCCACCTGAAGGACAGAAGGTTAGAAACTCCTAACAGAAGCAGCCAGTAACCTGGAAACTCCAGGTGGGTCCCTCAGGTCGTCTCACCTTGTCTTTAAAGTAGAAGAAGAGGTAGTTCTTCCAGTCGTCCGTTGAAACGCTGCTGTAGGCGAAACGCTGGATGTACGACTTTATGAACCCCATGAACACCTCTGAGGAGGACAAACCATCAGGGGCGTCAGAATACGACCAGAACCAGGAGGGTCTGCGTGTGGCTGGGTGTTACCTGGCCCTCCCAGCAGCTCCTCCAGGTGGTAGAGCAGAGCAAAGCCCTTCTCATAGGGCACCGAGGAGAAGGCATCATCAGGATCCACCTCCTGAAGGCTGGGGACCAGGTTGGTCAGAGGGTTGTCTGCTCCGAAGGTGTTTACCTGAAAGACAAAGGTGAGGGGTTAGAGGAAACACCCGCATAGTTCTGTCTGGATGTTCTGAACGGGTTCAGGTTCTTACAGAGTCCTGCAGGTCCTTCCAGCCCCCCCGGGCTTTAAACTGCCTGAACATCTCCCCCTCCATACACCTGCCGATCATCCTCTCCAGGTAGACCGTGTGGCCCTCGTTCAGCCTGATGGAGCAGAAACCGCCTGAGCATCAAACTCGCACTGATTGGGTCAGAACTCGTTTCCGTTCGGTTACCAGAAATGTTCCCAGGTCCTGTTGGTCACCAGGTTCCCGGTCCAGCTGTGGGAGATCTCATGAGCGATCACCTGAGGAACACAGAGACACCTCTATGGAGCTCAATCAGGGCCAGAAGATTTGACTGATTTTTAAAATAGAAAAAAAAAAGAAATCTGAAATTTAAACAAAAAAACTGAGTCTGAAAAAAAATATTACATATATTTTTTTAAATATGAAAAGATTTAAAATTGAAAAAAAAAAGCTTTTCAAAATGAAAAGAAAATGAAAAAAATATTTTTAAAACTGAAAATTTGTAAATGAATATTTTTAACAATGAAAAAAGTGAGAATGAAACATTTTTAAACATAAAAATATGAAACCGATGCGAAAAAAAAATTTTTTTTAAACAAAAATAAAAATAAATCAAAAATCGAAAAAAATAAGAAATGAAATTGATAAAAGATTTGAAACTGAAAAGACATTTTTAAAACTTATTTTCAGAGTCTAGTTCCCACAGTTCCTGAATGTAACCGAATAATTTGGCATATAATCAGTCAGTGTCCGCCATCTAAGCCCCGCCCCCATCCTATAAGTATCTTAAAAAATTAAAAAATACCATAGTATTTTTGTTTCTTTTAAGATGAACCGTTTTTCTTTTTAAAGTTTTTTATTCAAAATAATTTTCTTTTAATGAAGTCAAAAAGTTTTTGCACAAATTTTATGGCACCAATTTGTCTCCATATAATCCCATTCAGGCCTCATCCGGTTCCTGCTGAGGCTCCAGCATCTGCTAAAAGCCAGCTTATCGCTTTAATTCAACCGTCATCAGGCCCATGACCTGACTGGTTAAACTGGTGCGGGGTCATGTGTCTCTGGTGCGTTACTCACTCCAGACAGGGATCTATCTCCAGCCTGAGGAAAGACAGGAAACAGCGGGTCAACAGGACGGCCATTAATGCTCTGACAGGCGACCCCGGCGAGTTCAGGTTTACCAGCAGAGTGGGCGTGGCGAAGGTGAGGCAGGGGTTCTCCATGCCGCCGTAGGGGAAGGAGGGAGGCAGAACCAGGATGTCGTACTGGCCCCAGACGTACGGTCCAGCCAGATCCTCCGCCGTCTTCAGCATGGTCTCCGTCTGATGGACAGGTGGACACAAACAGAAGGTTAGATTCAAACCGACACCATGAGTGGGTCCAAGAGCTTGTTGCTATGGTCACCCACCTCAGCAAACTCAAACGCTGCTTTATCCACAAACTCCTTCTCAGACCAGACTCTGGACCTGGGGCCGATTTCCCTGTGGACCAATCAGAGAGCAGAGATGCTGTCACCTGCTCAGGCGCAGCGATCAGATCATCACACTGTGGGGGAAGATGCTACCTGCTCTCCAGTGCTCCCACCACAATGGCTATCAGGTAGGACGGCATGGCAACCTGAGGTCAGAGGTCACAGAAAGAATGGCTGCTTTCGAAAAAGTATTAACACCCCTAAAGCTTTACAATCTGTGTCACTTTCTAACTTCTGGGTTTTACTGGGATCTAAACGAAACAGACTGGAGGAAAACTAATGCGTCATCTAGTTGGTTAACACGGTGGTGGCAGCCTTATGCTGCGGGGATGCTTTTTTTTTTTACCTCTCAGCAGGACGGCCCTAAACATCCTGCTGGACTAGAGAGACGATGAGGATTCATGAGACAGAACGGCCTAGTCAAAGGAAAGACCTAAACCCAGCTGATAATCTGCATGTGTGCAGCCTCCTCCGCTCGCACAACTTCCTGTTTTCTGTCACATGACATCCCAGAGAGACCCAACAAAGTATTCTTCTCTGTAAGAGGGAAACACCCGATCGAGAGTTTAAGGCGCCACCTACCGGCTGTCTGAACCTGTAGATGATCCGACCGCTGTCCTGAGGGTCCACTTCCTGTCCGTCTCGCACTGCGCTCATCACCGCCACCAGGTCCTTTGGGACGGACACCTGGGAGACGGGGAGGGAGACGAGGCTGAAGCTCTCAGGGGATTCTGGATCAGAATGTTAGTGTGGGTGAGCTGTACAGGTGTGTGTGCAGGAGGGACAGACCTGAGCGTAGTAGGTGTGTTTGATGGAGGGGGTGTCCTGGCAGGGTACCATGCTCCTGCAGTGATGAGCCTGGAAGACAGAGAGCAGGGCAAAGCTGAGCATTTTTGCTGGAAGTTCTGGTTCTTCCAGACCTTTGGAATTGGGTTTTTACTTTGTTTTCAATGAAAGACAAACAGATTTATTCAAACCAAACAGTCAGAGTTAGTTGAGCAACAGCTTGTTGATCAACACTAAAGAAGCAGAAGAAAAACCAAAGTTTCCCCAAACTGTGTCAACAGAAACCTCAGAGAGGAAGCAGAATATGGGGCAAGTTAACAGCCAATAACAACATAGGCGAAGGTCCAATTTATACATCAATAAACAAAAAGTTACAACTTTTACATTTGTTTTTGTTTGCAAAGTACCAATCACTAATTTTACTGGTAAATGTGTGATTCTACTTCTAAATTATTTGTAATTGTTCTTATCCATATTTAGTCATATAGTAAATTAACATTGGCCGGTCTAGCTGTCAGAAGGAGGTAAATAATGGCGGTCTTTAATACAGGCGGGGCAATGAACGTTTTTTCTGGGCATACCTCAACATTATACTTGTGGTAGTAACATACAATTACCACAGCCAGATCAGCTGGACGACAGGCTCAGACTGATTCCAACAGATCTCTATGCGGCGAGGAAAGACTGAACCGCCCAGCAGAACAGGAGGCATTACGCTTGTGATGAAAGGAGATTAAAGGGAGGGATCTCCCCTTAACAGGAGGAAGAAAAAACTGAGGAGGAGGAATTAAACAGAGGTGGAGGATTTGATTTTTTTACCAAGCGAGACATAGTAACTGTACTTTTTCAATAAATGAACCTAGTGTTTTATAGGTTCAAATAGACACAAAATCTCATTTTTATTCATTTCACTGGTAGTCAACAAGCGGTAAAATTGATTTGTTTATTTGGACACTGTTTAAACCCCGAGTACGGTTAATTTTCTGACAGGTGCCTCACCTGGCACTGGCTGAACAGGTATGGCTGTTTCTTCCCAGCAGTCTGCTCAGGCGTGAGCCACTGCAGCGCCGACGCAGACGGAGACGTCTCATAGGCCACTTCCACGATGACCTGCTGGCCCCTGATTGGTCAACACAGACATGGAGGTTAAACGTTTTACTATTAAATCAAAAGTAGGGGAAAACAGCTCTGCAACAGCTTCTTCCCTACTGCCATTAGACCGCTGAATGTTGAATAAAAGGAAATAGATAAATAAATGAAAAAAACTGCGAGCACTTTGAGAAATGCCTCAATGTCTTGAGAGGCTGTACTGAATGAAATCTTGGTTTTGTATACAGGGTTCCTACAACAAAGTCAAAAGTCAAAGTTAAAAATGCCTTGGCCCCTGATTGTCATTATATTCATGCAACGGATACAATGAGATTTGGGACTCTCCATATCAGCTACCGTGAAAATAAATAAAAATAAAAAATAAAAAAAATATATATAAATATATTAAAAGGAAAAGGAAATGTAAACAGTGAAAAGGAACATAAGGCAAGTTAAACTTGTTATGTACCTTGAAATAAAACTTTAAGACCAACTTCACACTAAACACAAGAAAAATGTAACCTGATGCTTATTTTAACATAAACCACAACTTTCAGGTCCAGTAGAAATGTTTCCAATTATAAAAAAATTAGGAAGGAAGCCAAAAACACACTAATAACAGAAATATTTAATGGAATTCACAAACTTTGTTTTGACCCCATAATAGCTCTGCTTTCATTGTCTGCGGACCACCAAACATTAACCAGAGATTTGGTGCTACTGGTGCTTTTTGTCACATGGGAGATGCTGTAGAGGGTGGAAGAGAACTGAGGAACAGCTGCTGCTTCTCTGTAACTTGATTTTTCTTCACTCTTAATGTCTGACTCCACAGCTCTGATTTGTATCAAGCCGAGCTTAAATGACTTCTTGCTCAAAAAATGCCATTCCTCATATAAATTACCTGGTTCTGTTTTTTTAGTCATGCAGAAAACGATCAGCTGGATTGCTGAATAGTTATTGGAGCGTCACCCCAAGCACTGGCGTAACTTTCTGAAGGACTGGTGTGGACATGTTCCCACCCATCATTTCTGCTGATTTACTTCAGCCAACAGTAACTGTGTGCAGCTGTCTGCGTTTACAGTCTGTTTTTTTTCCTCACTCTCCTGCAGCTCTGGAGTCCCACCTCTCGGTGCGACATCATCAGATCTGTCGCTTTGGGACATAATATTATTTTGTGTCGCTAATCACTGCCTACAGGGTAGCTACATGGAGGAGGAGAGACACAGCAGCACTCAGTGAACATTAACCAGCAGCTACTTTGATGTTTAAGTCAAATTTAGGAGACGGTTTGGTTAAAAAAATTAGAGATGCCACAGAAAAATTTGTTTGTTACACATATTGAGCTTTTTCTGCTAAAATGGCAACAGAGTATAGATTTATATAAGTTATAAAGCTGGGCTTCTCAGAGGACCGTTACCCAGAGTTACAGATTAAAATAAACACAGATCTGTTGTTTTCTTATTGAACAGAGAATCAGGCTGCAGAGCTTCTAGAGATCCTGAAAAGGATTTTCTCAGGCATCATTATATTGGTACACAGGTTCGTAAATCTGATTTTAAGCAGAGATTCAATTAGGGACAGCTGCTGATTTAAAGGTGAAACTGATTTACTGGGATATGCAACATGCAACAAAATATATCCCCAAATTTACAAGAACAAATACGCTATGCTATAATAAGATTCAACATATGTTTTTGTCTTTTGTATTTTAGCAAGACTCAGAAAGACCCAGAAAGAGCCAGACTCACTGGATACAGACTGAAAATTAAAATATAAGAAAGCACAAATAATAAAAATCAGTGCATAAATGATTTTTGAAATATAAGGTTCAATATATAGACTTTCGCTGTCAATGACATATGGGACAAATTTTAAAATTACATTTTTCTGCTTGTGAAGGAGGATATATTAACGCTGGCATCAATATCGGCTGTTTTTCGTCATTTTTTTATATGGTAATGTTTTTGAGCCCTTTATAAATAATGCACTAAAGGCAGGCATCTCTCTATAACTATAAATATCAGTGTATTACGGTGCTCTTGTGTTCTCACCAATAGGAAAGCATTCAATAAATATATGTTTAAGCTCATTTTTGGAAAATAGCTGTAGGTCCATCAGCCTCCAACCTTAGAGCGTCTCCACCAACCTTCATCACAAAGTTACACTCTTGACCCCAAGGATGGAACTAATAATGGTTACAGCTAAGCCATTCAGTAAATGTCAAAAAATAATTGTGAATTATTTACATTTTTGATATGAATAATAAAAATAAAATCCTATTTATGATTTTAAGCCCTATGAAAGCTTGATTTAAGATGTTTTAATACCAAATAAGGCCTTGTTTTTAAACTGAAGAATTCAATGCCTTTCAGGACTTTTGAAGGAATGAAAATAAAGTTTGTCTAAGTCTCAAACTGTACATGAGGTGACCTGGAGAGGTGCGAGGGCAGGGTGATTTCCAGCGGGGTCCCCTTGAAGCTGTGCTTGGAGCCCAGAGTGAAGCCGGCCGGCTGCTGGTTGACAGTCACCGAGGAGACGCTCAGGTCTCTGGTGTCCAAAGTCTGCAACAAAAAACAGAACTGGGTTTAATTAACGAGCCTTAACAAGATAACGGCCGCGCCCGCTGATAAAAGGGTGAGAACCAGTCCAACCAGATAAAAAACTGTCTCCCTGCAGCTTCAGATTACTTCAAAGTTTACAGAAATGGATCTGAGCCTCAGAACAGGCGGAAAGATGAAACACTGAGACTCAGATTTCACTCCGAGTCCATCAGCGAACATCTGAGGGGTGAGAAGATGAGCTCAGGTGAAAACACCTTTCCTAATGACGTCGCACTGAGGGAGCTCTCACAGTGAGAACAGGGAGGGTGAATGATTCACTTATAAAGTATTTAAAACTTTCTGCTTGTTTACGTTGCAGTGCAGAGAAAGTGATCGTTTTAAAATGTGCAGCTTAAAAAGTGAAAGATGCTGATTGATCTGGAAGCAGAGGAGGAGGATCTCTGAGCTCAGCCTGCAGAACAAAGTCCAAAATCCACCTGGATGACCAGGTAGAACTCTGCTCTGATTTTATTCCTTAATGTGTGTAAATGTTTGATCAAAGTGTGACCTGATATGAGCCGAATTATAGAGGAAGGTTTGCTGGTTTAGAAACTTTACCACCTGAGCTGGACCAGCACTGGTTCAGCGGCAGAACCAGAACCGGGCAGAAGTCCAACTCATCCTCCTAACCTCCATGTTTCAAAGCAGCCAGCAGACCAGACTTTATGCAATTTCTCTCAGATTTAACCTGCATCTCTGAAACTGCCTGATCGGAGCTCTCAGAGCTCTGAAACCGGGTCGGTACCGGAGCAGTGAGTGTTACCAGAACAGAGAAGCGGTCCTCCAGAGCCTCCACGGTCAGCTGCACCTTCCCTCTGATCACGTGCCTGTCGAAGTCCACGTGCAGCAGCAGGTTGAGGTGTTTGGTGAGGCAGGAGGAGAAGGAGGAGAAGGAGCAAGGGTCCGACATCTTGATCCTTCCGCTGAGCCCGAGCACTGAGAGAGGAGGCGAACCGACACACACCGGAGAGGGCTGCGCGGCATCCGGACCGGACCCTTCACATTAAAAGCCTATCCACAATGCTAGGCTTTTATTTTGAAATGTCGTAACCTGAAGCATTTGGAGGACCTACGGCAGAGTATTAGGGCCAGGCTACAGATGATTTTTTTCTTCTATTGCGGGAATAAAGTGTTGAAATTGGGAGAATAAAGTCATAACATTCAATTCAGTTTTCAATTCAGTTTATTTCTATAACGCAAATTCATCTCAACATGTGTCATCTCAAGTTCACCAGATCATAGAGTCTGATTGGCAATTGATTCAAAGTTTTCTACCTGAGGAAAACCAGTTGGTTGCATTGACTCAAAGGCAATCCCTCACACTAAGCATGCTTGTAGCGACAGTGGAGAGGAGAAAAACTCCCTTTAACAGGAACAAACCTCCAGCAGAACTACAGGCTCAGTGTGAGGTAGCCCATCTCTGCTTGAGGCCGACTGGGGTCTCAAGGGAGACAGAACCAGACATGTACAAAAAAAATATACACAGCTGGAAAAAGGCATGTACCCCAGCCCAGGAAACACACAGCCAGACAGACAAGCTCCAGAGCCAGCTCCCATGTCAGAGGGATGAAGAGAGCACATCTTTCACATATTTCTCTCCAGGATGGAGTCACAGCCAAACAGGAACAGACAAGGCAAAGCTACTATGAGAAAAGGTCAAGTAGCAGAGAGAGCAGAACATTAGAGATTGAACTAACAGATTCTGCAGAGTGGGAGAATAGAGAAAGAATGAAGCAGAATGATGAGTTGGGGGTCCTTATGTCCTCCAGCAGCCTAAGCCTAAAGCAGCATAACTATAGAGATAACTCAGGATAACCTGAGCCACTCTAACTATAAGCTTTATCAAAAAGGAAAGTTTTAAGCCTAGCCTTTAAAAGTAGACAGGGTGTCTGCCTCATGGACTAAAACTGGTAGTTGGTTCCACAGGAGAGGAGCCTGATAACTAAAAAGATCTGCCTCCCATTCTACTTTTAGGAATTCACAAATTTAGGAACCACTAGTAAACCTGCAGATTATGAGCGAAATGCTCTGTTAGAAACATAAGGGAACAATCAGATCTCTGATATCAGATGGAGCTTGGCCATTTAAGGCTTTATATGTGAGAAGGAGGATTTTAAATTTCTATTCTGGATTTAACAGGAAGCCAATGAAGAAAAGCCAGGATAGGAGAGAAAATTATGAGAATGAAGTCGTAACAAGAATAGTTAAAATTACAAGAATAAAGTAATAATAAAACTTTATTCTCTTAATCAAAAGTTATGACTCCCATTCTTGTAATAAAAGAATTAAAAATCTCCAGCCCAGCCCTAATACTCATAAGGACCAGCTCTACCATATTTAAAAATAAATACAGAAATAAATAAATTCTCAATAAATAAATATGCATACAATTAATTGTCCCCAAAAATACAATAAACAAATAAATGTTGGTAGAAATTTTATTATAAATTTTTAATTAGTTTCTTTATTCATTCTCCTTTGTAATAATTACCTTATCTATTTTTTATATTTTTTATATTTATTATAATCTTCAACTTTATTTATCAATTACTTATTTTTCTAAGTATTTATTTATGTGCATGTTAAACATTTTCTGTTTTATTCTTCCTTGGTATTTATTTTTTTACCTTATTTATTTCTTCCGTCATTTTTGCATTTCTTTCTGCATTTCTGCCTCATTATGCAGATGAGGAGGGGGGGGTGTATTAAAGGGTCTTCTGCCCATTGGTTGGTTAGCATTTTACTGCATTGATCAAATCTACAGGAGGAGAGGAGAGTCTTTTTTTACTAGGAATC
>JAGKQL010000030.1:18364430-18387388 GCA_018398635.1 Cyprinodon brontotheroides | reverse complement strand
ATAAAAATCCTTTTGCTAAAATGTCATCAGAACGCTTATAATATTGAGTGTGTCTCACCACATTGGATCAGGCCATCTGCTGCAAACGGTGCGAAGAGCAGTGTTGCCAACTAAGCGCTTTTGTTGCTGTATTTTGTGACTTTTCAGACCCCAGTCTTTTATTTCAAAAAAAGCTCCAAGTGCCATTTCTGCTACTTCGGAGACTTTGGAGACAACATCGTAGCAGCTTAACTCTCTGCTCTCCAGAGCAAGTAGATTGAAACCCCCGCCTCCTGCTCTCTATCTTGTCTGCTGTCATGATTCATGCAGCTATTATTTCATCCAAAATGAAAATGGAGAACAGAGAACTAGATCATGGCTTATGTGTTATTTACTTTTGCCATTGCTTTCTTAAAAACACGGGAAAGAGCAATCAGCTAAGTTAGAATCTGCTTAGTGATTGGAAATTCTTTGATTCTTTTTGAGAAAACATGAAAAGTCAGCTGAGCACATTTCCAATATGAAAAGAAAAAGGGACAAAAGAAAGCAGAGAGGAAAACAACAAGAAAAGGGATAAGAACAGATAATATATATAAAATAATATATGTCTATTCTATTAAAATTTCTGCATAATGGGGTCTGTTTTATGTGTTTTCTTCTCAATTCAGAGGGCACCATGCCTGTCTTTGTCTACTGCCCCACATTCCCTAAATACGCCACTGGATGTTGGACACAAGAGCAAAGTAAATTTATTATTTCTGTAGCCAAACATTAAAGGCCTTTCGCCAGCGAAATCAACTCATTTTAGTCAAATTCCAACTTTCCAATTTTCAGTGGATCTCCATGATGAGCAGTGGCCAAACACCTGAACCCCAGCAGTGGTGGGGGCCCCCACATGGCAGACATGCTACACTGGTAAATACCCCAAAGGTTGTTGATATATACCCGTTTAGGCTGTGATCTGTAGAAAACCAGAGAAAATGTTAAGATATTAATGAATTAAAATGGAAAACTAGTAAAAATGTCCGTCCATGAATTCAGATTCACTTTCTTTCTGCAGACTCTAATACTGCTTTGTGTATTACGAGAAATAGCAATTTTTCAATATTCATGTTTTAAAACATCCGGAGAGGAATTCAGTTGTATTTACATCTAAATAAGATAAACCATTTTTTTTTTTATGTGTGGTCAATTGTAAAAAATAAACTTACACATGTGCAGATCTTTTCAACAGCTGGATGGCATTTTTCCTTTCATTGAACGAGTTCTGGGAAGGCGCTCCGTTCCAAAGTCAGCTCCTGACCTCAGTTGGTCAGAAGGGATCATGTTAAGGGTTGAAGGGCACTTCCCGCTCTGAAAATTATTGGGACACACTAACCTTGCATGTGAACGTGCAAAACCGAGTGTTGGAGTCCAAACCGAGTGCAAGGGAGAGAAAGTGGACTGGGCCTATAGGACGGAGGAAAATTCAGCTTTATTCTATTATTTAATGGATCAACTTTACTGTTTTATTTTTGCTATTGTTATTTTAATTATTTATTGTAGATTGGACATTATTTATGGTGCTTTACTGTGTTAGAACATGTTGAAGAAGAAAAATTAGTTTTTTTTACAGACATTTAGTTCCAGAGGAGTGAAAAGTGTGCTTCAAGGTTCCTTTTTTCCTCCTGTTGCCTCGCTGGATCATGTTTTCTGCCCTCCATTGATCAGGGCTTCTCATTGGGGTTCCCCTGATCTCTGGGCTGACTCCACTCAGAGCTGAGTTAGCTGGTTGGTAATCACCTGTTCTGAAACTAAAGGTCCTGACTATCACAGGGCTGAATAAGTCGACTCAGGATAACAATAAGTTTGGCCCACTTTCTGAAACGGGGCCTGGTTCTGAGTAGCTATTTGTTTTCAATGATTTTTATTATTATTATCATTATAAGACAACCTTTCTTTCATTGTTTGATTTTCTGAATCCAGGTCTCTAGTTTAAAACGAAGCAATTATAAAAACCAGGGTCTGAATCAGACTTTCAGTCCAACCTGATTAGAACCAGGTGGATTTGGGTTGTTTCATAACAAATGTTTTGGAATAATTGTCATCAGATTAAATATGTACTGTTATTATTTAAAATTTAACATCAGATTCCTTATTTAATGGTATTATTTTAGATAATTTAGTTATGTTAATCAGTTATTTTGGTGAGTATGGGTTTGGCCATGTGTTGTTTGTTCCTTTAATACAGCAATGCTTAGCAGATTTTGGCAAAATGTTATTAAAAGTTCAAAACATCAAAATTCACCTTTAATGCAATTAAATCAGGTCATTTAGTAGCTCCATTCAGTCAGGGTCTGTATTTCTGGTAGACGGAGATTCTAAAAGGTTTTTAGTTATCTGGTTATTTGCAGATGACCTTTGACCCTTAGGAAGAGCCAGAGCTGCTGTTGCCTTGTCTGTCCACTTGGAGGCGCTGATGTCCAGGACATGAAGGCAGATGGAGCTCAGATGAGTGGACCTGGTTCTGATTGTTCATCCTGACCTCACAGACAGCACAGGGCCCAGAAAACATCCATAGGAGGATGCTGGCTGGTTTTACCATCTTCTTCTGAACTAAACTAAAAACTGGATCAGTTCTCTTGCTCCAAAATGTTCTGGTGACTTTGGACTCTCAAGAAAACCAGATCTACGGAGTCTCTTCACAAACCTTTAAAACTTTAACCATGAGTCTCACCAGTCTCAGCAGACTAAGACTGTTACAGATCATTTGATGAGAAAGGTTTCATGTTAAACCTAAAAAAAAGACTAAAATATATTTTGAACAGTCATAGTTTAAAAGATTCTGATTTATTTTCCAGTGAAGTCAACAAATAAAACTTTATTTAATATCAGTAATATCAATTACTGATTGAATAAAAGAAACAAAGTTAAAGACAAAGAAGGACCTGAACGGACCTACAGCTACTGACTGAAGGAGAAATTTAAACAAAGAACCTTTAAAACGGCTCTAATGATCCTGGTGAAGAATCCATCAGAACCGATTGGAGCACTTTATTTGGTCTCTCACATTTTGGCTTTACGTCGTCAGCTTTAATCTCTATTAATCTGGGGTTCTCAATCTCAGTGTCTGATTCACCTGACCAGCAGAACTTTATTTCAGCAAGAAGTTTCCTTTTAGACCAGGAGGCGGTTCTGGTCCGTTCTGACACTATGCCTGAGACGTCTAAGATATTTTCCACTCTAGATCACAGCAGAATGCAGAAAGAAATAGAAAAGTGTGTGAGTTAAAGAAAAGTTCTGTCGAAGATAAAGATTGGAATCTCTGTGTTCTGTCAGATCAGCATACCTATAGTCAATACGCATGTGCAAGACATCAGATTTGCGTTTATTCCTTTAGTTTTGTACAAAAAATAGACTTTAAACTATCTCAACGGATGTGTATCCCTTTAGTCAAGTACAAAAAAATACAATTTACGGTCAGATCGTCATACACTTCGAAAAATACCAAAAAGTAAGCTCCATCTTAGGGTCCCTCCTTTTCAGTTTCTACATGCTGACTTAGATGTCAATTAACAACATCAGTTACCATATTCAATTACATTCAATTCAGTTTATTTATATAGCACCAATTCACAACATAAGTCTTCTCAAGGCATAGCGATGCCGACGACACCCAGCTGTACCTCACCATGTCACAATGTGACTATGGACCCATTCCAGCTCTGGATAAATGCAGAGAAGAAATCAACATAATCAAAAATAAAACTAAAGTAATAGTTTTTGGAGCAAAGGAAGAGCGTTTAAACATGAGCGTCCTTCTTCAGCGAATCCAGCTAGAAAGCAGCAATCTGGGTGCAGTGATGGACAGGAACAAAAACAGCCTTCTATCCGTCTCCAGGATTAAAGGACAAATGTTGAAAAAACTACTTCCTGCTTTGTTCATCTTTAGTAGAACTGATCCCTGCAGCTTCTTCACAGGTCTGCAGATCAGACCGCTGCAGTTGATCCAAAATGCTGCTGCCTGCATCCTCACTAGAACTAAGAGATGATGTGTTATGACTCGGTGCTATATAAATAAACTGAATTATTATAAAAGTGGAGAACATCAGCCCAATTTTGAAGTCTTTCCTTTGGTTAGTCTAATATCTCAAAGATCTAGACTTTAAAATCCTTTTGTTAGTATAGAAATCACTGAATGGCTCCCCTCCAAAATACGTTACAGACTGGTTGGCAGTGGATCGACAGCCAGACCTCTCAGGTCTACTGGATCAGATCTACTCTTCAGAACCAAACATAGGGAAGCAGCTTTTAGTTCTCCACTAATCTGGAAAAACATCCATAAAACCTTAAAAAAGAGGTGAAACCCTCAGCTGCTTTAAATCAGATTTAAAAACAGATTTGTTTAGAAGCCTTTTACTGAGAGAATTAAACATTATTATGTTTTCAGTCCAACTTTCCTTTCATTAGAATTTTTTATATCATTGCTTTATTTAGATGACCGTCTTTTATTGCATTTGATTATTCTCTTTTTCTTTTTTATCATATACAGTGTTCTGAATTTTCTTACTAATGAAATTTGCTATAGAAATAAATGTGCTTTGTCTTAAGGGAAAAGTCTGGTCACATTCAGAATACAAACTTCTGAAAAGTACTTTAAGTATGAAGTGTACATACTGTTCAATACATTTTAATTAAAGGTAATTATCATCTGAATGTGCTTTATTGGAGGCATCCATGTTTGTCAAAAGAACACTACTGCCACCTACCACTGGTTTGTGACGTCACTGTTGAGAGAATGAAGCTGTTGATCAAGTCCCAGTGCTGTATCTGGTGTAGCCGGCCGGCGCTATTATGCATGATGGCGGCGACCAGTGCACTATGTGAAGCAGAGAGTAACGGATTAATGATGTTTTTTCTCTGGCCAGAAGTTCTATGGCAAATAGTCCCTCACCAAATAGTCTGTGGAGGATCAGGGATTGGAAATATTAAATAACTCTTTTTTTTTTTCACTTTTACCCGATGTATACCAACATCCAGCTGCCATGCACGTGGGCATTGTCAGTTTCACTATAGCTGTGGTGAATTTCAATGGTGAAGTCCTCTGGAAATCTTCAATAATTGTTGTTGATTGCAGATGTGTCTAGTAGTTCCCATTGATTTTGCTTGTAAAGCGGGGAGAATGGCGCTAGGCTTACGCACTGTGACGTAACTACCAGAAGATGTCAGGAGTGAGGTATTACTGTATTTGGGCAAAAATGTCGGGTCCCAGACTCTGTGATGCGTGACAAAATTTTTTTATTTTTTTACTGATTAGCAGCTAAATTCATTAAATCACAGCAAACATATTAGGTATACGTTTTAGCTTTAGCTATAAATAAAGATCCGTCAATTATTCCTTGTTGACTTTTGAGACTTTTCCAAACACCCTGATCAGAACCAAGCAACCAAGGGGAGTGTTGGCCTAGTTGTTAGAGCAGTGTGGTGGGCTCTGAGAAGGTTGCAAGTACACGGTTTGATCCCCACAGCCTGCAATCTGGGCCCCTGAGCAAGACCTTTAACCCCACGCTGCTCCCTGTGCGCCACACAATGGCAGTCCACTGCTCCCTAAAAGGGGATGGGTTAAATGCAGAGGTAAATTTCTCCAGTGTGAGATCAATAAAGTTCAATTATAATTATACCGCTTACACACATGTAAGCGGTATAATTATATTGAATATGCATATATTATATATGTATTTTTCATTATACATATTATTATACGTATGTATTATAAAACAGGCTTTTGGACGGGTTTCCTTCTAATAGCCATTTGTAATCTGGACTAATGTGGATGAAAGCTGGGCTCTCATGTATCAGCTGTCTCTTGTCTGTGGGTTTATGTAGATCGGAAGCGTCTGCTTTAGAAAGAAAGCCTGATTTTCTGAACAGATCCATCGTTCCGTGGATAATCGATGTGTGTTAGCTTGAGGTTCAGGCTCACACTGAGCTGTTTGTTGAGCTGCAGGACTTTTCGACCCGAGGCTTTTCTCAGACCACAGTCTGGTCTCGGTTTCCGCCAGGTTTACTGTTCTGTGGTTCCCTGCTGCAGCTGTAGGACTTCAGGATGCACCACGGACCCTGACCACCAAAAACCCATCATGGGTCCTAAGTGGGCAAGCCTCAAACCACAGAACCCAGAGGGCAGAGGGGAGGAGAGGCTGAGGAGGGGCTGGAGGAGATGAAGGGATGGACATAAACGGATAAGGAGAGGAAACTGCTTTTTATTGAAGTTATTTCTAGCGTTAGTCTGACCTGATTGTTTCAGTCAGGTTAGATTATTGGCCTCTGAGGAACAGAGGTTCTCTACTTGGTGCTTGGCAGGAACATCTGCCTGTTTTTCATGATCTGCAGGTTTTTCAAAAGCTTGTTCCTTCTGTCGGTTTACTAGAAGGTGTCTGACTATAAAGAATGATCTGGAAGTGATGGTTCACTTAACATCTAAACAGAAACTTCAAGAAAATCAACATTTCTTTTTTTTAGGTCTTTTTTCGCATAATGGTATAAAATATTCACACCCTGGGTCCTTTTTGGCACGCCGCTCTACGTGTTGTTGAAATCTTTTCATCAGTCCGTTAACACGAGTATTATAAAGTAGGTGCCAAACTTCAAAAAGAAAACATTCGCCTTGAGTTTTAACCCTTAATACCTGTTTGATCCGATGGGTCTGTGCCACCACATACAAAGCTGACACGACATGACAAAAGCACCGCTTCCTATTCGTCTATCGGACAAGCTAAGTTAGAGACTCACAGCCTCTTCAGTTACAGCAATGAGGGAATAATCGTTGAAGAGACAGAAACATTAAGGGTCACTTAGGAGATGTTTAGTTTGGCCAGAAGTTCAGACAGCCCTTGGTGACGTTAAAGGAAAAGTCCGGTCAGCAAAGGAATAATCAATGGATCATTATTTATACCTAAAACTAATACGTTGGCAGTGATTTAATGAATTTAGCGCCAATGAGTAAAAAAATAAAAATAATATTTTTTGTCGTGATCACTACAGGTCTTGGGGGCGGCCATTTTTGCCCAACTATAGTAACCCTCCCTCCTGCCATCATCTTCCAGCAGTGACGTCACGCGTTGCGTAAGCCTAAGCGCCATTCTCCCCGCTTTACAAGCAAAATCAATGGAAACTACTAGACACATCTGCAATAAACAACAATTATTTACCTGCATGGCAGTTTAATGTTGTAATACATCGGGTAAAGTGAAAAAAAAAAGTTATTTCCACTTTTCGATTTGTGATCCTCCACGGACGGGTTCGTCGTTGGATCGCCAACTTGAAGAGGGAGGATTTGCAGTCGAACTTCACAACCAGAGAAAACCCGCAATATGTAACCAACATTTGGAAGAAGAATGTTTTCAAGATGACTTGGATAATAGCGCGTTGTGACAAAACACCAGATACAGCACTGGGACTTGATCAACAGCTTCATACACGCACCATGACGTCACAAACCAGGTAGGTGGCAGTAGTGTTCTTTGACAAACATGGATGCCTCCAGTAAAGCACATTAAAACGAAAATTACTCTTAATTAAAAACACTTATCAGTATGTAATAATTTAATATTTAAAGTACTTTCAGAAGTTTGAATTCTGAATATGACAGGACTTCTCCTTTATACCTCAGTAGCTTTTAAACGTGTGAGCCAAAAAAATTAAATGGATTTGATGACGCCTGGGGGCTAAAACGCGGTAGTGCAGCTGAATCAGAAAAGATGAAGGTACAGTGAGGAAAATAAGTATGTAAACACCCTACTATTTTGCAAGTTCTCCCACTTCTTGGAGGGGTCTGAAATTGTCATTGTAGGTGCATGTCCACTGTGAGAGACATGATCTGAAAAAAGGTCCAGAAATCACAATATATGATTTTTTAACAATTTATTTGTATTATCCAGCTGCAAATAATTATTTGAATATCTGTCTATCAGCTAGATTTCTGACCCTCAAAGACCTGTTAGTCTGCCTTCACTAGTCCATCTCCACTCCATTTATTGTCCTGAATTAGATGCACCTGTTTGAGGTTGTTAGCTGAATAAAGACACCTGTTCACCCCATTACAATCAGTAACAATCCAACTACTAACAGGGTTAGGGACAGCTCTTTGGCCAAGAGCTGTCCAAAGACACTAGAGACAAAATTGTACACCTCCGGAAACTGCCAAGCAGCTTGGTGAAAACTGGTCCACTGATGGAGCAATCATTAGAAAATGGAAGAACCTAAACATGACTGTCAATCTCCCTCAGACTGAGGCTCTATTCAAGATCTCACCTAGTAGGGTCTCAATGATCCTAAGAAAGGTGAGAAATCAGCCCAGAACTACATGGGAGGAGCTGGTCAATGACCTGAAAAGAGGTGGGACCACCGTTTCCATGGTTACTGTTGGTAATCCACTAAGATGTCATGGTTTGAAATAATGCATGGTAGGAAGGTTCCTCTGCTTAAACCAGCACATGTCAAGACCCGTCTGAAGTTTGCCAACGACCATTAGGAGGATCCAGAGGAGTCATGGGAGAAAGTCATGTGGTCAGATGAGACCAAAATAGAACTTTTTGGTCAGAATTCCTCAAACCGTGTTTGGAGGAAGAAGAATGATGACTGCCATTCCAAGAACACCATCCCTACTGTGAAGCATGGGGGTGGTAGCATCATGCTGTGGGGGTGTTTTTCTGCACATGGGACGGGGCGACTGCCCTGTATTAAGGAGAGGATGACCTCCTTCCCTCAGTTAGAGCATTGAAGATGGGTGGAGGCTGGGTCTTCCAGCATCACAATGTCCTGAAGCACAGCCAGGATAACCAAGGAGTGTTTCTGGAAGAAGTGGTAAGGTTCTGGCATGTCCTAGAAAGTCTCCAAACCTAAAGCCAATAGAGAATCTTTGTGAATCTCGGTGACATCGCAGAAACCTGACTGATCTAGAGACTTACTTATTTTCCTCACTGTTAACATTATTGAGATTGAAAAATAAAAATCTTGAAGATAGGCTGCTACTCTTTAGATCCGATGATCCCACTGCAGAGAAATTACATCCATAGAGAGGTGAGGAAGGGTAGTGGGAGGAATGGGAACCAAATGGGGCCCCTGGGCAGGTCTGACCCCTGCTAAACTGTTAGCTGGAGTCTTCTGTTTGGTGAAGTTGAGTCTTTAAAGTGAGTGAAAATGAGCTCATTTTGGGAGGAGTTCACTTTCATAAAGGCCTCCATCAGCCACAGCAGAGTTATATAAAAACGGTCCGTTTGAAGACACTCCAGCTCGGCCCGGATTCCGCTCCCAGAACCGTCCAACATGACCCCCGATGATAACTGGACCCACAAATCTGTTTTTGATGAAACCGTCTGTCAGCAGCCATCAATGAGGCTGCAGAGCCAGCACAGAGGAGACTTTGTTCTCCGAGGGGGAGGACAGGAGGAGGAGGAAGATGAGGAGCGTCTTTGGGAACAGCAGCAGGAGGCCAAAGATAAACAATCACTAGAATAGGACTTCAGCTGGAACCAGAAGCAAACAGTGAAAACAACTGGAACGTTTAAGACAAACAGACATAATGAGCTGAGGGGGCGGAGCTTCACCTAAGGCAAATGATCAGGATTTTTTAAAAAGTTAGAAGACAATATTTATCATTTCATGATGATCCAGTTGGTGGAGGTAACCAGCCTGAGATGGTCCAAATGTTAAATAAAAAATTGCCGGCCCAGTCGTCCCAGTTTAAAGATGCTGGGGAGGAGCTGCTGCTGTTGGGTTGGTGGTCTGCAGACCTTCCTGTCAGCTCTCAGGCTCTGACTGCTTGTTGTTGGAAGGAGTTAATCAGCGACAGGATGTTTCTTTAAACTCGTTAGTGTCAACAGACCCTGAAGTGCAGCTCGTTAATCCCGTCAGCCAGCGCCGTAGCCGTGTTTGCTCACCTAATTGGACCAAATGGTTCAATTACAGTGTTTTGGAGGAGATGATTGGACTCTTAATGTGTGGAGAGGACACTTTCCCTGAAGAACACAGAGCTTTTCTGTGATGTTCTGAAGAACCCAGACACAAATAGAACCTGGACATGGGTCAGGTCAGGATGTAAGGAAATCTCAACTTGGATGTGGTTCTGGGCTTTAAACAGCACCTAAAAAACGAGACCACCAATGCATCGGCTCTACTTTGGACCTTCTGAACCAAGCAGTTCAGAACTCCTCTCATCTGGTACCTTCAGAACTGGATCTGTTCCCAGACGAATGTTCGACCAAAATGTTAGTCCACCCAAGCTGTCACTGGATTCTCTAAAGCAGGGGTCACCAACAGCAGCGCCATATTGGGGAAAAAGTTAGGACAACTCTACGGGCCCTTGTCTGAGGGAGGGGCCCATAAGAAGGAAAAAAAGATTTGTCCCGCTATATTTTTTAAATATAAAAAGCTAATCCAGCAGTAAAATAAAAAATCTTCATGTTCTCCCTCATTTTTCCCTCATTGTCGGATTCCGTGACCCAGTTTTTCCCCCCTCTGGTTTATCCTTAACTGAATAGTTCAAATTAACAATAGATTCTTAACCTGTTGAGTAAAATAAGATATCTATCTGCTGGATACAACGACGTAGTTATTCCTTCTCAATGTCGGAGGGGAATCACATCATTAATGATGCCACCCAGCTGGGTGCCGTCTGAAAGGGAGCATGGTTGCAAGTTTTTTATTATTTTGTCATGTTTTGTTTTAGTTCTCAAGAAAAAATAAACCAGGATTAATCCAGCATTAATGAGCCTGCTGTCTGTAAATAACACAGAGGCCAAACAACTGAGCCAGAAAATTGAGAATCTACCTTTACAAACCAGACCAAGCAACATTAAAATGCTACAGTCATCAGAAGGTTAACATCAGCTAAACGCTAGTAGATGTTTAGCAGGATATTCACATTAAATTAATGTCTTTGTCCTTCCTTCATCATGTAAGCAGATGATCCACCAGCAGCCCCGTATCTTCAACCCTTCAACTCTTTGCCTTTCTCTTCTAATCACGTTTGCCTTCATAGTGATCTTGAAAATGCCAGTATCTAAAATAAGAAAATAAAAATAAAAAGAATTGTTTATTATTAGTCTTACACGATACCAATACCAGTATCGGGCGAAAATTGGCAACAAATAGGGCACCCGATACCACCATTTTGAGAGCCAAAAGTTTATTCAACTATTGTCACCCATTCCAGCAGGGCAATAAAAGTTCTACTGGATTCACTTTGTATCAGTCTGCTTCCTGATTCACAAAGGTAGGCAGCAGCTTGACAAATAAGCCATGATGAAAATTATTTTAATCAAAGTAGTATGCAGTTCTTCATATATTACTCACTGACCATATATTTCAAACAAGATGAAAAAGTATACGCAATTAGAGTGTTGCACCGATACCGATACCAGTATCGGACGGGGCCCCGAAACAGCACTAAAATGGTGGTATCGGTATCGGCGAGTACCAATAAATAGGGCACCGATACCATTTTGAGAGCCAAAGTAGTTTATTCAACTATTGTCACCCACTCCTGGTAGGCAATAAAAAGTTCTAGTGGATTCACTTTGTAGTTAGATTTTTTCCTTCTTCACAAAGGTAGGCAGCTAGCTCGACTCTCAAGCCATGATGGCAATTATTTTTACATTATTATGGTATCGGTATCGGCCGATACTGCAAAGCCAGGTATCAGGGGTATCAGGGATAAAAAATGGCATCGGCACAACACACTATTAATTATGTATGAATGTATGATGCAGAGACATTTTTGATTTATACTCAATATTGTGGTCTGCGTCACGTGACACATGTTTTGTTTCCACGCCAGGGAACCTAAAAGGAGAAAGGATCAGGAGCTGTGCTGTATGGGTGTAGATACGGCCGAGGAGGTGAGGAAGTGGGGACAAGGATTTGTTACGACAACATGAGGGCGAAAAAGAGCGGGGATCCAGACGGTGAAAGGGTGCCAAAGCGTCCTCACACGCACCTCGCACTCTTCTAGCTGGTCCATCTTCACAAGTCGTTTTCCACAATGGTGATCATACAAACAAAACAAGCCGGTAAGGTACCAAACAGGAAATATGCATAGTGTAGAGCGGATGTAGATTTGACCAATCAGAGGCCTCCTGTCTGCAGCACTGTCTGGCGGTCACCTACAATTCTGAAGAGGTGCAGCGGGGAGTGTCTGCCTGCAGGAAGGGGAGGGGACGTCTCTGCATTCACCGAGACACCTAAGCAGACGACCTGGTTTCAAAGTATAAATCAGCCTTAACTCCTCCATTCAGATGTTAGTATTGGTAGCTCTTTCTACAACTCAGTAATCATGAAATAGCTCTTAGCCTTTAAAAAGTTGCTCTAAAGTATCTGAAGGGTGTGTATCTTCATGGCGAGGGCCTTTGATAGCCAGGCCCCCTGACATTATGGAGCCCCTGAGGTTTTGTGGCCTCTAACAATGGTGGCCCCTCCCATTTATTAATTCCCTGATTGATATATCTCCTTAATTTCAGGATTTACCATCTATGATATCTTTTTTTATTGTCTGACAGTCAAACTGTTTTATTTGTTTTACAGATGTGTTTATTTTATCTTTATTTACTTTAATTCTGCTTTTATTATTCTTCTATTTTATTATCTAATCCATTTAAAGCACTTTGAATTGCCCATGCACTGAATTGTGCTGTACAAATAAATGCCTATGGCTCCTGATGGTTGGGGCCCTTGTGTTTCTGTAGTCTGGTAGGTGATGCCTCCTTTATCTGAGGTAGTCATGGCTCCAGGTTTTTATTGGCCTAATGGTGGCCCCTGATTGGTTGTTTTAAGTCATACATCAATTAAGTAAAGATTACATGTCTTTGTGAATAAAACATGTTCATCATCTCAGCTGTCGGTTGGTTCTCTGACCTGTGTCGGGGTCCTCATCCCCTCTGGGCTGCTGCGCCCCCCTCAGGCTGCCACCTGCTGCTACAAGCAGCAGCGTCTTTCCTGCAGCCTTAAATCAGAGTCTCAGAATCAGACTTTCTCTGCTCTCAATCAAAACAAGGAAGAGGAGCTTTGAGCGCCGAGCTTCCCAGTCTGACAGACAAACCCCACCCTAGAACCACCCAGAACCAGACCCAGAGCTCTGATTGTTATGGGCTCACTAAGGCACCAGGTTCTGAATTATTCTAAATTATCTTAAATCTCTTTAATCTTCAATTGAACCTGATTGTTCCTGCACTGGAAAAATCATCTAGAAATAGGTAAACCTTTATTATATTAAGTGTATTTGCCCTTAATTTGAGTAGGTAAATGAGATAGTTTTGCCAATGAAAAAAGGACTTAGATTTACATTTTTTTTCAGCCAGTAGAAAGTTTTCTGGGCTGCAGATTATTTACCAAATATAACCAGGTTTTATCAGGTAATCCCACTAGAAAATTTTGGTCTGCAGTTAAAAAAACCGAAGGTAGTATGTCTGATGGAAGGGCTGAGCATGAAGAGCATGGATTGGTTCTGATAAAGGTCCAACAGAGGGAGGAGACGATGTTCTTGGATAAAAATAGTCTGATGATGAGGAAGGGTTTAAGACCAACAGCTTTCTTCTGTTTAGACTTTCACTTATATCAGATCTCTGATCAGCTCGGAGCGGAGCGGATCAGCCGGCAGGACGGGCCCAGTACGTGCAGCACTCTGTGTCCTCAGCAGGGCGTGGGACCTCAGCTGTCATCAGAGCCAATGATGAACCATTACAAATAGGTTCCTTATCAGCCAATCAGATCGTCCGCTCCCAGTTATGTCATTGTTAATAATGCTGTTTGGAGAGTAAACTTCCTGCAGAAAATAAATAGTTCATTCTGCTCCAGTCAAGAGGGTTTTCTCTGCCCTCTGCAGCGTCTGCAGGAAGTCAAAGGATGGAGACTCTCCTCTGAAACATTCATGAGTCTCAGTTTGAAGCCGAGCGCCGACATGAAGCTCTGATGAGTTTTCAGTGTCGCTGCGATGAAAACAGGAAGCAGGAGAGTTGAATGCAGCACAGCAAACCAGAAACTTTCCTCCTTTCCTGTTCATTCCCGCAGAGTCAATTATTTCACCTAAAAATTAATGTCTTTTAAGACAACATTTGTTTCTCAGATCTACTAAACTTTTACAGTTTTACAAAGATTCATGTCAGTGAAAAACAACGTAATAAAAGTAGACAAAGGTGAACCAGACTTTAGTTGAAATCAGGTTTTATTTATTTAATTTCATCTGGTACCAGATGAATCCAGTTTGAGGAAGAAGGGCTAGACTGGTTAAACTGGTGTTTTACCTGATTTGGACCCACATTCCACACGTCCCTGATCAATGTCCAGTTTCTGTTAAAATACAGAAACCAGACCGAGAGTCACCACACCCACAGTGAGACCCGGTGGAGGCAGCATCATGCTGTGGGGTCAATGCGTAATAATGACTTGTCACATTCATAATCCACTTTACATTTTAAAATCTCAGTCTTCACATGGGATTTGTTCGTTTTTTTTAAATCTTCTTGTGATGATGATCATGATCATGATGATGATCATCATCATGATGATATTCCTGTTTTAATAGGTCTGAAAGGGCAGAACAGTGTCCAGGTCCATCTGAAGTGTTCTGAGGAAGGAAATGTCTCCACAGTCAGAGGGATCTGAAGAAATCTGGAAATCAGACATTTGTAATAATTCAAACTGATTTGGACCTGGTCTGTTTTTATTTAGACCTGGTTTTGATCTGGGTTGTCAGCCTAGTTTTGGAGCTGATCTTTAACTGATTTGGACCTGGATCTTTCTACCCTGGTCATAGTTTGAACTGGCTTGGCCCTATAATGGCCCCAGTGTCACCTGCCTGACCATTCTAAATTATGTGTCTACAAACCGAACCGGTGTGGGTACTCGATCTGATCTCCGTTATATGGCAACACCTCTTGGACAAACTGTATTGCACCCGTTTATTAAAGTCTTAGAGACATGGCTGTTCCAACCGTTTTTCCCAAATTCTGCTGAATGGTGCACGATTTTATACGAGTGAATAAAGTGAATTTGATTGGTCGCCTATCAAGTGGGTGGGATTGTTATGGCGGAACGTTCACAATTCGGAAATGCAACGTTTTTTTTTTTATTCTTTTCATTAAGATCTGAGGGCAGGAAGGACAAATGGGACGTCTTAAAAATGACTTTCATAGAGATTTTAGACAAATAAACAGTTATTCTACTTGTAGAAAACGAAAGGTAGTTGTTCATACAACGTTAAAAGTTGTGTTGCTTAATAAGGCTAACTGACAGGGCTAAAAGAGGCTAACCTGTTAGCTACTGAGCAAAGCTAGCCACAGCGCTAACCAGCTCTCCCTCTTTATATCATGGTCTAACAGTTACTTTGTTTACATAAACAGATATTTTTCAGTTTTGTTATGGATCAGGTAAAACTTCATTGGTCATTAGACACGCTAGCGGACGCTGCGTGATGTTATTATTGTTGCCTGGGCAACCACAATGTTTTACATCATGTGGCAAAGCTCAGCCAATCATGTAGTGTAACGTCACTGGCATGAAGCAGGACCCCAGCAGATCTGGTTCCTACAGCGGAACCAGAGGAACTCTGTATACTGCTGGTAACAGTGTATTATCTGTGGAAACTTTCAGGTCCAAACCTCTAATTTATTCATGTCCCATTAGCAACTGCCACTTGCTTGGTTCCTTTGAACCGTTTGGATCTGAACAAAGGGAAGAACCAGCTGTCGTAGCCGGGTCCTATGACCTGTGGACTCGGGACTCTGCTCCACCTCTCTGTGTTTCAGAGCTTTCAAGGGCTGATTGGTTTCATTTGGGCCGGTGTTTTCAGGAGTTTCCTCTTCAAAGATCGGACCTCAGACAGAACCAAACCCATCAGGTCCAATTCTTTGTGGGAAGCTCCTCCCACCCTGAAACCCTTAAACTAAATCCTCTCTTCTCCTGGTTTGGCATCTGCTGGTCTCTCAGCGGGAGTTCTGTCCTCACCTCAGAGATATTTTCCAGCATCCTCTTCCTCAGTCATGTGGCGCTGACCTTTGACCCCTTCATCCTAAAAATAAATGAACACATGTTCTGCAGCTGGAGCTTTTTTCCCCAAGAAGCAACAGTGCTGATCATCACAGCAAAGTCATAAACCAAGCAATCTGAAAAGTGTGGAGTGCATTTATGCCCCCCCCACACACAACTCCAATTGCTCTGAATAAATTCCAGAATCATGCAGGACAGAACCAATCGGACAGATCTAAACATCATTTCTTTTTATTCCTTTCAATCATAAAGGGTCTCGGTTCTTTTAAAGGTTCTGGTGTGAAGGTGGTGAACACAGCCTGTACTGGTTAGGCACTTTATTAGATCAGATCCCAGTTAAAAGCTCCCTGACCTCTTCCTGAGTTATTGGCTCCTAAATGTTTTGTCTGGGTGATTTTATGACCCTGAGTGAGCAGATCTCCTGCAGAGCTTCAAACCGAGTTGCCTTTTGCTTTAGAGCCTCAGGTGTAAACGGTCCAGCGGGAACTGAACCAGGACCAGCAACCCGCCATAATGAGGACCGGGGTCCAATTAGGAAGATGATGAAGCCCCCTCAGAGAACGGAGAACAAAACGAGCATCTGTAGCATGCTAGCAGCCCAAATCAGAACCACATGCAGGAGGGTCCACTTCCTCTGTGAGCGGGCGGAGCACAGCGGCAGCCAATCAGCTGCCAGTAGAGTTCATATACAGATTAAAAGAAGCAGCATGAGGATCAACCTGCCTTTAAAAAAAATGTAGATCCAGAATTTTTTTTTTCCAGTTTTAAGCCAACTTTCTTAATAAAAGCAACATTTGTACTTTTATGTTTATCGTTAAGATTTGTGTTTATTTGCAGACCTACGGTTTGGACAGGATGCTAATTTATTCTGACTGTTGCTGTTTCATTTGATTTCTTGGTTCTCCTCCGGAATATTTCGGACCTTCAGGGATTTAAAGATCAGGAACAGAAGGAAGTTTCTCCTCAGAGTTTCGGACCCATTAAAAGGCTGATGTGAAAAGCAGCGTCGGGTTCTGTGACAGTCCATCGACAGAGTCTGGATCGGGTCACCTCACACTCACTCAGAGGCGGCGGATCCAGATACCTGTCCATGAGTTTTGATACTGGATCTGAGGAGGAGGAGGATGAAGAGGCTCCCGGCTGTCTGCAGGAGAAAACCAGCCTTTTAGGACCAGAACCCAGAAAGCTTCTTTTTTAATGTTTATGTTCTGAGTTTTTTTTTTGGGTGGGGGTTCACAAAGTGCAGAAGAACCAAACGACGAAGGGAAAGAAAGTAGAAGCTGAGGTTAAAGTAAGTTAGGATCCAATCGTCTCCTTTCAGAACCAACAGCTCTGCTCTTTATCCTGATGAATGGCTCCACACTGATCTGAACCTGCAGTTCCTCGCCCTGTGGGACAGAACCATAGGCTGCAGTCCAGAGGAACTTTTGCGGCTTCCTGGCTTATTTCATTTTGCTCCAGCTGGTCTGAGTCAGACTACCAGGTGACCCGTCATACTGAACATATCAAAATTTTGTGGCAGTTACCATAATGAATATGCTACAAAAGTGTTATGCATCCTAAAAGGAAACAGAAAATGTAATGATATCAAGCGAAAACATTATATCAAGACGCATGCGCAAGATAAAGAAAATGAAAGTAATACTTATAATTGTCTAACAAAAACAAAAACAAAAACAATATGCAATGAAATACTTGGATTTCCGATTTTTACCAGTTCCCTTACTTGTGCTATAAAGTTGCCCTGAACTGCCATGCTTTTCGTATCAAAGATCTTTGTCAATATGTCTTCTCGCTAGCACATAAGTGCAAAATTTATTATGCCGATTTCTCTGGTTTCAATATTGCAACATAGGCGTAGTTATATATATATTTTGGCTCAGTATATAGCCAGCTCTGGGGTTACAGGCAAACAAGGCTTACATTGCGCAGTGTAGCGTTCTCACAGCTACCGGTGTTCCATTGTTTTGTGCCACCGCAAAGCAGCAATTGTCAGCAGTTTCCAAGCTATCTCTGACGTGTCATGAACAATGCCGGGAGGAAAATCAGTGTTACAGAGCTGGCTCCCTGTACTAACTTCTCATCTTCACAACCGCCACTTCGCTTCCCGAGCGTTGATTTCGTCCCCGCTGGCTGTATGCCGACAATGTTGTTAAATGATCTGCTCGGGTGTGCAGCGTGTCAAAAAAATATTTGCCGTCAACGTCATTTAGTGCAATATAAAATTCCTCCTTCGTTTTGGCGTATCGAGCAAAGTCAGTAACAATGTTCAAAGCCATTTTGCAATAAACTTTGTTCACCGAGTTGTCTTCACCTCCTTCGGCCGGCTTTTTTAAAGCAAAGCCGGCCGTTACCGCTGGTGCCGGCTCATGCGCTCAGAATTACGAATGATTTCCGCAATTATTGGTGAAACTTCAGCATTGTTACTGGCTGAATATTACGGACATGATGCTTATTTTGTGCTTAATTTTTGATGATACAATGACAACAAATGAAAATTCAAATTAGTCATATCAGTAGTGAACGAACGTGAATACAAATTCGGGCTGAGCCTCGTGTAACTTAATGTCTTCTAACTGACCGCTCTCGCAAAAGCTAACCTGATAGTTTTCAGTTAATTTGTTCAGCTCAGGTTAATAACATGGAAGACTTTTTTCAAAGTCGCATTACCTGTATCAGATCAGGTAATGTGGCATCGGTCATTAGATAGACGGACAGCTCAGATACTCCCGCTGCACATTACAGGCGCGATGATGTTATTATCGTTGTCTGGGCAACCACAATGATTGACATCATGTGGCAACGTTCAGGGGATCATGTAGCAACGTCACACTGGTCCTTTGGAAACACACTGTAGCATTATGCCGTTACCCATTTCGTAAATCCGGGAATGAATTTGCGCCGTTAAATTGAGCAGGTAAAACACTGCCTTGCGTACAGTATAAAATCATGTTAAACGACGCATTAGATAATATGCACTTGTCTGTCGGCAATGCGTCCTCTGGCTGCTGCTATCCGCCAAGCTGAAGTCCGCGTAAGTTACGCCGCGATGGTTTGCCATGTACTGTCGCGTTTATCCGTTCAGGTCAACGCCACAGGCTGACACTGTGGTTGTTCCTCCAAATTACCCAGCCGGAGAGCAGTTGATCACAGAAGTGCGCACACATCCTACGTAAAGATAAAGCCAGGCTCCGTACACCTGGGGGGCTACTGGTTGCATTAGTTCCTCTACTCTAATTCTCATCTGAAAAAATTCCATGATAAAGAAGGCAGGAATTGCAGCGTAACACGTTTCGAGTTATTGCAACTCATATGTGTTAGGTCAACATTTTGCCCTGAGTTGTCTTAAGTATTTGTCTTCGATGCTGCGTGATGACACATGGAGTTTCTGGTTTAAGCGCTCGATTAATCGGTCAGTTAACAGGACATGCAAACCCGTCAAAGGTACTGGTAACTTCTGCAGCGTGTTGCTGCCAAGTCCTGTTGGACAATGAAATCTGCCTCTCCAAAAGTGGTCAGCTGTAAGGAATCTGAAGTGCTAGAAAAAGTTCACTTTATGTGGCTAATGGCAGCCTGCATTTGTTCGTCAATGGACCAAGACCAGCAGAGACATTAACCCAATGGATCACTGACTGTGAAACTTTACACTGGACTTCAAGCAGTTTGGTTTGTTCTTCTCATTTCCTTTCGTTTATAGGTTCTCCAGCATTATCGAATTTCCAAAGTAAATGCAAAATTTACTTTCATCAGAGAACATGCCTTTGGACCACTCACCAGCAGTCCATTCCTGCTTCTCTTTAGCCCATGCAAGACGCTTCTGACGCTGTTCCTGTGGTTCAAGAGTGGCTTTGACACAAGGAATGCTGCACAGCAGAAACCCATGTCTTTCATAGCCGTGTCTGTGTGTGTGGTGGTTCTTGAAGCACTCACTCCAGCTGCAAACGTCCACTCTTTGAGAATCAAACACATTTTTGAATGGTTTTATGTTTCACAATCCTCTCCAGGGTGCTGTCAGGGCGTTCATCTCTGGTGTCTTGTACACACCTTTTGAGCTCGAAACACATCTTTTCCTCTTCCCTTCCTCTCTTACCGACACACTGCTTGGACACTGAGCCTCTGTGAACAGCCAGCCTTTTTAGCTGATGACCTTTTCTGTCTTGTCCTCCTTGTGCAAGGTGTCGATGGTCGCCTTTTGGACAACTGTCAAGTCAGCAGTCTTTCCCATGATTGTGTAGCCTATAGAACTCGACTGAAAGACCGCTCAGTGCCCGCTTTCGCAGGTGGTTTGGAGTTAATTAGTTGATTAGAGATGTGGCACCAGGGCTGTACATCAGATTTTGAACCTTTTCACAATATTCTATCACTTTTCGTTGATATGATGAATTTGAGATTTTCATTTGTTGGTCATTTGTAATCAGTCAAAAATTAAAAGCAAAATAAACATCTGAAATATATGAGTTTGTAGTGTAATGTATGAATAGAGAACATCTTAGTTTAACTCTTATAAACTGGAAACTGAAACTGCAATCTACTTTTTCATGAAAGGACTAATTTCTATGACAGCACCTGAGTTCAACGGGCCATTATTTCTACCTAAAACTCATACGTAGCTGTGATGGAGGCAAAAGGAATGAGGAGCAATAGATTTACAAATGCTCAGGGTGAAGACATCACTTAGTTTGGGAGCAGGACATCTTTGGAAAAACTGTGTTACTGGCTTACTCCCAATCATCTATAAGCTTTTTCACGGCACGCGTTGTAAGCTTTCAAGCGCAATGATGACTAAAATAATTTCATTAATGCTCCTTTTGTACATGATGATAACAAGAACTGACAAGCTAGGAACACGGATCTTTGATGACGAAAACTGGACGACTCAAGGGTGTGAGTTTTCGTCGACAAGACTAAATAATAATGTTAGCGGGTCTTGTTCAGATGTTTAAAGGAAAAGTCCGGCCACCAAGAAATAATCAATGGATCATTATCTATACTCCAAAACTACTACGCTTGCACTTGTGATTTAATGAATTCAGTGTTAATAAGTAAAATTAAAACAATAATTTTTGTTGTGATCACGAAGTCTGGGAGCCGCCATTTTGCCCAAATATAGTAACCCCTCCCTCCTGCCATCTTCCAGCAGTGACGCCACAGATGCGGTAAGCCTAGCGCCATTCTCCCCGCTTAATAAGCAAAATCAATGGGAACTCCTACTAGACACATCTTCAATCAACAACAATTATTGAAGATTTCCAGAGTAGACTTCACCATTGAAATTCACCAGAGCTATAGTGGAAACTGACCGATACCCTTACATGCATGGCAGCTGGATGCGTTGGAATACATCTAATAAAAAAGTGAAAAAGAGAGTTATTCCACCTTTCTGATTCCTGATCCCTCCACGGATCTAGGTTTGTCGTTGGATTGCCAACTTGAAGAGGGAGGATTTGGCATCGAACTCTGGCCAGAGAAAAAACACGTTGCATATGTAGCCAACATTTGAAGAAGAATGTTTGTCAAGATGACTTGGATAATTAAGGTACATAGATGTTTGAATATTTCTCTCTCAGATTATTCTAATTTCTATCTATTTAAATATGATATAAATGTTTCCTTGTATTGTCATTACATTTTCTCTGTTTCCTTTAAATATTTCAACACTTTAGTTAGCATATTCATTAAATTTAGGTCTGGAGTGTCGTTGGCCTTACAAGGCAATTATGTTGGTTATCAGTATTATTTTTTAATTATGAAAAACCCTGTGAATTTAATTCTACTCTGACCCCTGCGCAGCAGTTACCAAGGGGCAAATTGAAGAAATAAAGCCAAAATTGCCAAAGTAGAAAGAAGAATGCTTCTTCTTTGCTTTTTTTGGAGCAATGAAGATTTTATTGATCTGTGTGTAATGCATAATTCATAGTAGATCAGAAAGTATTTTCTTTGGGATGGAACACTTACATGTCTAAAGCAATTCCTTTATTGTACATTTTGTTAGCTTGTCTGTCTGCTATATTAATCAATGTTGATGTGTTGAACTAGGTCTGCTATTTTCATAGCTTTTGTGAGACACTTTTTCATAAAGTAGGGCATTAATTCATAAAAAAAAAGTTTATTTGAATTCTATAAATCACATTTTTCTGCCCAACAGCAATGATAAGCTGCATGGCAGAATTCTATATCCAGCAATTTTAGTATCTAGGCAAGCTGTCAGTCTGGTAAAGAATCTAGTTGTTATTCCAAATTGTAAAGGTTACTTTTTTTTGCAACATAAAACTGACTAAAACTAGACTAAAATCTTTTCAAGTTTTAGTCGACTAAAACCAACTAAAACTATCACATACAGTAATGACTAAAATGTGACTAAGACTAATAATAGTTTCGGCCTGATTACTAAGATATCTAAATCTAAGATGGTTGTCAAAGACAACCTTGTTCATACTCATTTAAGTCTATTTTAAATCCTTTATCAAAACAATAAGCAGGAAAATAAACTAAAGATTTATTGGGAAACAAAGATGAAATTTAACTTAAGATCAAACCAGAAAGTTTGCAGAATATTTTACTGAATCTTTCAGTGATTCAAAACTAATTAGATTCCAGCAAAAAGAAAAAAAACTCCAGTTCAGCAGAACCAGACTCAATGTAAATTACTTTCTGTCACAACCTCCTGAACACAATGCATACACACACGCACAAACAAGAAAACAACAAGAAAAGAAACAACACAGAATAATAGTGTACTTTCTATATGAGAGAAAGAGTTAATAATGGTAGTAGCTCTTTAGTAGCTTCGTCTAAGCAGAACTGAGCCTGTAAAGACTCTAGAAGATGAAAGAGAGCAAAGTTAGTCAGTATAATCTGAGTATGTTGAAATGCATCAAACAGAGTTAACCTCTAGAAGACAGAACAAGTGAGTGGAGGGAGAACATAATATCTGCATAAATATGCGTATATATATATAT
>JAGKQL010000030.1:18331662-18349430 GCA_018398635.1 Cyprinodon brontotheroides | reverse complement strand
GGTGAAGAGAGAGCTGAGTCAAAAAGCGAAGCTCTCGATTTACCGATTGATCTACGTTCTACCCTCATCTATGGTCATGAACTCTGGGTCATGACCGAAGAACGAATCGCGGATACAAGCAGCTGAAATGGGTTTCCTCCGTGGGGTGGCTGGGCTCTCCCTTAGAGATGGGGTGAGAAGCTGCGGTCATCGGGAGGGACTCGAGGAGTAGAGCGCTGTAAACTCCCGCGTCGAGAGAGGAGCCAGTTGAGAATTGGCTTGGGCATCTGTTTAGGATGCCTCCTGGGCCGCCTCCCTGGTGAGGTGTTCGGGGCACGTAGGAGCAGTGAGGAAGTGAGGAGAAGACCCAGGACACGCTGGAGAGACAATATTGTCTATCAGACAATATTGTCTGATAAATACATATATATACATTTAAAGGTGCAGTAGGGAGGGTCTTTGCTGACGCATTTTTTACCATGTGGCTTAAAGATCTCCCCTACTGCAGCTTAGAAAGCAGTGAAATAAGAAGGTCTAGAAGTGAAACTAAAATAAATTGTCCTCGGCCTTTACAGTGTGAAATCAATGAGTAACGTCCACCAATCACAAAAGATGGTCCGTTGTACACGATTGGTTCCTGACACGTCAATCATGGTCGTCTGCTTGTCCCACCCCCCAATGCTCATACAGCACGCCATAGCTGGAAGCTAGCCACTGTTTATACTACGTTCACACGTAAAAGCAGTAATATGTTTTTAAGTGAGAATCTGTCCAGTCAGTTCATCCATATTACCATCCTGTCTTCAAATATAATTTCTGTCGGAGCCTCTCAGACCGCCGTACACCGGCGGTGCGCTGTCACTAGGAATCCCAATCAACAGCAGCCTTTTTGGCCCGGTTTTCCGCCACTGTTTCTGGTGGCTGGAAGGAGATGTTAGTGTTTTTCACGTACGTAATGCAAACTGCAGGCACAGGATAATAAAAGTGAACATATTTTGCCAGCAGATTTCCGTATTTTAAGTTAATTTAAGCGTTAATAAACTGTTTCAGAGGAGTGATCATAGCACTCTGCATCATCAGTGCTGTGTCTGTCTCCTGCCAGCTCTTAGATCAGCGATGCGCTGCAGGACCTTTTGCTGCGCTGTGATTAACATCTCGACAGACAGCATGCGCGTTCGTGTGTTTTGAAGGCGTGGTTTCGAGGGGTGATCTGAAGGGAGAGGGATGGTTGTTTATGTTAAAAAATATAGCTTGCTGGAACCGTTTTTCCAAGATCTTCTACAGAACCTTTAAGCCAGAATGATTTGACATCTAAATATGATCTCCCTATGACTTTAATGATTACAAAAAAAAAACATTCGATATGTGCTTATTTTTCAAGTTATTTGGGGACTGCGGCTAACCCATTAAGCCCAGAGGGGTTTAGGAGCAATTTCCGCATAAAATGACATATCTGATTAAATCAAAGTTAAATTATATGATAAAACAGTCATGATATTTTTAAGCGGAACAACAATTGTGTCATAATTTTTAGATTAATAGGTGATCAGAGTAAAAATCATAATTTCCAAGCCTCACCAATTTATTTTTCAAAGGTAAAATGCATGAAAACACCTTTGGAGGTCTGGATGAGGCATCAGAATGTATAAAACCCCACCTTAACAATGACAGCAGCAAATGTGGACAGTATGTGTTGAAGCATATTTTTTCCACAAAGGTTTTAATGACCAGTGTGGAAGGCAGACCTGTGATTCAAATGTGTCCAAAACTTTCTAAGTTGATTTATTTTCCAAATTAAAAGGAATCTGGTCTAATAAAAATACTGATTTCCACAGAATTCCTATGCCTGCACATAAAACAGTGCTTTATAATAAGATTCCACTGTGTTTTATCAAAATTTACCATTATATACATCATATCAATAAAATTAATTGAAAATTACATTCATTATATATTTTTTTCTGATGTCAAGATACTTATGTTCAACTATACAACAGAAAATTCCAGAATAAGGTCTCTTTTGCTCTGCTTTAACAGTAAAATGTGGATTATATAAAGTCTTTATAAATTGGCCTAAATCAATTCCACATACTGTTGTTACAATGAGGAGAGGGTGGGTGGAAAACTTTTTGAAATAGCGCACACGTAATGTAAATAACCTGAAAATATAAAATTACAGTAAAATATATTCATAAAGAGGATCTCTACAGATCATTTCATCATCTCTGTGTGAGAATTATTACTATTGTAAAGAGGCTGCAGGAAACTGGATTTATTATGCTTTATTATGACAGGATCAGTGTTATTTCCTGCTCTATTTATGTGCCCTATTTTTTAAATCCCGCAAACATTATGTAAACTGCTGCAAATAGGAAGAGAAATCGAAACTTCCTCACAGAGCCGCTCTCTTTGAATCATTTCCTCATTTCGTCAAAAAGCCAGCTTTTTTCTGAAGATATTAGTCCGCAGCATTTCCTCCAAAGCCTTCCAGTTTGTCATGTTCTTATGTACCGTTGTGACATTTTATTATCATGAGAGAAAAGGATCAAAACAGCAAAGACTGACAAAATGGAGCTCGGTGTGCAGATTTTGCGCGCCCTGGATGTGTGCGTTATGGAAGCAGATTGCTTCTGCGGAAATGGTCAGACCATGACCTCCAACCCGTTCTTGGGAAGGCCAGAGTCTAAAGTTTCCAATGATCCCAGCCATTTAGGGGGTGTGACTTAAATCGGCTGCGTGGAATTTAGAGGTGTTGGAAAAAAATGTTTTGGTGATATATTGTTATTTTCTGCTCCCTGATATAATATTGATTTTTCAGTTTCTAATATAGTTTAAAAAACAAAAAATTACACATTATACCTAAAGCAATGAGGGAAAGTGGCAGATAGCGCTGTGGAGCCCTTTTGCTGTGCGCTGTGGAAGACGTGGACTGACTCAAACCCTTAAACGATCGACATCTTCTGATTAACATATACAGCACTTTCTTTTTTTATCCATACATTCAATTTTGATAGCCAGGAAAAATATTGCAATATATAGTGATGCGATATTGTGATAATATGGATCGTGACCCAAGTATCGTGACATGTATGGTATTGCAACACACATGCTAATACCCACCCCTAGTGCTGTTGTATAATTCCGACATGTCGGGTGGAATTTTAACTCTCATTTTATTTGTTTACACGGCTGTAAACGTGATTTTGAAAGTTGTTTTAGAAACTTTAAAACCATTTCCTGAAATACATGGGTGAAAAAAAGAAAATTCACTGTGTTTAGCCATATTTATAAATAGATGAAAATATGTAGGTGTGTAGGTATGGGGTCCATTGGGCTTAAACGTTTAAAAACATTTAAAAACTTCTGATGTTAAAAAAGGAGGGAATTGTATCATGTTGATCAGATCATTGGATGCAGTTCCAGCAGATTCTACATTAGTTTCTTACTAAGAAACTGTGGATACACTGTGTTTACAAAATGACAATAAAAGTTTTCTAATTCTAAAGCTGGCCATACACGGTAGGATTTTTTTGCCCTTTTTGGCTGATTTACCTGTCGGAAAATGTTTCGATCGGGCTAAGTTTCAGCCTGATTGTGCGTCGTGTAGCGTACAGGGGGTAACGAGGGGCGACCACCTCCTGATGAGGAATCTTAAGGTCGGGAGAAAATCAAACTTGTTTGAAATTCAGTCGGCCGTCGTAAGGTGGTCATGGATAAATCCTGCTGTTGAAGCAGAGCTACAAGCCGATTTACAAGAGCCTGGAGCACTGCACATGTGCGAACAAGGGACGTCTCATTCTTCTTCTTACAGATTAATGAGTCTGACCAGCGCCATCTCTCGGCTCTATGTCCGAGGAGTCCTTTTTGGATGTGCAGTGTGAGCAGGTGGATCGCATCAGAGCGTGGTGCCGTACGGTGTGAGAACACACAATGTGAGCTAAACTCTGAGGTTTCGTCGTACAGTTTCAGCTGTAGCTACGTTCCACAATTAAAAATATCGCACAGTGTATGCCCGGCTTAAGTCAGATAATGAGCTGCAATAAACATGCAGTCAAACAATGGGGAAATAATTAACTTCCTGAGACCATTTTAACGAAATAAGGGATTTAGGAATTGAAAGAAATGTTGATTTTCAATATTTCTAAGCTAATCCTTAACCCTTTATGAGGAACTTAGTAAAATCCTTTTAAAATCAGCATTTCAAGCAAATAGTGTTATTGGAATCCAGGACAAGACCTTATTACCTTTGTAATATAAAAAGAATATGGATATTTTGATGGCAAAAATTTATGTCAATGTAATAACAAGAAACGCCACAATGCCCGAATATATTAGGAAAAATAACAAAAGTGCTTCTATAAGAAATTCATGAAAAACTTTCATGAGTGAAAGAAACACATTTTTCTTGGTACAACATAACCTTAGAGGCATAAATGCTGATACTGGCACTTAAATGATTTACTTTATAAACCTAAATATAATTGTTAGCAAGGCTTATTAACTATTTAACTTAATTTTTTTTACTTTTCAATTAGCTTTTCATTTTTTTCTTGACTTGTTAACTTTTTTTAAACTTAATTTACAGTATGTAATATCATTCAAGGGCTCATCTAATTGGTCAAATGCCAAAATAAGATGTACAGCCATGTAGCAGGATCTTTGCTGAATGGCTGGATATAGATGTTGTGTTTCTAGACCTCACTGAGGGACGGGGGGATGCAAGTATTCAAGTGATAAAAAAACGGTAACTTGTCCTATAAAGGGTTAAAAGCAAATTTTTGTCCCAAAACGGACAACAGTGGAAAAAAAAAAAATGTTGATTGATGTTTAATAATAAGTGATCAATAAATAATAAAGGCCAGTGGCGGATCTAGGAGGCGGCTACTTGGGCTGCAGCCCCGGATGTTTCCCCCAGATCCTTGGATCTCGGTTCTGAGCTGATCTGAGTAAAATGTGCAGTACTGGAACTCACCAGATAGTGGCAGTATGAGCAGGAAAGCAGCCTGTAGCATTCCTGTGCAGGAGAAGAAGTTGTCACCACTAGCTGTTGCTAAACAGACTGATGTCTCAGAGATGTGAAGCTCTGACTGACTTCCAGACGTTCTTTGTCCCGGTGTTTTATGAAATTCTGTTCCCCTTGTGTCGGGAGCGCACATTGAAGCCAGAGAGGCCAACATGGCAGATGGGACCATTTTCACTGCGCTTCGCATCAATTACTTCCTAAAAACAACTCCTATAACCATCTCTTGGTTGTAATATCCAGTTTAATAAGCAGCTGTTTACAAAATTTTAAAATGAATAAATAACGGAGGTCCTTTTGATGCTGTTTTGTGTGTTTTTTTTTTTAAACAACAAGAGAATCTGTCTTTTTCCAACTTCTGTCACTTAAACCTGACAGAAATAAAAGTCAGTCACCAAACACAGTTTTCTAGCATATAGTGTGTATCTATAATTTTTCATTGCTGATATAAGAGGATGGAAACTGGCTGATATCAGGGCACAAAAATTAAGAGTTCTTGAAAAAATGAGAGTGTATATGACAGATTACTGGATTAAGGACATTTCTAGTATACTACATGCTATCACATATAACAATTTTTGAGATTTTGGAAACAGTTGCTCCTTATTTCCTAAAGACATAGGAGGAGAGGAGAGAATGGATATTTCAGCTGCCTGAAATAATCAGTTCCTCCTCCATAACATGGGAAGAAATTAATTTACCTGCAAGTCTTTAACTGTGTTTATTCCTTTCTTCATCAACAACAAACCCTGTGGATATGGGACATTTCATCATTATTTGCCAAAGTTATGAAAGGGAAATCATATATTGTAGCCACCTGATATAATCTGTCCCTCCTTTGATGATCTTTATGAAATGTATTTTCTGTTTAAATATTTATCTAACAATTTACAAATATTCCAAAAAACGTTCAAACCAATTGTCTGGAGCAATGCTCCTCCAGACATTTCGAATTGAGAATTGAAAACACATTTCATAAAGATCATCAAACCAACAGTCAGATTTATTTTAACTATTTTGGATTTCAAAATATTAAATAATAAATCTTTTAAACATGATATAGAAAAACCACAGTTTCAAAATTCACAGGATTTGTTTATTTTTTCCCATGTTATGGGGGAATGGATTATATCAGGTGGCTAAAATATTTGATTCCCCTCTCCTAACGGAGAAGAATAAATTTACAGGTACGTAAATTTAATCACATGTTATGGGGGGGGATTGTTATGTGTGATAGCATGTAATCTGCCATATTTTACATTAGAACAGGATTTACCAGAAAGTCTAAACTCTCCTAGAATCCCAGATCCTTCCCTAATAAAGGCCTTTCATTTTATTAAAATTATATTAATTAAAGTCTTAGACATCTCAGTGAGCCAGATTGGGATAATTTGAGCTTTAATTTGACTCCTTTAAGAGAAACATGTCTGCTGTGTCATCGGTGTGTGATGCAGTAACTCTCCTGCTTTTAGCTTCCAGTAATGAGGCGGAGCGGCTGCTCCATCATTTGTAATGTTCAAACTGCAGAAATAACTCTTCCATGAACACATGAGTCAGGAAGGTTTTTCTACCCTGATGAACAATGATTTGCTGAACCTGTTTTCTGTCAGCCCTTAAAAATAAGCCTTTATTAGTATTTTGTGAGCGTCTCTCTGTAGAATTATTTTGTTCCACTAGAAATGCCGGTCCACTAAGACGGGATCAGAGCGGCTTCAACAGGAAGAAGAACGAACTTCAAATTCAAGTCTTTTGTTTTGAGTGTTATAGATTTAAGGTTTTTTTTTTAAATTCACAATATTTTCTTTCATGTGTTTAATATTTAAATGCACACTGCAAAAATAAATCTTTTTTCTTTAAATAAGTGCACTTTTTCTTGAATTGAGGAAAGTGAGACATTTTACCAAAGGAACGAGACAATTTACATTTAAATAAGAAAAAAACATTTGCATTGTCCTATTTCAAGTGCATATTATCCAATTATCTTATTTTAAGAGTGAAAATATTCATCCCATTGGCTAATTATCTTATTTACCTACTCAAATTAAGGATAAATATACTTAATTTAAGACATTTTTACTTATTTCTAGATCATTTCAGAGAGAATAATTTTTCTGCTTAAATAATATTTTGTTTACATGGAACTCATTTAGTTTCAAACCCTTGTGCTCTCCTTCTTGGTCACTAGATGGCAGTTAGTAATGTTTAGTGATCCTTTAAATGTTATTTGCTGATAAATTATATAAATTGATTTCTTATGTCTACATGTTTTAGGCATAAATTAAAGGCACACCACAGGCTTAGTGACCTAAATAGTTGACGCATATGAGTTATTTGAAATGAGTCCTCAGGCCGATATATATAGCGCTTGACTCCATGAATATATAAGAGCCTCTGGCCATAGAGCATTATGTTCTTCAAGGTCACATGACCCATTGGTTTTGCTTGTAAAGTGAGAAGAATGGCGCTAGGCTTACTGCACCGTGATGTCACTGCTGGAAGATGGCAGGAGTGAGTTGTTACCATATTGGCTGCTTTTTTTTACTGATCAACACTAAATCACTAAATCACTGCAAACGTATTAGTTTTAGGTATAAAAATGATTGTTGAATATTCCTTGCTGACCGGACTTTTCTTTTAACGATTTACTGTCTAAAAAAAGGCTGTTTGGTGCCCCCCCTCAGATCAAAAGGGATTCCAAGGTCATTGCTACTATTCGAAAAGAAGGATGTGATGTAATTGATGAGAGCTGATGTCAGCAGATCTAGCCTGGTTAGCAGCGGTGCTCTGATTCTGTCATCATGGTAAATAAAATTTTGATGGTCCCCATCAGAACCACACAGAACCTCAAACTGGTGCCGCTCAGACCTGCTGGCCTCCTCCACAAAACCTTCCTCTCTTCCCTCCTTTTCCTCCAACTGCTCCATCGCTGAACGTCCATCACTGGGATCGCTCTGATCGCCATGTTTGACGCGCTCAGCCCTCAGGTCCTCTGGACACAACTTTCTCTGAGAAGATTTTCAGTTTATAAATGTGGGCAGAAGCTCAGCTCTCACTTTAAAAGTCTCTGCTTGGTTCTCACTGATTTTCTTATCACATTGATTTCCTGTCACATCTTCCTGTGATTTGTTTAAATGTCTTCTACATTCGTCTCTTCCATGACAGTCGACGGCTCTAATCCAGATTGAAACTTTTCCGCTTGATGAGATCAGGTCGTCTTGTTATTGTGTGATGAGCATCTGGTTGGATGGCTCATAAATGACATTCAGCTCGTTGTCCGTTCACATTAACACAGGAAGCAGTCAGAAGGTCACAGTAATTAACCGACCAGCAGGAGACAATCAGGCCTTAAATAAAAGTGGCATCAGCGTCACGCCAGGTAGCCGCCACGTCCTCTGCAGCTTCCTGAGGCCAGAACGTCCACTCTGGATCCTCCCTGCAGCTTTGTGGAACCTGATCCCCACTGTAGTGTCCCTGCAGGCTCCAGGATCCAGAGTGAAATGAAAGTTTAAATAGAAGACATACTTATAGTTTCTAATTTGATAGTATGTACAAAATTAAATACATCACAAGTGATAAAATGTTCAGCATTTTGTTGTTTATTGCATATAACATTTCACTAAGATAGCTCTGGAAAAAACGACCTAGAAATAAGTAAAGAATTCTTAAATTAAGTTTATTTACCCTTAATTTGAGTAGATAAATGAGATAGGTTTGCCAATGGAATGAGTATTTTTACTCTTAGAATAAGATAATTAGATAATATGCACTTGAAATAAGACAATGCAATTGTTTTTTTTTTTTTCTTATTTTAAATGTAGATTTTCTTGTTGTATTTGCAAAGTGTCTCACTTACCTCTTCAATTCAAGAAAAAAAATGACCTTATTTTTAGAAAAAATGTATTATTTAAATTTAAACTTTTTTACAGCGCAACAGAGAAAATAAGCCATTGCAACTTTGGAATATTGAATCCAGCTGATGCTGTGAGAGAACGTTTGACTACACTGACGTCTCAGCTGGGGATCGCTACAGGCGCCCAGCATACTGTAAAATTCTCTCGATTTTTATTACTTGGAGCATTTTTAGCCGGATTCAGACCAGCCACATAAAGAAAAGAAAGGATAATCTACCATTAGCGGCTCTAGACGCACTCCTCTATCTTTGACCTTGAAGCTTGATTTGCTTCCTAAACTTTATATTTTCTTTGCAACTGCCTGTTATCAGACAGGGTTGAGAGGACAGCTGAGAGTAAAACTGCAGCTGTGATGACTTGCCGCCATGAGGCACCTTAACAGTGGGGCCCTGCTGGGAGCTAATTTGGCCCCTCTAGGCTGTTTGCAGCTCTGATGAAGATGAGGTGTGAAAAGATTTAAAGATTAGTCACCACCAGAGACGAGCTGCTGCTGGGGCAGAAGCCCTGGTGACCTTTAAGGCCGACCTGCAGAGTTTGACACTGAGATCAACTGGACCCCAGTCTGTCCAGTAGACTCTGCTTACTGGTCTCTGAAGGCCTGCAGTACATCTCCCTGAACCTTTTCTGAGGGTTTAAGGCTTTATACTCAAAAAACCAGGTCGTCTGCGTTTGTGTCGCAGTTAATGTAAATGTGCCTCACCCCTTCCGGAGACACTCTGCTGCACTTCTCCAGAATTGTAGGTGACCGCAGACAGGAGGCCTCTGATTGCTCAAATCTGCATCCGCTCAAGACTATGCGTATTTCCTGTTTGGTACCTTACCAGCTTGTGTTGTTTGTATGACCGCCATTTTGGAAAAAGACTCGTGAAGATGGACCAGCTAGAAGAGCGAGGTGCGCGAGAACACTGGGACCCTTTTTCCACCTGGATCACCGCTCTTTTTCACCCTCATGTCCCTCTGTTGTCGGACTAAACTCGTGTGGAATAAAATAGCGCAGACCACATTTCAATATTGGGCATAAATCAAAAATATCTGCGACAAGCTGCTGTGGGAGGATAACCAGCCCTTAAGCATGTGGAGACAGTGGAAAGAAAAGACTTCCTTCTAACATGTCCTGATATGTGCAGCCATCTGCTGCCACTAAAGCAGTAAAACCACACATGGATAAAACATACAACGTTGGCCCAGTAGAACTTAATATGAGAGAAGAACCTGAGTCAAGAATCTAACGAGGGAACAAGGAGAGAACTGAGATACAGGGCCATAAACTAAACAAACCTCAACCTGAAGGTCGCCTCAGAACATCCAGTTCTTGGCAGGCTCTGGATTTGCCTGGCTCTGACTTTAACGCTCCTTAACAGAAAGGAGCGCCTTCATGGTTCTGCTTGCAAGGACAGCAGGATCCTCAGTGTATGTGGGGAAAAAAAGGCGCCCGGGGGGTGAAAGTGATGAACCCACACTCACACTTCCTGCTGTCTGCCGCCTGCATGAATCAGGGTTCCTTCCAGGAAGCGGCTCTGTCTGAGCGAGCTGTAAAACGTGTGGGAGGCTCTGAGCTCACTGTTCAACATTTCTGCTGACAAACCGTTTAAATAAACCTTCACAGGCCTCCATCTTCACAAAGATTGTCTGTCATCTTCATCAGAAGTGAATTGATGTGTTTAACATTTAGTTAGAAAGTGGCTGAAGTTATTTGAGCTAATGAATAAAAACTCAGAATCAAATCAAAATCCTCAAGAGCGGGACAGATCCATTAGAAAGGTCGACTCATGCTGCGGCATTTTAACAGGTTAAACAGCTCAGTTACCTACATAAGTAAAAAGTTGATTCAGTAACTATTTTAGAGGCAGATTTCTTTTTAAACTAGTCCAAATATGTAGAATCTTTTTCATAAAATCCCTCCTATAGTTTAGATAGTGAAATTAATGTGATACACTGACTTCAATGGTTCGTTTGTCTTTCAGCTTTGTTTGCCCTTGATTTAGTTTTTTGGTAACACCATTTTTGCAAGCAATGATTCCACTTAGTTATTTTTTTTAAGTAAAAAAAAAAAGATTTTTCTTCAGTTAACAGCTTTAGCTTTGATTACAAAAAATGCATGACAAGTTGTGAAAAGAATCAAGGTTGTAATACGTCTCAGCTGCTACTGCCGCTGTGTTTGGCTAAAAGTTTGTCAAATAAAGCAGGTACCCAATCAGCTCGAAGAAATGTACTGAATGTCCCTCCATTTTGAGAACACTCTCTACAGGAGGCTTTCTAGATGGAATTCAATTTGAACTAAATTATTTATCTGGTTTAAGCCAGAATAGCCTAAAATTAGTTAGCTTTATAAACCAAGTTGGTTAATTAAAGGGATCCATGGTATCAATTAATCAATTAGTCTTAAGTTGATTTATCTTACCGATCGGTTTGGCCATTTTCTTAAAAAAAACAGAGACTGTTTGTCAGGGTTTGGTTGAGGTTTTGATGCAGAGGTGATTCATTCATATCTATGACTGAATTGTATGTTTTGGAAGCTGGAATCTGATTCCCCCCCTTTGTATGACCGACCTTCAGAATCATAGACAGGTTTCAGATAGTACAGACTAAAAATGGAACCAAACGACCCACTCATCGGTTACCATTTGCATTTTTCCAAGCGATACAAGGCTTCGTCTATATAAAGACTCAAACTCACTGGCGGATCCAGACATTTGAATTGAGAAAGCTTCCTGGAGAGGTGGCGAAATGTCTTCAAATCTTGGAAACCAAGTCCAGTGGATATTTTTTTTTACTTTTATGGAATTGCTTAATAAACCTTCACTACTGTAGGTTAAAGGAAAAGTCACTAAGGAATGGATGGATCATTATTTATACCTAATACTGTTCGGCGTGATTGAATTAATTAAGAGTTAATCGGTAAAAAAAAAAAATAATAATAATTTTTGTTGCGATCACTGAACAGCCAGATCTGTAATCAAAAACAATTATTGTAGATTTCTAGAGGACTTCACCATTGAATTTCACCAGAGCTATAGTGAAACTGACAATGCCCATGTGCATGGCAGCTGGGATGTTGTAATACATCGGGTAAAAAGAGAAAAAAAAGAGTTGTTCTCACCTTTCTGATTCCTGATCCTCCACGTGACGGGTTGGTCGCTGGATTGCCAACCCGAAGAGGGAGGATTTACCATCAGAACTTCTGGCCAGAGAAAAAAGCACGCCATTAATCCGCTACTCTGCTTCGCTGAAGTGGACTCAGTCGCCACCATCATGGATAATAGCGCTGTGACAAACAGTAGATACAGCACTGGGACTTGATCAACAGCCGCATACCGCGTAATCCGTGACGTCACAAATCCAGTAGTGGTAATAGTGTTCTTTGACAAACATGGCTGCCTCTATTGTACATACATTCAAATGAAAATTACTCTTTTAATTAAAATAATTCTATCATTTATCAAACACTATGAAATAATTCTAATATTTAAAACATTTTTGTGTTTGAATTTTGAATATGATCCGAATTTTTCCTTTAAAAGATGGTTCCTTTCCTCATGTCTTCACAGTGCACATTCAGGTCAGGCATGTTCACTACAGCTATGTTTACATGCTTAACATTTCCTGACCAAACTGAAATGTATTTGGACTGAAAAACAAATAATCAGGTCGTACCTTTTATATCTTAGGAATAGGGATGTACCAATAGAACTTTTTCATTATCGTGAATATCGACTAATACTGATATTGACCAGATCCATACCGATTGGAGGGTTTTGATAAAGTTATATTTCTCCAACAGATATTCAGCTATGAGGTATGACCTATCCCTTATTCCCCCAAAGATTTACATAAACTTTAAACAAAAGCAGATAGAAGCAAAGTGTTTCTAAAAGCATTCTAATATTAGTGGCAGGCAGATATCTTCAGAGTAAATCACAGAGGTAATTGGTTGCTTCTTCAAATTATGATGGGTAATATGTAAATATCCTGGCATTAAAATCAATTTTAAGTGTCAAAAACTGCTCTATGATAAAGTGATGGCTAACGCTAAGCTAGCTGATTCCCAAAAAATTTTATTTAGCCTGACCCCAAAAAAACAATACAACAATCTGGTTTGCTTCTTGCCTCTTTCTGGTCTTTTGAAATGTTTTTCTTAGTTTATTTGATAGGATTTTTGTTTTGTTGTACTTTTTAAAATTTAATGGTGAATATACATTTGAATCATGTAATACAGATATAGATGTTACATCTATTTATTTGATGCGACATTCACATGTATGTATTTCTGGATACATTTTGGCTCTACTGCCTCAGGGATGATTGTGGAAACCACCTACTGACCCCCAGGGGGGCCCTGGCCCCTATTTTGAGAACCCCTGGTTTAAAAGGAAATGCTCTTACAGTCAGGTTTTTAGATGTGATGTTGCTTTTTAAATTAAACAGGAATCTTTTTAAATCTTAAAAAAATGAAGAAAAAAACAAAAGCAAAAAGTGTTTTTTTTAATCTTTTTTTATAAGTGTTTTCTCTGAAGCTGCAGAAATCCAGAGGTGTCTTTTGTTTAATAAAAAATTCACTTTCATCTTCAGCATACATGTTTTTAATCGATATGGTTAAAAAGAAGCCCAGGATGTGCAGAGGAAACGGAGCAGAGATTGTCTGGGTGTGGACCACAGGCTAACACGTCCTTAACCTATCAGGCTGATGAACACTTGGACTGCTCACCTCAGAGCTGCTTTGTTTGTTGGTTCTACTGAACCACCCTGAAGTCCTTGAAGCGGTTCCAGGTGCTTCAACAGGCTCGAACCTGAAACTGATCTGAGCTCGGAGCACTAGAAAGCAGAGGAGCTTTAGAAAATGATGACACAGCTGAGAATCGGATAACTCCTTCAGGTGGGAAGGATTTCTAAAAGCTCTTTTACATTTGTTTGAGTTAAGTCCTGGAGGAAAAGACTGATCTTTGGTCAGCTGTGAAAATCCAAACTTGTGACATCAGGGGAATTACCTGATCCAGGCTTTTAGCTAGCAATGCGTACCGGCATACATGATACACCCTTTACTCAGAATATTAGTAATTGTACTCCCTGTTTTTGAGATGTACGGCTTCAGCACTCCCTCATTTTCTCCCGGAAACTTTGCTGAGATGTTCAACATTTCACAAGCAGCAGCTGCAGTTGGAAAAATTGAATTTTTAAAGCTGGATGGGTCGCATCAATCAATCAGAGAAGATGATCTGGGAGCTGGCAGGGAGACAGACACAGCACTGCTGATGTAGAGTGCCATGATCACTCCACTGAAACTGTTTAACACCTAAATTAACATAATATTCTAAAAAAAACGCTAACATCTACTTCCAGCCGCCACCAACAGTAGGTGAAAAACCCAAGAGGAGACCAGGCCTGAGGCAGCTGCTGCTGGGGATTCCCAGTGATAGCGCACTATTGCTATGGGGCGGGCAGTCTGAGGTACAGAAGAGGATGAGGGCCACTGAAAAAAATAAAAAGGTTAACTGGTTTTTAAATATTATATCAGTATAGTTTTACAAAAAAGTCAGATTTCTGACTTTAATCTCAGAATTTCGATTTTTTTTCTCAGAATTCTGGGTTTAATCTCAGAATTCTGACTTTTTTTCTCAGAATTCTGGGTTTAATCTCATAATTCCGACTTTTTTCCCTCAGAATTTTGGGTTTAATCTCAGAATTCTGACTTTATTTTTCACAATTCTGGGTTTAATCTCAGAATTCCGACTTTTTTCTCAGAATTCTGGGTTTAATCTCATAATTCCGACTTTTTTCCCCTCAGAATTCTGACTTTATTTTTCAGAATTCTGGGTTTAATCTCAGAATTCCGACTTTTTTTTTTTAGTATTCTGGGTTTAATCTCATAATTCCGACTTTTTTTCCCTCAGAATTCTGTGTTTAATCTCAGAATTCTGACTTTTTTTCTCAGAATTCTGGGTTTAATCTCATAATTCCGTTTTTTACCCCTCAGAATTCTGACTTTATTTTTCTGTAGAATTCTGGGTTTAATCTCAGATTTCCGACTTTTTTTCTCAGTATTCTGGGTTTAATCTCATAATTCCGACTTTTTTCCCCTCAGAATTCTGTGTTTAATCTCAGAATTCTGACTTTTTTTCTGAGAATTCTGGGTTTAATCTCATAATTCCGATTTTTTTTCCCCTCAGAATTCTGGGTTTAATCTCAGAATTCCGACTTTTTTCCCCCCTCAGAATTCTGTGTTTAATCTCAGAATTCTGACTTTTTTTCTCAGAATTCTGGGTTTAATCTCAGAATTCCGATTTTTTTTCCCCTCAGAATTCTGGGTTTAATCTCAGAATTCCGACTTTTTTTCCCTCAGAATTCTGGGTTTAATCTCATAATTCCGACTTTTTTTCCTCAGAATTCTGTGTTTAATCTCAGAATTCCGAATGTTTTTTCCTCAGAATTCTGGGTTTAATCTCAGAATTCTGGCTTTTTTTCTCAGAATTCTGGGTTTAATCTCAGAATTCCAACTTTTTTTTCTCAGTATTCTGGGTTTAATCGTGGAATTCTGACTGAATTCTGACAGCAACAAACATGTTAGCATGAAGCCGTAGCCATGTCTGTTTTAGAGACTAAACTAGCTCTCTTCTTTAAATCACTTTCTGTTCTTCCATTAATGAAATAGCATCACCAGGGACCCCTTGGTCACGTAAAAAGTCGCCTAATTCCCTTATTTTCCACCAATGTGTCACTGTCCCTCCCAAACAGCTCACATCTTTGTCAGTGAAGCTGAACGCTCCACATCTCTTCCTTCATGGTGCCCATCTACATTAAGATCCACAATTTTGAGATTAAAGTTAGAATTCTGAGATTAAAGTTAGAATTATGACTTTCCTCATATTAAAAATATTTAACTATTATTATTTAAACATCATTTAACTTTTGTTTTTTTTCAGTGGCCCTAATACTCTTCCATACTGAGCGGCTCCAACAGAGAAATAATATTTTAAGGCAGGATCGTGATCTGGATGAACTGACTGCACAGATGATGTCTTTAGGTGTACTTTCTGGTTAACAGGTACTTTCTTGCATAAAACCATTAAAACTACTTTTTATCCTCTGATCAAAGCAAATAAAGCAAAGCTGCTCTCTGCCATTGAAGACAGGAGCAGCAGACGCATCAGACCCAACTATACACACTTTACTGGGTGCGCTTCAAGAGCATCAAAGATGGTTTTTAGGCGCCTCTGACATTAATGTGTATGTGTCTATATGATTGGCCCAATTTAGGTGTACAGGCTGACGTATAATTAACTGGCCTGCATAAGAGAACGAAATAAATACAAAGATTTTAAGACAGGATTTAAAAAATATATATATTTTTTAAATTTTTTGGACAATATCGTCTGATAAAGAATACATTTATATACATGTTTAAGCCAAAATGATTTGACATTTAAATATGACGTCCCTACGTTTTTACTAATATTATGACGCATGCTCTTCTCGGCCTCCAAGGAAGTCGGAGCGAGGCAAGAAGGGAGAAACGGTGGAGGCTATAGGGTTTGCTTTATGCAGACGGCTGGATCGCAGCGGGGGCGGTCACAGAGGATGTGGTATTTTGTGAACTTTGTGATGTAAAAAACATTTGTGTTGCATATAGAGAAATGTTGGATGGCTCAACACAGGTTTCCCTCATACTACAGCAATATTTATAACCCTGCTAAATAGTATCTGTGAATACCAAATGCTGCAGTCTGTTATGGTAACCAGTGATTGAGTTAAAGCCGGTTAAAATTGATTTATTTTCATTAAGAAATAAAAAAAAAAACACAAAAAAATAATCTCTAGCAGCAACATTAATTGTAAACAGTTAAAAAAGTTAGGTTGTTCAACCTAGAGACATTATGCAAGTTTTTACTGGCGAACATCCTTAAAACATCTATTTATGTGACCCTTTAGGACTGAAACATGGTTTGATGAGCAGACTGATGCCTCAGTAGTTCAGCACCGATGCATCTATTAGCCTGTTTCCCTGAATTTGCTTTGGTTCGGAAGAAAATCTGCTGTATGTGACGTCAAGCTTGTCCATATTAGATGGATGAGGTTATATTCAAGATAGATTTAGTGGATACTCAGAAGCGACCGGCGTCCAGCTCAACTCAGATGCCAATGATGACTCCAGGTCATGTGAAAAAAGAAAAGAAAATATCCTTGTTATGTGGAAATGAATAGAAGCATGCTGCAGTTCTATGGTAATAAACCATCACAATAAACTATTAGGTTATTAAATGTAACCCCTCATCAGTTCTGTATTCATCAGTTTACGATTCAATAATGGTGATTTTTAAATAATCTCAGGAATTACGGTTTGTCATGAGTTATTAGGGGGGCTTTTCAAAACACACTCCACAGCAAATTTCAAAATAAAAGCCTCCCATTGCCACTGTGATAAAGCATTTAGTGACCTAATAACAGGGAAAAAGACTGATTCAACAATGAAAAATTCATTAATTATCATTGCTGGATCTGACCCTTTCCTTAACACACAACCCTGAGAGACCTTCAAAGTAAGACTCCAGGGACTCTTCAAACTAAAAGCTCCTACAATATGCACAAATATTAATTGCAGCCAGAGATGGCAAAAGTACTCACTTTCCGTGTACTTGAGTAAAAAGTACACAGATACTTGTGTTAAAAACTAATGGTAAAAAGTGGAAGTACTGACTGAACTTCTTTTACTCAAGTAAAAGTAACAAAACAGGCTAGATTGTAAATTTACTTAAAGTATAAAAGTAAAAGTAGAAACCACTTTTTCATGCCATTGCAAAGCTCATATTTTAAATGGATGTTCCTGCCATTATAGACTAGATCTCACGTTGCGTTCATTTTCAATC
>JAGKQL010000030.1:18269196-18316670 GCA_018398635.1 Cyprinodon brontotheroides | reverse complement strand
CTTGGTGGCGGTGGCGTTAGCATAGTAGCATGGACGACGAGATGATTAAAAATGAACACAACGGAGATCTAGTCCTATTGGCAGACATCCATTTAAAATGTAGGCAACAGCATGAAAAAAGTGGTTTCTACTTTTACTTTTATACTTTAAGTAAATTTACAAGCCTGTACTTTGTTACTTTTACTTGAGTAAAGAAGTTTAATCAGTACTTCCACTTTTACCAGAGTATTTTTTAACACAATTATCTGTACTTTTACTCAAGTACGGAAAGTGAGTACTTTTGCCATCTCTGGTTCTGTCAGACCTCCACTCCACTTTGACAGTATGCGGGCTCTGCCACACAGTAATTTTTTTCCCCCCTTAGAGCTAAATTATTGGAGCTTGAGAACATTCTTGTACACGATAGTTAAACTCATCAAGAAGATTTTGGCAACTGCTGCTCTTAGGATTCAATTGTTAGAGTGGCCCAGTCAAAGCTAGACCAGTTTTTACTAATAAGCTCCATTTACGCTTCCCTTTTGAAACCGTGCCAAGATCGGACTGAGATAACGGAGAGTTCAGAGACAGCTAAACCGGGCCGTCCCAGACACAACTGAATCACGCTGAACTGGTTCTAGTTCATCAGTAGGAATCAGCCTGGTTCGGTTTAGGTTCGGTTCTCAGATAACAAAGAGTGCATGAGCAGACCGCGTCGTCTCCTCACAGTCAGCCTGCACAATCATGAAATTGAGGTTCTCTACCGTGCCACATGATTTCCAGTGATTCTGCTTAGCAGTGTGATGAACTTCAATCCTATCATTTTTTTCTGCGTCTGTAATCCCTGATTAGACTATCGTTTGTCGTATCCACTTCCCAAAAGCCAACTCTGTCAAGTAAATTCACCAAAGGCTGCCTTCTTCGCCTGACTCTGCGCAAACTTCCTGAATGTTACGGGAGCAGCCATGTTGGTTTGCTTGTTTACCTCTAGAGAGCAGTAGTAGCGTAGATATCCTCTAGGAGGCGAGGAACCATGCTTGCATGGTGTGTAAATGATCTGAAGGAACCGAGCTCGGCGCGGATCGGTTTTCAGAGGGTACTGTGTATGGGCTAATGTCTGGGAAACAGTTAAGAACCAGTGTTTACTGATGATCTCCATCCAGTCTGGCCAATCACTTTTCCTAAAGAAGAATATTTCTTGGCTGCAAATGTTTAGAGCCAGATAAAAACCAAAACCCATACAAATGCACGCCACACTTTATTGGAGGATAGTTAATAGATTCCCTAATAGGACGCAGTGATATATGTGGTAAGAACAGAAATATGAATACTTTGATGTTAGTAACCGGGTGTGGCTGTAAAGATGACTGTAAAATGAACCAGAACTGGATAAAAGGAACCAGAAACAAACGCTACAGGTGGGATGAGGAGGAACTCAAAATAAAAGCAGAATCATCTCCTGGATTTATGTTTCTTATTTAAATGTTGCAGCTCATCTTAGTCTCGGCTAAAGGTGAAAATGATGCACCCCCCATTTGTAAAAACAACCGATCAGTTATTGTTTTGGCTCAAGCTGGGATCTTGGCTGCAGCCTTTGAAGAGGAGGACCAGCAATCGGCGATGAACTCAAATCCTCCTCGCTCCGACGGCTGTTAGTCTTCTCACCGCTTTAATCCAGACTTTCTCTTCATCTCTGATCCTTACAACAACACGACTCGCTGCACCAATAAATGCAAGGCTTTGGTTTCCGTCTGGGCTGCCAAGCACCACAGTCAGTCAGTCACAGTGCAGGGTCAGGATGGAGGCCTGGCCCACTGTTTACTCTCAGGGCGTTCACCTGTTGGAGTTGGGTATCAGCGCAGATCGAAGATCTTGAAGCAGCAGCTGATGTTTATTGATGAGTCATCAAAGATGGAGATGAGGAAACACTGAAGCCAAAAATTACTCATTGCAAAGCAAAGAACTTGAAGATGATTATAAAGATGACCTGGGAACAAACTGGATGGTGAGAACCAGTAAGGAGTTATGTTTTTAAAGATTATAACATGGGTGAAGGGCCAGTTCACCTCCAGGCCCTGGATTTATTAGAGCCTGAGGATTTAAAGGCCCCTACACTCTGAGACCTGTGTCCCTAAAGCCACCTGGTGGTTTGAATCCCTGTCCAGCTCAGCCACAATACGGGCCTAAAATGCTTCATGCTTTTCACACATTGTCCCTTAACATAACCCGCTGATACCACAAACCTCTTAAACTGCAACACCGTAGCTCTTAACATAATAGAAAACCAGTATTACAGACAAAATGAACCCAAATAGACACAAAGACTCCAAACATCCACCCAGATCAGATCAAAACATCAAGCTGAAGGTGTTTTAAACTTGCAGCAGTTCTGTGGTTTGTCCTGAAACCCAGAACACATTCACCTGTTTAGACTCGCTGGGATTTTTTCCTCATAAACAGCCCGCCGCAGCAGAGCGACCCCTCTGCTTCCACATCTGCTCAGGAAAATGATAAACATCGAACTTTTCCTCCAGTCTGAGGAATTTTTCCCGTTGTTTTCCAGGATATCTGTTTATTTGAAGAAGTGTCATCAGAAAGAGAAAGTCCAAACAAAGGCCGGAGATGGTCTGTGGGCAACCTGCCTGTCAGGGTCCAGACACAGACGTGGGTGGAGGTCTGGGTCACAATAAGGTCTATGAGTGAAAACAGCCTGGGAGGGTGTCCATGTTTATGATGCCACCCAGAAGACTTCCACTGACATTCCAATGCCTGAAATTCCTCTCACTGGGAAGCACCTTAAGGCAGCAAGTAATTTAATTTTGTTACTTTTTTTAAAAATTATGTCTTAATCAAGGTCATTGGATAAGTGGAGTGGGGTCTTCTATTGGCCAGCTGCCAGTGATATATATATATATATAATATTTTTTTCCACAGGTGAACTTTACTAGACGTCTAACTTTGTTCCCGCAGTAAATAGCTTGAATTTCCCCAGTGAGAGGCAATAAAGGTTTTTATTAGGTTCTATAAGTGCTTGATTGCTCTATCAATAACTAGATGTTTAATATAAGTTACATTTATTTCGTACCTTTTTTCTGTCTTTTTTTTTCTTTTTTAATTCAGTCAGCATGACACCAAGCGGAAACCTAATTTTCTCCTGGCTGAGGTGGATTTTAGGAACAATGTTCTCAAGACGAAGCTGTCTGTTAGCTTCGAGTGTCTCAGAGGGCTCCAAATGAGACACCAGACGTCTGAGAGAACCGTAGAAAAGCCTAGAGGTGGACGTTATCAGTGCAGGTACCATGATGATGATGCTTATGTTCTCTGGAACCTTCTGCTAAATGCTGCTTAACTCTCAGGCTGTGTTACAGCAGACTTTTCCTCCCTGTGTTCTGCTATGGTCGGTCATCTCACCGTCGGCATTCATCTTCTTGAATGTCGCAAGACTGTAGATCCACACTGAGCAGAATGAGGACCACCAACCTGCCAGGGGTTAGTGCTGACTGAGGCACTGAGGAGACTCTTTGCAATGCCATAAACATGGCGGACAGAGTGAAAGGCTGATATCTACCTGAGTAATGGTGATTCCACTGCTGGGGGTTAATGACAGCTTGGCTCATTCCTTCACAAGGACAGTGTTTCTGAGGAAGCCCCTAATTTCTCTAAAACTATGGCGTCTACCTCAGCCTGTCAGTCTACCCTCTAGATTAAAATGTCTATAATTAGGGTGAAATTAAATGGAGATGTCTGTGGAGGATTGAAACTGACAGAAATAAAAAAAAAGGAAATAAAATTAAGTAAACTTTATCTTATATGTTGGATGTAAAAGGATCAAATAATATATAAATCAGACAGAATGGAAAATACTGAAAATATGATTATATATATGAAGTATGATTATGAAAATAAAATGCACAGTTTATTTTTAATAATGTTAAATAAAGCTATTTCTATTTCTTCCAATAATTAGTCAATTCTAAGTGCATTGCTTTATTTGTAAGGACATTTATAAATATTATATATTTCACTTTCATAGCTTTCAGCCTCCTGTAGAAAACTAGATGACGAAAGTTAAAACAGTAAACCAGAAATTATATTTATCTTTATGTTTAATAAACTAGCGTGTGTGCTTCTATTTTTATGTTAATTTGCTAATGATGAAAATGGATTTTAGTGTTGAGGGTGAAAAAATAAAAAAAGATTTGACACCAAAAACAAAAGGGCTCATACTGATTTTCTTATTTATGTGTAACTCTGGATCTAGATCAGGATTTCTTAACCCTGAACCTCAGGGTCTCTCAAACACACCTGATTCAAATCATTGCTTTATCTCCTCATTAAAGCTGCAGAAGCCTGTAAATCACCTTTTTATTCAGGTCAGATGTGTGGAAGCAGGGAAGCACCTAAAACATGTAGGGCAGTGGGCTTTGAGGACCCTAAACTATGCAAATCCTAAAGGTTTTTACACCTTCTGTCTTTCTGGTCATTTTGCATAAGATGTTCTTTGATTATGAACTGCAGCAGTAGATTAGGTGGTTTCTTTTCCACCCTAATTGTTGCTTCAGTCTAGCCTGACGTGAAGTCTCCTACTCACTCCTAGTCAGAATATGAGTCTGATGCTGCTCCATAGAGCTGTGATTATGGGGCGGGTTTCGAACAAACCAGAAAAATGCCTCTGCACTCAATTGATAGACCTACAACCAATAAGAGCAACGGAGTGCGTGAATTATGTTGCTTAATGCCTTATAGTTGTTGTCAACAAAATCAAAAGCCGCAGTTGCACACCTTTAACAAGAAGATGAGCCTTGATCAAGGCTTCTGTTCCTCTTTTAAAATTAATTTGCTGTTGATATCTTTCTTAGCACAGACCTAATAGCAGAATCTACTCCGACTCTCACAATATCTGGCAGCCATTGTTGTTGTCACCTATGCGCCGCTTTTGGTCACGCGGTGTTGATTACGCTACTGTTGATCATCTGTCCGCCATCGTGATAAAGCCCGGCCTGACACTCTGATTGATCGCCAGAGGGTGGGGCTTATCATACTTGCGCTAACTATGGAGCAGAGCCAGACCCAACTTCCCACCTCAAACCCTGTATGGAATTCTCAAGTTTGAATGGCACCCAGGCTAGCTTCAGTCCTGCTCCACCATTCATTTCACAGTAACACTAGCCTTAAATAGCTTTCAAGCTAAACAGGAGGGGTCTGTGCTGCTAAGCTAGCATGCTTCTCTGTTTCTGTCTGAGCTGATTAACCCGGTCCTGCCTTGACTCATACTGCAGCTGAAACAAACAGTCGAACCATTTAGAACTGCACTCCTGAGACAAATCTAAAAAGTGCGGCTGACCTACAGAACCACGTCTGAGAGGAAACATTTAGCGTTAGCTTGTTTTTTACTCTATATATATTTTATGGCTTTTTATTACTTTCCTCTGTAACAGTGTTGAAGGGTTAGCGTAGCATGTTGCACACCTCAGCATTTCCTCTGGCTGTACTTTACGTATTTTCAGATTTTAAAACCTCCATGATTATTATGGTCTGGTGAAGCTGCAGGGGGCGGAGCTAATGAGCCTCTGCAATAGTTTGAAAACCTGGTTTCCACCAGAAAAACAGCTAAACCCAGTAGTAGTTGTCTAAGCCACAGGCAGCCAACCAGGTTTGTGTTAAAGAAAGTAAATATTTGCAATGATTATATAGTTAATGTATAATTAATATCCAACCCATTGGAATTTGGAGCGCTTTAAATGTTTTTAAGCTTGGTTTATGAGCAAAGCTCTAAAAGTTTTGATCAGAGTTTAGAATCAGATTTCAAACACTGACAGCAAAATCATTATAAATCATAATTAAACAGACTGAATGGAAAAATTTTCTTTTTTTAATTAAATGAATCATCCTTTAATCATCTTCACAAATTTGGTCGATCCCACCTATTTCCTTTACAATCTGATCGTGTATATTCCATGTTGTGGTTTAACCTGCTGTGGTAACACTGGCAAACATCACAGCTCTAGTTTTGGCAACATGTGGAGCTAAAATAGCTCATCATAGACTTCTGTTATGATCTTTTACTGTTTGAGAACTAGAGGTGGGAATTATTAATCAGATAACAGGTTAATACAGGGTCAGTATCGCCCATATCGATACTGTAAAATACTTTTTACATTTCAACTTAATGTAACATGGAACTGTTGAGCTTTCAGTTATTATTACAGTTGAACAATCATAATATTAATAATGTTCAGGTCAGAGTGTTTTTTTTTCCTTATCCACTGCTTATATTATATCTTTCAGTCCTTATGTAATTGTGTTTGCATTTTATGCACTTGCCTGTTGCTTTAACTCTATAAATATACACATTGTGGGCAGTGGTGACAAAAGTACTCACATTAAGTATACTTCAGTAGAAGTATAGATACTGCAGTTTAAAAACACTCTGGTAAAAGTAGTGCGACAAATCTGACCTCTTTACTCAAGCAAAAGTGAAACAAGTATGTGCTCCAAAAACTACTTAAAGTATAAAAGTATAAAGTAACCTTAAAAAAAAAACAGCCAGATGCCACTATGTGAACTTTAAAGCTCAATTTTTGGACTATTTCTATAAATCCTTTGATATAGGCCCAAGGATGAGGGAGGTCTTGTTGGTCTCCCTCTCCCGATACGCTCTCGCCTGTGTCCGACCTTTTCAAACATTTCAACATCTTTTTCTGAATCCAACATTGTAGCATGGCATAGACAATTCACGTTAGCAGTTTGAAGAACACCTGCTTGCTTCTGATGATTTCCTTTAGCTAACCAATGAGTGTTTGGCGTTCTATGACTCATCCAATCACACTAGTTTTCACTAGATGTGGGTGGAGCCAATGATCTGCATTGGATGGGCACATGGCGTGAAATAAATATTTATATAGAAGCTTGATAGATAGAAAACAAGAGTAGGTAACATAAAATCAAGCAATAGAAAGTAGAGATACTTGTGTGAAAATATAATGAGTGGTAGAAGTCAGAAGTAGAAAAAAAAAGTGATGGGTAAGAGTATAGATACCTAAAAAGGAGTATACCAAAGTATTGTTGATACTTGAAGTATTGCTTTATTCACTTATACATCTGCACATGTATACAAGGTTTCCATCCCAAAGCAAACACTTCCTGATCTGCTATGAATTCATTGCTCCAAAAAAGCAAAGAACAAAAACTTTCTTCTTTCTACTTTGGCTATTTTGGCTTTTTTTCTGAGAATTTCCCCCTTTGTTACTACAAAACAGGGGTCAAAGTAGATTTAAATTCATAAGGACTTCATATAAAAGAAATACAGAGAGAACCTACATAAAGGCCTTGTAATGCCATGCCAATCCAGACCTTAATTGAATGAATATACTGACAAAAATGTTGACATATTTAAAGGAAAACTAAAAAAATATTTTAATGACAACACAAGAAAACATTTACATCATATATTTATATAGTTAGAAACGAGAACTCTGAGAGAGAAATATTCAAAGATCTATGTAGCTTTTCATCTGGCTCTATATCCAAAAATAAATAGAATGCAATGAAAATTTTCTTTGGATGTAATTTAGGGATTCATTTTGGTAGAAATTAAAGAATGTTTAGTATCACCTCTTGTTAGCTGGAAGAAATAAAAGCTCTATAGTTAGACAAAGATATTATTTAAAATTTGAGTGTTGCTGCTGGAATACAGTGGCCTCTGAATTCATGTTTGTAGTCTTGTCAGAGCTCCATCCCATTCCCTGGATCCTCTAATGTTCCTCAGTAGGAGCTCATCAGACGAACAGAACCAGAAACAGTTCAGTGTTTTACAGGCGAACAAGTGTTTCACAGCAGCTCCACTTCCTGACGTAGAGCCTTTTTATGACCTCTGTCATTATGGTGAGCCGCAGAACGCCTGTGGTCACTCTCTGTCTCCCTCCATCATTCACCAGTCAGGGTGGCAAGGATATTACAAACTGGAGGAATACTACAAACCATAGGAACACTTCAAACTGGGGTATTACTACAAACTGAAAGAATACTACCGACTGGATGACCATTACAAATGGGAAGAAAAATAACCTGTAGGATTACTGCAAACCTGAGCCACAGAAGTCCTTTCTCTCTTCCCTTGGACCCTCAGGAAAGGACAGACTCCATCATTCCAGCTGGCCATCATGTTCCACATGGTGGAAACTGTGACTACATGTAGATGAGAGAATTCTGGCAACACTACTAATGACAATGGGCATCATTTGACAAAGCAAGGAGCTAGAATAGCGTGAAGGAAGTTTGCTGCTCCCGCTAGCATTGCCATAGACATTAGCAATGTAAAAACTAAATCCTTTATTGTCCCACAATGGGGAAATTCCCTCTCTGCGTTCACCCCACCCCACCTTGGGAGCAGTATGGGGTTAGAGGAAAAGTCCGTTCAGCAAGGAATAATCAATGGATCATTATTTTTATCTAAAACTAAGACGTTCGCCGTAATTTAATTAATTTAGCGTTAATCATTAAAAAAATAAAAATAAATTTTATCACGATCACTACAGGTCAGATGCGGCCATTTTGCCCAACTATTAGTAACCCCTCCCTCCTGCCACCATCTTCCAGCTTGTGGCGTCAGAGTGCGTGGCTAACGCCATTCTCCCGCTTTACAAAAGGCAGGAATCAGTATTAGGAACTACTAGACATACGTCAACAACAATTAAGAGATTTCAAGGGACTTCCTGTGAAACTCACCAGAGCTATAGTGAAACTGACAATGCCCACACGTGCATGGCAGCTGGATGTTAGATACATCAGGTAAAAGTGAAAAAAAGGAGTTATTTCACCTTTTCTGATTCCTGGTCCTCCCTTGAGACTGGCGTTAGTTGTTGGATCGCCAACTTGAAGAGGGAGAGTTTACCATCCGAACTTGTGGCCAGAGAAAAAACCCGTATCCATGTAGCCAACATTTGGAAGAAGGTTTTTACATCAAGATGACTTGGATAATAGCTGGAATTGTGACAAACCAGATACAGCACTGGGACTTGATCAACAGCGATACGTGGCGTCTAAACCAGTAGGTGGCAGTAGTGTTCTTTGACAAGCATGGATACTTGCTCAGTAAAGCACATTCAAATGAAAAATTACTCTGAATTCAAAACACTTATTTATTGAACAGGATGGAATAATTTCATATTTAAGTGCACTTTTCCTTTAAGGGTGTTGCTCAGGGACCCGGAGTGACAGTCTCTGTGGGGGTGTGTGGGACTTGAAATCAGAGCCTCTGGGACCAAAGTGTAATTCTCCAACCACTAGGCCACCACTCTCCCACCAGATGTGTGGATGCATCTATAAATAAATTAACATGGCTAAAAATAGAACTAAAACCTCTAAACCAGCAAGTGATGTTATAATAGTTGTGTATTTTAGAAATAAAGCTCGAACATATCGGGTCTGTCACAGATCTGTGAACTGAAAAATGCGGCCCCATCCAAGAAACAGAGCCAGGCAAATGAGCTCCGTGTCAACCCCCATGTCAGAGGATGAAGAGAGCACATCCAGTTAGTCACAGTCAGAGAAACAGGACTACACTGGAAAACAGGCCGATCTCCAACATCTATAAAGAAAGGTGTTGATGGCAGCAGCACAGCTTTGTGTCAATGATGTGAATGATATGGAGAATGTTCAATCTGCCTGAGGGGCCTCTAAAGTCCTTATTTTTGGAGGCTCCAGCTTCTCCAGACCAACATAGGATATCTTAAGAGTTTCTGATGACGGAGCAAAATATGGCAGAATGTGCTGAATGTTTCCAGTTTCACTTTCTTCTCCGGATTTTCCAGAGAGACTCTTTGTCTCCATAAACAGATTTTCTTCTATGATTTATCAGCAGAAACAGTCAGACTGCAGTCTGCAGACCACCATCATCTTTAATGCTGCAGCATTTCTCAGCTGAAGCTAAACTCTGCCTGCTGCAGTCACCTTTAATGCTGCTAACTATCATAAACAGAGCATCTGCTGTGTTATTATGTCAGCTCAGTAATTACCGGAGCCTCTGATCTCAGGTTTGTCGGCTCCAAACAAAAGCTGCTTTCAGAGAAGCTGATGTGAAGGAATGAATCCAGGATGATGGTTGTTCACTCAGGTGAAGCCATCCAATCGCTGAGGACAGCGCCTCTCGCAGGTCAATAAACAGCGTTAAAGTTTGTCTCTATGCTTTCCACTCCCTATCAGAAAAAATCTTTTTTTAAAGTTTTAAAACCCTCAGTTGAAAAGCTCTTAAGCCAGCATACCTGTCCTCCCTGCAGCTCCATGTCTCTGATTCAGAGTCTGAGGCCCGCCGGGGGGACAGGAAGTGAGGCTGGAGCCGATGCTGAGCTGATTTACTGGCCGATGAGTCCAGGAGATTTATCCAGAGTCCAAAAACTCTCCAAACTGGCCACGATCACTTTCTCTCATGGAACACTGAGTAATTATGCCCACACGTGTCCTCTGGCTGCTCACCCTGCTGGATTTACTGATGTGCTGAAGAAATTCCTCTGATGGAGCCAGCAGGAGACACCGGGAGGAAAGAAAGAGCAAAATTCTTCAGATTTTACTCTCCAGCAGCAGAAACAACCATTGGGACCATAGGGTCAAACCTTCACCTTCAAGCAAACACAAAAAAAATATTTATTAAATGCAAACAAAAGACCAAACATTAACCTTGAGGGTGCAGAAATTGAGTGCTGCAGTGTCTTAAAGCTTTGGATGCATGTCAGGCATGACTTGGAACTAAGTTTGAAATGGTTTCCTGCCGTTATTCTCAACCTTTTTTTGAGAAACAAAGTTTTTCTGAGAAGAAACTGAAAGACAGACTCAAACTGAATCAGATTAGATACAGTACCCAGAACCAGAAAGATAAAACGTTTCATAATAGTTGATGACAGGAAGCAAAATAGGGGGAAGAGTCAGAGCAGTGCTTTCAACATAAATCTGGGTGTTTAAGACATAAAAGAGTTTATAAACTCAGATGAGGAAACAGCTGGGATCCTATTTGGAGACAAAATGTCTCTCAGTTTGGACATCTTCAATAACAGCGCCTGACCAGGACTAAATGAGCCTTCGCTGAGGTTAAGAACCTTCATATACTCGACACAGACGGGCTCCCTCTTCCGGACAAGATTTTGCCATCCACATACACCTTAAAGACAAAAGAAATTAATTTAAGGACCAGAATGTTCACATTTTAGATAAAGAAGACAGGTGGTTTGAAAGAGGTGTCCAAAGGCAAAGCCATTTATGGTAAAAGAGAAAGACCAACCTTAAACAGAGGGGTTGGGCCCAGGTTTCAGTTCTCACAAACCTACAACACAGCGATACAGTTAATTCCTTCCCGATACCATCTCAACCCCCATCGCCAGGTCAGCCAGGCCAACAATGACCCTTAACAACTGCCTTTTCAGAGGAATGGGCCAATATTGATATATTGCAGGCCAATAACAACCTCAAAGACTCTCATTAATAAGAGGTGGAGCTGGTTTTCCAGCTTCAGTGTGCATGTTTTCTAAGCCATTACACAGCTTTTGTTGGGCTACTCTATAAAAGCCTGGAACTCGACGCTAATCCTGACATTCTGAATTGAGAAAGCTTAATGAATGGGAAGCGAAACATCTTCAAACTTGGAAAGCAAAATCCAGTGGTCTGTTAGACAAGCTAAGCAGTATCAGCCGTGCTGCTGCTTCCTGTTTGGTCATCCCACCGACTTGGCGTGCAGAGGTGCGCATTCTGCATGATCACAGATGGAGCATGGCAGCAGCAGCAGGGTTGAAGGTAGGGGGAATGATCCGGTTCTCCACATGCTATCCTGGAAATCGAAGGTTTCTGCCCAACAGTAATGATGAACTGCACAGCAGCATTGTATGTCCATCAATTATTGTATCTAGGCTAGAGCTGTCAGTGTGCTAAAAAATCTGGTTGTTAATCAAAATGTAACTTAAAGCCAACTAAAACCCACCTTAAGCTTTCAATTAAATTCAATTAAATCTATTTTATTTCTATAGCGCCAATTCACATCACATGTCCTCTCAAGGCACTTTACAGTTCAACAGATCATCCAGTCAGATTGATTCAAAGGTTTCTATCTAAGGAAAACCAGTTGATTGCATCGACTCATTGACTCGAATGCAATCCCTCACACATAAGCATGCTTGTAGCGACAGGCGAAGGCGAGCTCGAGCTCCCATGTCAGAGGATGAAGAAGAGCACATCAAGCCAGTCACAGTCAGAGAAACAGGACTACACTGAAAAACAGGCTGATCTCCAACATCTATAAACAAAAGTGTTGATGGCAGCAGCACGGCCTGATATTTCTCTCAGGATGGAGTCACAGCCAAACAGGAACAGACCAGAATGAAGCTACTATGAGAAGAGCAGCTTTGCCTCTTCTGTCACTATCACACATCAAAATGACTAAAATGTGACTAAAACTAATAATAGATTTAATATTGAAGACCAAGACTAAGACTACCCAGAGCTAAGATGGCTGTCAAAAACAACACTGTTCCACTGAGAGTCCAAACCCAACCATTTAACCAGTCAGCGCTTCCGGTGTGATTAAAGGAAATGCTGGAAAAGTCTCTGCTGTGTTTATTATTCCCAACAGGGAAACAGGATAAACAGATCATTCTTTCTTTCCACTCTTTGGAGTTCAGTGTTTGGTTTATTTCCCTGGCTTTAGAGTTTATTATCTATGGGGCTAAGTGTCCAATAAAACGATCTTAAATGAAATGTTTCTATCCATGTCTGTCTTCCTTCTTTTCTACTGACTTTTAAAGATTTTTTTAAAAAGGAGATTTGGTGTCTCTGCTTCCTGAAAAAGCTTCTTGATTTCTCTTTTAGACTCTGATACAATTAAAGGCCCAGGATACGTTTATTACCAATGCTTCATGTTTGTATATGTCTACGGAAGCCCAGATATGCCAGTTAAAGAAAAGAGGAAGTGCTGATGCTATTCGTCTCAACTGCAAAAATAGGTTTACATTTTTTCTTTTTTACATTCTAGTATATAAACACTAAAATTAGAAGTAGTCACACCCTCTGAATGGTTACACATTTGCTCATGTTCTAAAAAGACTTAACTTTATATAAAAGTTTATAAAGGAAAAAAAATATTTTCTGAGATGTTTTAACCACCTGATATACATTAGAGTGGAAGGAAATAATCAACTTTTTATGGACAGAAATCTAAAAGGGTTGACAGTCTGTACTTCGGCCGCAGGTCCTCTGGGTTTTTTCTTCTCGAGCTTTTAAAATCTATACCCTATTAAAATAAAAATAGAGTTTTATTGATCTCACAATGAAGAAACGAACCTGCGGATTTAACCCATCCCCTTGGGGAGCAGTGGGCTGCCATCTTGGGGCACCCGGGGAGCAATCAGGGGTTAAGAGTCTTGCTCAGAGATCTAGAGTGGCAGTCTTTGGGAGTGGGTCTCAAACTCACAACCTCAGGACTCTAAGCCCTATGCCCTAAACACTAGGCCACCACCTATTATTAGTGTTGTGGTTTTCCATTAAAAAAAATATACTTATTTCATCCTAAAGGGAAATTAGACAATACCTTGTGGGCAGTTTTTGATGAGATGTTATAGGTGATGATGCTGCTGGCAGGAAGGATCTTCTGTAGTGGTCTGTCTTTCACTGGAGAGGCCTCTGACTGAAGACACTGTTGATGTAAAACAGTCTGATGAGGAGGATGCTCTGTGTTCTTCACTTATTGATCAGGGTTTCTGAGGGTCATTAAAAAAAGTTAAGTCATTAATTATTAGTCATTAAATTTATTTTTAAATTAAGGCTTTAATTGGAATAAAAGTTCATGAAATATGATTATCGTAGCATTTAAAATGCTTAAAAAAAAAGTTTATAAAAATAATTTTGTCAGATATATTATCTCAGATATATGTGGTTCCGCGTGTTTGAGTGGAACTGCTTCCGGTTGATTGTAAAGCTGTATGTTCAGAAAAGAAGCTTGAACGCAGAGAAAAAGCTAGAGAATGGGAATATGGTAATTTTAGGGAAGGAATTCGGCACATGGCTGCAGCCTGTCGACGGTAAAGATGATACACACATGTGTGTGTATATATATATATATATATAGAGAGAGAGAGAGAGAGAGAGTGTTATTCATTCTGAAGGATTGTTCTTTGTGAAATAATCTCCTGAAATAGAGGCAGCCTTTTTATTAGCTTGTTGAATTTTTCTTTTCTATGTTGTTTCTCTTCTCTTTTTTGGATTTTAGGTCTGCCATATTCTGTCATTTTTGCTGTTGTGGGTTTCCCATATTAGTTTGTTTTTTTACCTTAGTCAGGTGTCTTTTTAGTTCTTTTCTCTTTAGAGCTGAAACCATTAATCAGATTTATGATGATTAATCGATTGTTAAAATAATCAGTAACTAATTTGTAATCGATTAATGCGTTACCTGGATTGTAGGGACTCCCAAACCTGCCTTTAGCTGACAGAGTGACCCACTTAGAGTAGTAATTATACCTAGATTGTAAAAAAAAAAAAAAAAAGTAAAACATTTTTGCATTTTTAGATAAAAAAACTTGTTCATCTACCAAAATATGCTCTATCCAGAACTCCTCCAGTGGAAACGTTTTAGTTTCACCTGGTTTAATTTAGCAAAAAATCTTCTTCAAAACCTTTAGCTATCCAATTATTAATCGATTAATCTAAAAAAATAATCAACAGGTGAATCGATTTGCAAACTAAACACCAGTTGCAGCCCTTTTTTCTCTTGGTTATTTATTTTATCATATTTAGTTTGTTTGGTTTTTACTCGTTAGTTTGGATTTTTGGTTCTTCCAATAGTTTTTTTCCTGGCACTGTTTATTTCAGACCATTTCTCCCTCGGCAATAACCTTCTAGTTATTGGTGAAGTTTTCTTTTTTATTAGTTTTTGCACCTGTTTTTGCTAGTTTTTTCAGCTCTTCAGCTGTTTGCGATATTTTTTAAGAGTTGAACGAAGCAACAGCTCATACTATACGACCAAACCACAGGGTTGAAAAGTTCACAGCTCACGGTGTATGTTCTCACACTGTGAGACATTCTCTGATGTGATCTACCTGAACAATCCTTGCGCATTCCCACTGAACAATTTGCCCACAACCACCTTAGGATGGCCGAATGAATTTCAAACATGTTTGATTTAGGGTTGTGGTATCGCAACACCCATGACAATACTCACCCCTAGTTTGATTTTCTCCTGACCTTACAATTCCTGATCAGGAGGTGGTCATCAGAGGCTGATCGTCCCCTGTACACTACACGACACCACAATTAGGCTGAAACCCATTGTCGAAAAATTCTCACACTACTAAAAAAAAAAAAAAAATGGGCATTCGTGATAGTGTATGCCTGGCTTTAAGGTTTTAGTCATTTGGCCAGTATCTATCTGGTCCTCAGTCCATTTTCCATCTCCTCGTCTGTTTTGTCTTCATCTGCCTGAAGGACTTTATTGAAGTCCACAAACTCACCAGTCTTCCTCTGAGTATCGGTCTGCGTTCTGGTCCAGAATAATCGCTCATGACAGAAAGTTCGGACTTAGCAACAGGTGAAATAGCAACAAACAAACTTCTAATCACTCATTTAGCTGCAGTAAACTCTCAAATATAGCAACTTACTCATCAATGACGCACACTTGTAAGGCGAACACATGTATTTTCCAAGTCTCTCCCCCGTGTTTGCGCATTGGTTCAGCTACCAAACTTCCATATCAGATATCAGCAACATCTAGGGTAATACGATGACGTCATCAATGCCCTAGCTACGGAATGCCTTAAGGGGCAAAAATAACGCTGAACAAAAATCACAGAACACAAACATTAGTCCTCAACATCGAACTTAAACTACTTAAGGGTTTTCTGAACACCCAGAGTGGAGGCTGTGGGGATTGAAGCAGGTATTTGCAACCTTCTCAGAGCACAAGCGCACTCCTCTAACCACTAGACTGACACTCCCCCAAACAATGATGTGTTCATCAGAGCTCTGTAAAATGTTCAAAGCTTAGAAAGTTGTTTCAAAGCTGAATCCTGCTTCAAACTGAACCAGAACTCCTCATTGTCCCATTGGTTTCTTTGTCCTTACAATGCTAGTTGTTCTCTGGGGGTTTACAGTAAACTTCTGATGGCTTCAAAGTACATTTGCTTTTACCAGGAGGCCGAACACTGAAACATCATGAATCATATCCCCTATGTCTTTTCTACTTTGTATCATTCTTTGGTGGCAGAAATCATCAATGTTTGTTAGAAAGTGGTTCAGAACAGAACTGGGACATGTGAACATGAACATTCTGATGGTCCTAAAGATGACAAAGAAAAAGCTGAAGATCCACAAACCAAAGAAAAATGGTTCCCAGTCTTCATCTTGGTGGTTTGTCTGTCTCTGTTGGCCTGATTGGCAGTCTCGGCATTCATCATCAGCTGGGCATGAAGGGACGCACCCTCCTGTTGCATCAAAGCTGTGACATCAGCAGAAGAGTTGGTGAAGGTCGGAAATATCGGACTGGTTTCCGCTTCATGCCGAGCTCACAGAGGAAACAAACGTTTTGCATTCAGAGATTATTTATTCAATCATTTGGAGGAAGACTCTGGAGCAGATTTTCAGCAGTGTGCTTTAAAAATAGATGCAAGGCTGCACCAGTAGGAGAAAGGCCTGCCGCACCGGAGGCCCACACAGGAAAAGTCGTCACGTCACCCCCCAACCAGCCACAGGAATACCTGGCTGCATACGCTCCGCAGGAGTCCAGCAGCTCCGAGACGACCTGCATTCCTGCAAGCTGAGCGCACCACCAGGCTTTGAAGTGGATCAGACCACAACAGAGCCCAACTTCACGGGGGTGAACCTGGAAAAGAGGAACAGCTCGGAATGATTATCCAGCCTGGAGACTGCAACAGGATCCACTCTTAACTCTGAAGCTTGTTTACAGTCAGGAGGCATCGTTTGCTTCTCTCTCCTTCTTGTTCTCTGGGATCTAAGTCCAGAAGGTCCACTGATTCTTCATGATGTTCAAACTTGGTGCAAGAAAAAGTCTCAGGAGGTAATATAAAGAAATAGTTATTAGGGAGAGGCAGTGATGGAAAACATGAGCACAATGAGGCCTGAAGGTTGACGACATCTTGTTGTACTTTGAGAGGGTGAACTTTTTTTCAGTGGGTGTATTCTCAGGGCGTCGCCCTTCATTCAGCCTCCTAATCAAACACCAAAACAAAGCAGACGCCTCCACGCACCTCGTTTGCCATCTCAATTTGTTCTGAGGCCGCTGAGGCGTGTGTTTGGGTTTGCCTCAGTGAAGCTGTTAACACACAGCTCACTTTTACACGCTGTCATTAAAAGCCACACTCTTTAAAAAGGCCCACTTTTATTTTTAGCACGTCTCTGTTGAAGAAGTGGCTTTGGCTGATCCTTCAGACGGAGTAGAATTACTTCTTTAAATCCTAGGAGCTGAATCTCCCAGTTTAATACCAGTTTGGTATCTGTTCAGATGCCCACCCACCTTCCCAACGTTCCAGACCGGCTCAGACAAAACATCATTATGACAAACTGAAAGCAGACAGGGTTTTTTTTTTTTTCATCAGTTGGCAGAGCCAAAGAATCAGACCCAGAACCGCCCAGCCCATCTTCAGATCTACACTCCGATCCAGACTCCAATCCCATCCGTGGGAGCGGAGACGCACCAACATGTGGTCAGAGGGAATGCGCTTTTGACCACAAAGTGTGTGAAGAGACATATTCCTCCATTTAACATCTGACACCAGAAGATAAACAGCCGACAGCTTTCCACTAAATTTTCCACTCAGATGTGTCCCCAGTGGGCTGTTTGCTCTGTCAGACCAGTTCAGACTATTGTCTAGAGTTTCATTCTTCACATGAGAACAAGCGTGGAAAACGTTTCAAAACAATCCTGTTTTAAATGCAGCTCCTGAGGGTTTCACTTGTCCTCTAAAGTCTTTAAAAAATATTTAAGACTTTGGAGAAGAGAATCTTTCTGTCTGGATCTATCTCTCCAGTTTACCATCCCTGGAACAGAACCGTAGTAGATCCCTCCAGGGTTTCTATCATCAGTCACTTTTATCATTAAATCTAAAGCAGGCATCAGAAACATTTTTATACAATAAACAGCCTCGTTTCCATCAGTTGGTTTGGACTGAATCAACCAGTGTAGTTCAAGTGGCACTTTCCAGAATTCTACAGACAAATAACAATAATAAACAACATGGTGTTTACCAAAAAAGAAAAAGAGGCATTTAAAAAAAATTATAATTATGTAAAAAAAAAAATACGGGACCAACAATAGAACCCTGAGGAACTCCAACCCACTTTTTATGCAGCCAGAAATACCTGTTTAGTCAACAATGCACCAGAAATGATTCTTTGGTTTTAATTAGAGAAAAAATCTGGTCACATTCAGAATTCAAATTTCTGAAAGTACTTTAAAGGAGAAGTTCGGTTTTTTACACTTTAAGCCCATTTTCTGTAGTGTCCAGGATGAAATCGAATGAAGGACACCAAAATTTTGACAATTGGTCCTGTCTCTCTGCTTTTTGGCTCATTTAGAATCACCCTGGCTGCTTTAGAATGGCTAGCATAGAGCATGTCGATAATGTCCTTAAAACAACCTTAAACGTTCTTTTTTTAAATATGCTACTCACGTGTAATGCGTCAGCGCTGTTCAATGGCGTTCAAAAACTATTAAATTGAAGAAAAAAGCGATTCCTGTAGTGTTTTATTTAGCATTTGTAAATCCCATGAGTTCTGTAGTAATAGTCAATATGCAGCTGCCACGGAAAGCGGAAATGGGGCCTGTTTACACAGTTGTAGTCTTTTTAAGCTTCACTCTGTGTGACTCCGGCGTCGAGAATCAAGAATCCACCTTTAAACATTCCATTTTCAGAGTTTTTAAAGTGTTTAACAGAGACGTTAGCACCTCTGACGTCGGAGTACACAGAGTGAAGCGAAAAGACTACAACTGTGTAAACAGGCCCCATTTCCGCTTCCGGTGGCAGCGGAATATTGACTTCCAGCTACAGAAACTCAATGGGATTTACAAAATGCTAAATAAAAACACTACAGGAACGTTTTTTCTTTCACGTTAAACTTTTTTTGGAACGCCATTGAACAGCTGACGACGACACGGTGAGTAGTATATTTTAAAAAGAACGTTTAAGGTTGTTTTAAGGACATTATCGGACATGCTCTATGCTAGCCATTCTAAAGCAGCCAGGGTGATTCTAAATGAGCCAAATAGCAGAGACAGGAGCAATTGTCAAATTTTTGGTGTCCTTCATTCGATTTCATCCTGACACCACAGAAAATGGGCTTAAAGTGTAAAAACCGAACTTCTCCTTTAAGTATGAAAATTATTACATACTGTTCAAAAAATGATGTGTTTTTGATTAAGGGTAGTTTCATTTAAATGTGCTACTGCAACCTACCGCTTTGTGGACGTCACGGTGTGGTATCGGCTGTTGATCAAGTCCCAGTGCTGTATCTGGTGTTTTGTCACAGCGCTATTATCCAAGTCATCTTGAAAACATTCTTCTTCCAAAATGTTGGCTACATATTACGTGTTTTCTCTGGTCAGAAGTTCGATGGCAAATCCTCCCTCTTCAAATTGGCAATCCAACGATGAACCCGTCTGTGGAGGATCAGGAATCGGAAAGGTGGATTAACCATTTTTTGTTCTCTTTTACCCGATGTATTCCAACATCCAGCTTCCATGCATGTGGGCATTGTCAGTTTCACTATAGCTCTGGTGAATTTTAATTGTGAAGTCCTCTGGAAATCTTCAATAATTGTTGTTAAAGATAGGCTCTCTGTGTCTACACCTTGAAGCCTCCTCTCTCTCTCTTTCGTTTTATTTTTTTAGGATTATTTTTATTATTGGCCACAATTGTGTTATCAATCAACCCAAAAGACTCCTTCGTATCAAAGTTTCATATTTTTGGAAGTTGATGTGTTTTTTTTAGATTTGTCCATTTTATGATGATGCCTGTGTGTGCAGGTAAATATTACTGTGCAGAAATATTAGGCAACGTAAAAAAAACAATATATACCCATCTCACTTGTTTATTTTAACCAGGTAAACCCACATAACCACTAAAAATTCAGAAATAAACTTTTGCAACATTCAGAAACACAAAAACCCAATAAACCAGTGAGCAATATAGCAACCTTTCTTCACCATGATGATCAAAAGCCTTCCATCCATAGATTCTATCGGTGTCTTGATCTGTTTGTGATCCACATTGCGTGCAGCAGCCACCACAGCCTCCCAGACACTGTTTTCCCTCCCTGTAGATCTCACATTTCGTGAAGGACCACAGGTTCTCCATGGGGTTCAGATCAGGTGAACAAGGGGGCCATGTAATTATTTTTTCTCCTTTTAGACGTTTTCTGGCCAGCCACGCTGTGGTGTATTTTGATGCATGTGACGGAGCATTGTCCTGCATGAATATCCTCTTTTTCTAGAATGATGGCAACTTCTTCTTGTACCACTGTTTCAAGAAGATGTCTTCCAGAAACTGGCAGTAGGTCTGGGGAGTTGATCTTGACTCCATCATCGACCCGATAAGGTCCCGGAAGCTCATCTTTGATGATCCCAGCCCATAGCATTACCCCACCTCCACCTTGCTGGCGTCTGAGTCGATAAGGAACTTGCTGCCCTTTACTGATCCAGCCTGCTGCCCATCCATCCATCTGGCCCATCAAGACTCACTCTCATTTCATCAGACTAAAACACCTTGAAGAAATCAGTCTTCAGATATTTCTTGGCCAATCTTGACGTTTTGTCTTGCGTGTCTTGTTCAAAGGTGGCCTTTTTTCGGCACCTTGTGCATCACGGCACTCCAGACATGTTGCAGCTCTGAAATATGGCACAACTGGTGGCTAATGGCTTCCTGGCAGCTTCACACTCCTTCCTTCTCAATTCATGGGGAGTTATTTAGCGTCTTCTTTTTTCAAGACGCTTCTTGCGCCCCTGGTGGCTATATGTGCGATGATTTCGCTTCAAAAGCTTGGCAATTTCCAGACATCTGATCATTTTTGACTTTTTAGAGTCTGTCAAATCTCTTTTTTGACCCATTTTGCCAAAGGAAAGGAAGTTGCCTAATAATTAAGCACACATTATATAGGGTGTTGGTGTCATTAGGCCACACCCCTTCTCATTACAGAGATGCACACCACCTGATTTACTTCAATGGTAGTTGGCTTTCAAGCCTATACAGCTTGAAGTAGGACAATATATATGAAAAGGATGATGTGGTCGAAATACTAATTTGCCTAATAATTCTGCACATAGTGTATATGTACTAAATAATCATAAGAAATGACAACAGATTTATATAGAAATTGTAATCTTATTTAGATCAGAGAAGTTGCTCAGAGTTACAGAGGGCGGCTGCTTACCCACGGGCTCACTTTTCGTGAAGTGGCCCCAATTAACAGTTAAAGAAGCATTTTACACGATTCCCATTTGCCACATCATCACATTTTACATCACACATGTGAACTCCACCCTTATCAAAATATATTCTTAGCTGAAGGACACCGCTCTCATTCCATTCCTAAATCTTTGCCACGTACAGAATGAAGATTATAACTATATATCCGGACAGAGGAACTGTCTTAATTAGATAAACTATTGGGGAAAACATCAGTTCTGACACGCAACAGGGAGCTAATACCAAGGTTTAATAAACTCACACATCATCGATGATAATTATCCTAACATTGTTGTTGATTGCAGATGTGTCTAGTAGTTCCCATTGATTTTGCTTGTAAAGCGGGGAATAGCGCTAGGCTTACCGCTGGAAGATGGCAGGAGGGAGGGGTTACTATATTTGGGTAAAAATGGGCGCTCCCAGACTTGGTGATAAGCAACAAAAATATTGTTTTTATTTTCTTACTGATTAACGCTAAAATTCATTAAATCACCAGCAATCGTATGTTATATTTAGGTATAGATAATGATCTATTGATTATTCCCTTGCTGACCGGACTTTTCCTTTCAGTAAATTCAACCTTACGGAGTTTAACCAGCTGCTGTATGGCTGTCGGGATAATACTATTTTCCTCTGTGTACGTTGAAGAATTTATCAGTTTGGAAAGAGTAACCGAACCGTACCGCAGTAATCTACACATTACAGTATTAATCCATTCCACAGTGAATCTGCTGGCGTCCCGGGACAATGAGCCACTTATTGATGAGAAAGCCATAAATAAGAAGCCTGTGTGTAATAATACTCCGGGCCTGGATCTCGGCAGAGAGCGCCTCCAGTGACTCATGGAAACACTGGAGGATGGATGGGAAAATAACACACAACAAAGGGACTAATTCACAAAGAAAGTGCAGGGAAAATGCCCAACAGATGGAGACTGTGATCAATACTGCGGCTAAGTTTCACATCTGCTCAGAGGAAAGGCTGCAAAATAAATATTCATACATGGCTAAACGCAAGGATAATCTCACTAACACCATTTGCCTGTCGAATGATGCAAGAGGGGCAGCGTTTATTTATGGGCAAAACTGCAAAAAAAAAAGTCTACGTAAACTGATTTTCCCAACTGCCGTCATCTGCTTTAATCATTCAAACTGTGCTGAACTTCTGTTATCAAGATTTCTCCGTCCAGCTGGTCCCTTTCTACCCAGACCAGTTTTTAGTTTTTAAAAAACAAATATTTTGTCAAGAATTTCTTGGTTTTTCAGGGAAAATGACAAACTATCAGCTAATTATAAGCAAAAAAGTTTTTTAGAAAACTGTAAATCAGTTCAACCCTTTGGTAATAAAACTGTTAGCATCCTCAGTAATAAGCTAATAAGTAAAAGTGATTTAAAAGTTTCTTCCTTTCTGTGATGGAAACATGCCGTTTGGATTATTTCTGCAGACATTTCTGTAAGTGTTGTTCCGTTCGCGCACCTGAATAATTTTACAGGCTCATCCATTTTCATCAGGTTCTGACCCATGTTGCTCTCATCCAAACACACAAACGTCTGTGATGTTCTGACATTAATGGATCAGTCCTTCCTTTGATGTCAGGATTTAAAACTATTTACAACTACACAGTCAGAACAGGAAGTTTGAAATCGTTCCCATAGGTCGGTTTATCCAGCTTCGACCGTTAAAACAGAACTGGCAGTAATGATGGACACAGGATCCACCTGAATGAGAACCCATATGCTTCTGCTGGAACAGAATCGACTCCATAAATTTCTCCTTAAAAAAGAATATCTGCTTCATATCTGTGACACAGATTACTGTCCTGAGACGTCCTGGGACGGAGATATTAGGTTCAGAGGGAAACTTTCTGTTTCCCTGCTTGTTCTCAAAGAAGTTTTATGCTACGTTCAGACCGCAAGCAGCAGGGGCAGCTAGTTTACATGTAAAGTCAATGGTTGACGCGCATCAAGGCGTGGCTAAAGGTCCCGCAGCGCATTAGAGCAGCAGGAGCAGAGCCTCACAATGAGCAATGCGCTTCAGAAGCAGCAGTTGGATCATTCCATTTGCTTCACATGTTCGGAAAGGTCCAAACAGACAGCAGCAAAGCATTTGAAAACAAACCATGCGAGGAGCAGTGTTGCTAACTTAGCGCTTTTGTTGCTATATTCAGCAACTCTTCAGACCCCTCTAGCACTTTTATATCAAAAAGTGTCTAGCTGCAGATCTAGCGACTTTTTTCTGCTACTGGAGACTTTGGCGACAACATCTAAAAGCAGCGAACTCTGCTCTCCAGAGCAAGTAGATTGGTAACCCCGCCTCCTGCTCTCCTCTATCTTGTCTGCTGTCATGATTCATGCAGCTATTATTTCATCCAAATGAAAAATGGAGAACAGAGAAGCAGATCATGGCTTGTCTACAGTGAAAAGAAGGACTGGGTTATTTACTTTTGGAAACACAGGAAGGAGCAATCAGCTAAGTGAAAATTTGCTTAGTGAGTTAAAATGTCGCAGTCTTGGTTCTGTTATGTTTTGAGTATTCAGTTTAACTTTCCTCCATGTTTTCTAGTTTTATTGGTTAATTCTTATTTTGTTGCGTTTTCTGGTTATATTTCAGTTCTAAGGTTTTTATTTGTTGCTCCCTGCCGCCCTCTTGTGTTGGTCTCCTTTTTCCCAAGCTCCTTACACTCTACTCCTCACACCTGCTCCCAATCTGCTTGTTAGTCCTCTCTTTGTTCAGTCAGCCATAAATACTCTCCTTGGGCAGTTCCTCTGTGTTGGTTCCTTGTTTTTATCATGTTTGATTTTTTTGGAGTTTTGGATTCCTGCCTCAGTTGTTTGCAAACCTTTCATTAAATCTACAAAAACTCACATCCGCCTCCTTGCCTTTGTATTTGGGTCCTCAAACCACAACCAAACCCTGTCAGAAAAAACATAGATCAATTATTCTATTAAAATGTCTATATCTGTATAATCGGTCTCTTTTAGGGGCCTCTCTTTGCCTAAGGCCCCCAATTTCCTAAATCTGCCCCTGCCTGTGAAACCAATCCGTGCCCAATTAGGACCAAATGTAGTAAAGCCACTCTCTGACATTGTGCGCAGCAGCAGCACAAGCGTTACATATATCTGCAGTTTACTGGATGTAATCTTTGATGCTCTTGAGGTGGGTCTGACCTTAATGTGAACAAGCATCAAAAATGAAGCAGGAAGATGCCTCTTTGCTGCTCAAACCGTGTTCGGTGTGAACATAACATTACCGTAGAGGTGAAGCGGCTCTTTTCCCTGCTGACTGAGCCTCTCACCCTATCTCTTAGGGAGAGCCCAGCCACCCTGCAAAGCATCATCATTTAATCCGCTTGTATCCAGGATCTAACTCTTTTGGTCTTGATCCAGATTACAGGACCATAGTTGGGGTTAGGAAAAGAAAAGACTGACCAGTAAACCCAGAGCTTTGCTTTTTCACTCAACTCTGTCCTCTCCATAACAGACCAGTGCAGCGTCCGCAGTAAAGCAGCAGCCGCATCGATCCATCTATCGATATCCCGCTTCTTTCTACTCATTGCTGAAGGGGATAAACCACCTTTTTGCGGTTGAGAGCTATGGACTTGAATTTAGAGGAACTGATCTTCATCCCTGCAGTTTTGCATTCAGCTATACACGCCCGAGTGCATGCTGTAAATGGCCCTCGACTCTGCAACATCACTCCTCAGGTTACCACGAGGGACACGGTCAAATGCCTTTTCCAGGTCCACAAGAGAGTCCGTCATGAGCGAGTCTGGCTCAGAGCACCCGGCCTATTCTTCCACCAGGGAATGCATGTCCTGCTGAGGAGATCCTCAGAGTATTCCTTCCATTGTCCAGCCATGTCTTCGGTTCAGGTCAGTAGCTCCCCACTCCCACTAAAAACAGTGTTAGCAAAGCACTGCTTCCAACTCCAGATGTGTCGGACTCACTGTAAAAAAAGAAAGCCAGTAGAAGGACGTTTCTCTAAATATCTTGACAGTCGTTAAGTGGGTGACGTGGTACAACTCAGTGACGACACTGGTGAATGTTTTAAAGGTAAAACCTTAGAAGTCTCATACCTGTAAAGATGTGTTTATTTAAATCTAGCAGATCTTTTCAGGCCTAATTTCTGTGCTCCTGCAGCATGTGAGCAGCAGTTCCACACAGCGACAGGCTCTGTTGCAGCAGTATCCCTTTCCAGAGCTTTTTTTTTTACTGGATTTTCCTGCCTTCATGAGCAGTTTTGGGGATTTCTCCGTGTTTGGACGGAGAGGCCGCCTGTCAACACAACCTGTCAACAAAACCGTTTCCATGGCAGCGACCAAATTGGAGGAAAAAGGCACCAGCGATTGAGGCCAAGCGGCATGTTGTCGTGCTGCTGAGTGGATTTCTTCGAATACGGGGGTTAGGGGGATATTTGAAACGTCACAACAAGTTAGACTGACAGATTCTCTCAGAAACATAAAGATGGATCCATATTTTTAGTCCGTGAGGCAGACACCCTGTCTACTTTTAAGGCTAGGCTTAAAACTTTCCTTTTTGATAAAGCTTAGAGTGGCTCAGGTTATCCTGAGCTATCTCTATAGTTATGCTGCTATAGGCTTAGACTGCTGGAGGACATAGGGACCCCTTTTTCATCATTCTGCTTCATTCTATCTCTATTCTCCCACTCTGCACAATTTGTTAGTTCAATCTGTAATATTATGCTCTCTCTGATTTTTCTCATAGTAGCTTCATCAGGTGACTTGGCTCTATATCGGAAAGAAATATCAGCTGTGCTGCTGCCATCAACACCTTTGTAGATGTTCGAGATCGGCCTGGTTTTCAGTGTAGTCCCGTTTCCTCTGACATGGGAGCTGGCTTGGAGCTTGTCTGCCTGGCTTGGGCCGCCTTTTGCAGTTGCTTTTCTATCTCTGCTTCTGTCTCCTTGAACCCCAGTTGGCCTCGGCAGATGGCCGCTCACACTGAGCCTGGTTCTGCTGGAGGTTTCTTACTGTTAAAAGGGAGTTTTTCCTCTCCACTGTCGCTACAATTTCACTGAATGATCTGGTGAACTGTAAAGTGCCTTGAGGCGACATGTGTTGTGAATTGGCGCTATAGAAATAAACTGAATTGAATTAAAAATAATCAGAACCAACAGGCAGGATTGCAAACATCTCTGTTACAGTTGGGAACATCATCAGCCCTTAGATCCTGATGGGAAAACACCCAGTTTGTACATATTTTACAAAACTCTACAAGCTTGGAGGAGAACCTGCATCACATGGATGAGAGGGCTCCTGAACTTTCCCTCATTAGTTAGACTTTCTGGGTCTTTCAGAGGACCTTTCAGAACATCTTCATCATCTTTGCCCCGGTCCGTTTTATAGAGGAGTGATGCTTCCTGGTTTTCTGCCATCTCTCAAAGTAGGTTGGTTCTCCCCATGTCTCTGTTCAGACCCAGTTCTAAAGAAGCCTCCTCTTCATCTCTGTTCTTCATCACGCCGACTGATGCTTCACAGGCGGGATAATAAAGTCGAAGCGACATTGCTGCAGCTCAGATGTTTCATTTCCACTTCTCACTGACACGGTAGAAAGTTTATGGAGTCGACCACTTCAGAGGCAGGAGTTCCAGTTTCACTGCGTCTTAAACCTGAACTGGGATCAGGTTTTTCTAATGAACTCCGCCGGGGAGGTCTGCTGCTTTTACTGAGCTGTTATTTATTTAATAACCACTTTTTCACAGTTGACATGAAGGCGAGAGGCTCTTGGTTCTGATCACAGATACAGGCGCCTGCGGCCCAGATCCAGATGTTCAGCTCTGACTAAAAGACATGTTATCAGCAGCTTTAAGTCCAAATCCACAGATTTTCATCAAAGCAGATCTGTAGTTGTCAGCTCAGTGGTGGAGGTCTGAAGAACACCTTCAGTCTTCTCCTTCTGTGGCTTGATGTAGAATCTGTTCTTGTTGTGGCTCCTCCAGTGATGCTCCTCAGACGTCTCACACTGGGAGCGCGTCTGGAGGTCTTCTGCTCGGCCTCCGTTTGTATCTCTGCGTCGCAGTAACTGGATCCAAACCTCAGGGATGAGACGAGAGCTGAGCAGAAATGCCTTCTGCTGCTCCACATCCAGATGTTGGCTGAAATCCCGTGGTCCCAGCTGGATTCCCCAAACGTTTCTCTTTGTATAATTTGTTTTTTTAATTTACTATAAATTAGTGAGACAGCAGCTACTGAACACCAGGACCCCTTCAGTCCAGTAACACTTTAATATCAAAGGGAAATGAGATGCTTTAGAAGCTCTCAGAGTCAGACTAAGCGAGGCCCTGACTAGACTATTAGGGGCCACGCTTCCAGCTAAGCCCAGGTACCACCAAAGTTAAATTGATTATAAGACAGTAAATGACAGTAAACTCATTAAATTTAATATTTAATAAATGAGTATCACACCTGACACAAAACCATGTCAGATTCCCCTCAGAGCAATAGCCTCCAGTTCAATCTGAAAAGCTCACATGGAAAGAAAAGGCAATTAGAAGATTTTTATTAGGGATGCACGATATTGGGATTTTGGCCGATATCCGATATGCCGATATTTTAAAACTCACGTAGCCGATAACCGATATCGATACCGATGTTAAAGCTGGACAAAAATAAGTAGTCATTGAAAATAGCAGTTTTGTTATCCATTTCTGACACTTTGAAAAATAATATACTCAAATATATTTTCATATGCTGATATCAAATAGATTTTTAAAAACGTGGTATCGATCTATTTTACTTTCAAAATCTCGTGAAATTTCATTGTTCTGTTACAAACTCTCGTGATATTTTGCAAATTCTTGTGAGATTTTGTTAGTAAAATAGATCGATACCGCGTCAATATATCAACATCTAAAAATATGGCAAAATTGTGTGAATTTTCGATTCGTAGAGCATAACCCATTATTACATATATAGCAATATTTCATTAGTAAAAGAGATTGATATGGTGTTTTTAAATGGCAATATACGCATATGAAGATATCGATATTTTAAACAATATTTTCCCTGCCTTTAGAGTTTAGTTTCATTTTAGACTTTAGAAGTTTTTAAGTCTTTAAAAAATACGTTTTTGAGGAAGAAGAAGAAGTAGTATTTATTATTTATTTTTTTTAGACTTTAGAAACCCAGAAGCTGATCAAATATCGGGTTAAATATCGTGTGGGGTGGCCATGTCCGGACATATTCAGTTTTAAGGCCGAGACCGATACCAACAGGGGCCGCATTATATCGTGCATCCCTACCTTTAACTTTAGTTCAGTCAGTAATTATCTAAAACCTGAAGCAGGAAACATAGTGCAAAATAGGCTTTTGATATGCATAAACAGGAGTAAAGAACAGGGCTGTTTCCTCCCAGGCCTGAAACTGGTATTGGTGGATTGGAGATAGATGAAGTTGGTCAGTCTGTAGACCGCTTAACGAGCTGAATGAAGAGATCTGGTGGACTGATAATACTAGAGCTTCACTCAGGGACCTGGGAAGATGGAAGTCCAGCTCGAGGATAACATTGCAGGTTGAGAGATCCTGTCACTGATGGGCAAGAATGAAGCTTACAGTGGAGAGAGGAAAAACTCCCTTGGGACAGAGACACCTCCCTAGCAGAACCAGGCTCCCGCATGCATCTTGCTGCCTAACCGCGGTTGAGATGGAGACTTTAGAACGCAGGCAAGAGTCCAAAGAGGAATGACAGCTCTGATAAAGCTTTAGCTATGATGGTGGGAGGAGGGGCTGGAGGTGGGTTGAATCGGGGTCATCTGAATTGAAGTCCGACATGAGCGCAGCCACTGCCTGCGCTTTGGTAGAAAGACATAAGCCCCATTTTGCACCACCAGCGAAAAAGCAGTCAGAGCCGAGACCGGTCCGAGCTTGGGGTCGGTAACCAGGCCAACTCCAGTTTTGCAGCGGCCGTTTCACGCGTCACACACTTATCACCAGTTATCTCGACTCCCTGCTTACTCCCTAGTGGCTTGATGTCGCGGTATTACCTGCTACTAGGATTGGAAGAGGAGGGACTCCAAGCAGCTTCAATTGGCGGTAATGCACCAAGCGCTGTTTGTCAACCGCCGTAAAACCCAAGAAGAAGAAGACGAAGGAGGAGGAGGAATCAAACAAATCAAAAATGATAGCGGCGCCCGTCACATTCAGAAAGTTATGCTTGATTATTATTGCTGTATGCCGGTGTTTCGCGTGGAGTCGAAGCTGACGGCTTAACCTTCTTGTGGATAATACTTGAAAAATTAAAACTTTGGGAGGCCCGAGCTTTCTGGAATGGAGATATTGAATCGGCATGTGTTCAGCCAGTGCAGCGATGACGCGTTCTGCTCATCGCGGCTCTTGTTATCAGAAGGGAGCAAGCCAGGAAAAAGCCGAGCCGAACCCACCTCGGGAACTGGTCTGCAGTTAGCGCGGTCGGGTTATGTCTATCTCGGTTCAGTTCAGGTTGTTTCCGTTCACACCACGACAGAGATTATCTCAGTTACGCACTGAGCTTCGGACCGGTCTACGGCTCAGTTTTTAAGGGAGGTAGTGTAAACGGGGTATAAGATGTGGATTTGGATTCCTTTTAAGATGAACCATGGTTGCTGATTGGACCGTGACGGAGGCGAATAGTTATCGTTTCTTCAGTTGAACTGCTGCATAGGCTCCATTTGTCATATGAGGACAAACTATAAAAAAACAAAAGACCTGTGACCCACAGGAGGACAAGGAAGAGCCATAACCATCAGTGGTTGTTTTTGGATCCATGTTCTGAACGGGGTCCAGTTTTTGAATGTCCGACCTGCCGGAGAGCATTCTATAATAAAATGTAAATAAACCCGATCTTTAAATATATAATTCAAAATATATTAATTAATTATAGATATCAATAATTGGGAGAAAATTGCATGAAGCTTCATGTTGCAGTGAGTCTATTTAAGATCCAAATAATCCTACAAAGATTAGGAAACATCTAAACATTTTATGATGTACTGAAATACCATGATTTTTGCCCACATCCAATCTCATTGCTGGATGCACTGGTCCAAGGTTTTTCACAGCTTTTTTTATTTGCTTGATTAAAATGAAGCTGTTTTGGAAGAAAATAAATTTTTTTAATTATCCATAAAGGTGAGATATCACAGTCAGCGCTAAGCTCCATGTTGGTTTGATCATTTCAAAGATCAAACTGAAGGGGAAATCACCCCTGTAGGAAAAACACCGAAACATATTTTTACCACACTGCTTTTTTCGTGGTTGCCATGGTAACCAATTAATAAAATTCATTGGCTTACTTGTTAAATTTAAACCATGACCTTCCAGTGCTTTGCATAGACCATTGATGGAGGGACCAACATGAGGCGTAGTCTTTGACCCCCAACTCTGAGGTCATCTGAGAATCTTTCATTTTTGAGTATTTGGTGTGCATGCACTTTTAGTATGGATCCTATGTAATGTTTTAAAGATGAGACCCCGGGTGACCTAAAGAAGCTTCATGTTCTCAATGGTCCAGAAACAGTTCAGTCCTTGCAGACAGTTCAGGTGGTCAGAGGCTCATTGGAGCATCAACACCTTTGTTTATAGATGTTGGAGTCTGTCCTGTTTTTCAATGTAGTCCTGTTTCTTTGACTGTGACTTGCTTGATGTGTTCTTTTCATTCTCTGTGTGTTTCCTGGACTTGCAGCCGCCTTTTACAGTTGCCTTTTGTATCTCTGCTTCTGTCTCCTTGAACCCCAGTCAGCCTCAGCAGATGGCAAACAGCTCACACTGAGAGGCTGGTTCTGCTGGAGGTTTCTTTCCTTTCGTTAAAGGGAGTTTCTCCTCTCCACTGTCACTACAAACATGCTTAGTGTGAGGGATTGCCTTCGAGTCAGTGAGTCGATGCAATCAACTGGTTTTACTTAGATAGGTTAACTGTAAAGTGCCTTGAGATGATATGTGTTGTGAATTGGTGCTATAGAAATAAACTGAATTGAATTGAATTGGAGGGTAAAAGTTTGGAGAGCAAATACCTCAAACCAGAACATTTCACTGAGGTTGGAGTAAAGCATCAGTCAACATGCCACCATTTTCCTGTCCTTTTAATCTTCTCCTGCCCCCATGCTGCTCTTAAGACGATAAATCTGCAAACATTGAGACTCCAACTGCCTATTTGTTCAAAATCAGAAATGTAATCCTGTAATTTTCTTTAACCCTGATATCTAAGGTGCTTTGTCCTGCCAGGATGAGCATTACCCTATTATAGTACAGTATCAGATTAAAACCAGAAAATGCCCCTGCAGTACAGTTTGGCTCAGAAACCTGCAGCAGAGATGGCAGAGCTCTTTTCCACAGGCAGATCTGAGGTCAGCCGGGATGACGAGGGCTGCTTCTTTAATCGTTTCTGGCTCCCTCTGACATTCCTCCTCCTCATCTTCAGGAGCTGTCTGCCTGAAATGAGCTGAAGCCTCCTCAGACAGAGGAGGTGGCCTTATTAAAAGTGGCTCCACTGCTGCTCATTATGTTCAGGAGGTGTGGACATGGGAGTATTTATGAGTTCTGGTTCTAATAAAGTGCTGCTTTTAAACTCCAACAAATGGCTGTCATTAAAGCGGACAGAATTCCCCAGAACTCCCATAATAACTGGTGGCAGACCTTCAGCGGGCTCCTGCAGGAGTGCTAAGTCTCTGCCACTTTCAGCTCCCTAAAGCCTGGCCTGGGCTAGAACATCCTCTGCAGTCTGATAACCTGTGCTGCTTTAGACCTGAATCCGTCTGGGTCTGAGATCCATGGGGGGAAAACAATCATGAATTCACTTTCAAAGTTTGTCTAAATGGTCGACGATTAAACCCAGAACATCCTGATGTGGTGCGAGGCGTGATTCCTGCTGCAACCTGACCCAAATAAAAACAGCGAGGCTTGAAACGGAGTAAACGTTGAAGCGGTGGGGTCAAGCTTGAGGGTTCTGGTCTGTGGAGCAGCGTTGGACCTGCTGCTCGGTGCTCACATACTTTCCATCCTTTAGTTTCTGCAGCGGCTGAATGTTTCAAAGAACAAACTAAACCTTCGTCGTTTGGACAAATCTCTGTTTACGACTTCTGCAGGCTGCAGCTGAGAAAATACATCCCAGGCGGGTCAGAACCACTTTCTTTTGCCATTGCATCACAGCCTAAACTCACAGGTGCAGACTAATGAGCTGAGACATCCGGTGTGTCCCGCAGCATTAGGAACTGACCCGGTCCTGGTTCCGTTAAGCAGCAGGGAGAAACCTGGGAGAAGATGAGAGTGCAGGGTGGCCAGAGGTGTGTGATTGGACGGATTTATGTCCATCCAGGTCCATTCAGCAGGACTCAGCTTCCAGAGCTTAACCTTCTTTGTCAGACAGTGGAGATAAACTAAACAGACGCATCTAAAGGACCTGCTTCTGCTTCCTTGAACCCCAGTCGGCCTCTGCAGATGGCCGCTCACATTGAGCCTGGTTCTGCTGAATTGTTCTTTCTGTTAAAAGGGAATTTTTCCTCTCCACTGTCGCTACAAGCATGCTTAGTGTGAGGGATTGTATTTGAGTCGATGCAATCAACTGGTTTTGACTTAGATAGAAAACTTTGAATCAATTTGACTGGATGATCTGGTTGACTCTTTAAAGAGACAATTTAACTTGAGATGACGTGTTGTTAATTGGTGCTAATAAAGAAACTGAACTGAATTGAATCGGACCTCGGGAACTGGAAGTAGAAAATATACCGGAATTTGAATTGTAAGGGGTACTCAAGGTTTCTGAGATTTATTTTGATAATTTTTTGTGCCAAAGTGTACATCAAGTACATGTAAAGGGGAAGTCCGGTCATATTGAGAATAAAAACTTCTGAAAGTACTTTAAGTATGAAATTATTACATTCTGATCAATAAAATGATACAGTGTTTTTATTATTCAGAGTAATTTTCATTTGAATGTTCTTTACTGGAGGCATCCATGTTTGTCAAAGAACACTACTGCCACCCACCTACTGGTTTGTGATCGCAACGCAGTGCGGTATCGGCTGTTGATCAAGTCCCAGTGCTGTATCTGGTGTTTGTCACAAACGCGCTATTATCTAAGTTATCTTGAAAACATTCTTCTTCCAAATGTTGGCTACATATTACGGGTTTTCTCTGGCCAGAAGTTAGATGGTAAATCCTCCCTTCTTCAAGTTGGCGAATCCAACGACCAACCGTTGGCCAGTGGAGGATCAGGAATCGGCTGGAAGGTGAAATAACTCTTTTTTTCACTATAGCTTGGTGAATTTCAATGGTGAAGTCCTCTGGAAATCTTCAATAATTGTTGTTGATTGCAGATGTGTCTAGTAGTTCCCATTGATTCTGCTTGTAAAGCGGGGAGAATGGCGCTAGGCTTACCGCACCGTGACGTCATTGCTGGAAGATGGCAGGAGGGAGGTGTAGAGTTGGGGGGCCTTTTTGTTATCTCCTCTGCTGCACTTACATTAGGTGACTAGGGAAGTGCAGACTTGAAGCCATCTGACAGATATACTGTAATAAACTTCACGTCTTTCCTTAGTTTTTATAACTTCACTCTGTTTCCTGAAAATAATGTTCTAGGCAGACTATTAGTGTATTCGAATTTATCTTCTAGTTCCATTTTTAGTTTGTGAAAATACTGAAACTAGCCTCGTATGTTTGCTTTAAGGTTATTTATAATACCCATCTGGAAAACAACCTTCTAGTTGTTTTTTCTCTATTCCACTTTTAATGCAGAGCAAGGAACTGTTAAAAACATGACAAAAATAGAATCAGGTATTTTATTGGCATCTGCCAAACAGGTCCAGTAAAGTCCAAACTCACATTCTACTTTTGGCAATGCAGCGTAAAGAACAGTCCGCTGGAGCAGAACCAGTGTGGAAAACAGTTGAAATGTCTAAAAGTTCCACATCTTCTCTGCAGCAGCTCGTGTGTAGCTTTCGTTCTTGCATTTGATTCTTCAGACATCTTGTCCTTTTATGCCAACGAGCTTCAACAGAGCATGAACCCTGAGTTAAACATAAACGACAAGCCAGGCCAGGCCGGCCCACGTTTTCTCTCTATGCCACCTGACAGTCATCCACCATCCTCCAGGTTGGGCTACTGGTTATTATGTAAGACTTTTCTTTCTGGTTTTCATCATCCATCCAGTCCCCTTTGGTTTTTCCTGCTCTGATAAAGGCTTCATTGTTTACCTGGACAACAGACTAGACTGGAAACACAACTTTGAGGCCCTCTACAGAAGGGACAGAGCAGATTGTACTTCTAGAGGAGGCTTAGATCCTTCAGTGTTTGCAGCAAAATGCATGAGCTACAGCAGTAACAGCATCAGAGCAAATGACTTACAGAAGCTCAATAAGCTGATATAGAAGCTTAGCTTTATTCTTGGAACTCCTCTAGAACCTCTGGAGATGATTTCACGAAATGAAAAACATTATGAACAGTGAGAATCCTCTTCATCAGACTGTAATGGTGCGTCTGGTTTACATTTAAAGCCTATGGAGGGCCGTCAAGATGTCCCGCGGCATGATTTGAGCGATTGGAATGGTGAGTCTTGTAGTGTTTTATAAGATGAAGCATCAATCAACCAATGCAGTTTATGCCAGAGATAAAAAATCAGAATTTTTGTAGCTGGGTACGCACATCAAACAGAGAAGCTGAGCTAAGGAGACAGATGCTACGTTTCTAGCTGTGGTCTCTACTTCTGCAGAGCTGTCAGCATTAAAACTGAAAAATGCATCTATATAATGTGGTTAAACTGCAGAAGAATTTATTATTTATAAACAAGATAAACTCAACTAAAGTATTTTCAAAATCTGCCCGTAAAGAATGCCCAACTCTACATTCTACTACTTGAAGCTTTTATCACAAACCTATAAAACGCTTATATTCACTTTCATTTACTACAAATGGCCATAAGAAGGATCATAATCATGATGAACTGGGCGGACAAATTACATTTTTAGGGGAACTCTCTAACATAAACATGTTAGTGGGGGAGTGGCGGCCTAGTGGCTAGGGCATAGAGCCCCACCCCCACAGACTGCCACTCTGAGTCTCTGAGCGAGACCTTTAACCCCACACTGCTCCCTGGGGGCGCCACACAATGGCAGCCCACTGCTCCCCAAGGGATGCGTTAAATGCAGAGGTAAATTTCTCCAATGTGAGATCAATAACGTGTATTATTATTAAACTACTTTTCCCCTCGCATCAAAGCAAAGAAAGCCAAACAGTTCTCTAAAATACACCCACTTTTATACAAGAGAGGCAAAGGAAGAGAACAGAGGAACTCAATGGTTCTGATTCACATCAGAGTTCAAGGTGCACATTAGCTGCATATTCCTATTCCTACTAATTAAACCTGGATTTGCCCGATCACAAATCAGTTAATGTTTTTAGCAAATTTTCTCTTTTCACTCAGTAGATTGTAGAAAAAGTATTTTTCTACCACAGACAAAAAATAATTCAAATATAGCTTCTTTAAGTATATTGATCAAAACTTTAAATAGTTATTGTCTAAATAGAAGGGCTGCTCAGTGGCAAAGTGTTTCTTTTATCAGTGATTTCTTCATATTTTTCCAGTCTGACCCAGTCCAAGGCATATAACATTATTTTGCCACTGGTATTAGCTATCATTTTCTCTCTGGATGCAAAGTTTGATCTCCAGGTTTTTTTTATGTCCATGAATTTATATTGTTCTGGATTTTCTTTTCTTTGTTTGGTTCTTCTCCTGGTTCCTGTCATTGAATTTTTCCTGGTCTGATCCTATGCCCTATTTACACTGATTAGTACAGACCGAGCTTGGATCAGTTAAGCTTGCTAAGTTTGGTTCCTATGACCATTTACACATCACACTAGCATGGTTCCTCGCCATGCTATCCAGACTACAACTCTTAAGGCCGACATTACGCAAACAACAATGGCTGCGCCCATAACATTCAGGAACTTATTTGCCTGGATAGCTTCCTCCACCCAATTTTCAATGACGCCTTGGTCTCAGCATCATCCCACGTTGCACCACGCTCTTTTCATGCCATTTATTGTTACTAGGCTGAGAGGAAGTTCGTGTTGTGAATAGGTGAAGAGATCTGTGAATTGCAAAGCAGGACACGTGGAAAACCTGTGCGATAAGTCCGCTGACTGTAAATAGGAGATGACCCGGTCTGCTCATGCGCGCTCTTTGTTATCAGAGAACCGAGCCACAACTGAACCGTGCCGTGTTAGCTCTACGCCTGCAGAAGACACAGACGTCCATCCCCGTGAACACTGGGGCCGGAACTCAATGGGAAAGGAAATTATTCTGATTTCAACCATTGCTTATATTAGCTGCGTTTTATATGAATCAAGATGCTATGACCAACAAAAAATGTGATTGACAGATGACCGTTGATATATGATTTGGCCAAATTTAGGTGTTCAGGCTGACGTAGAACTAACTGGCCTGCAGAAGATAAATGAAAAAACCCCACAGATTTTTAAGATAGGATTATTTTTATACAATATTAACTCTCTCAATTTTGGGACACATCGCCTGATAAAGTACATTTATATACATGTTTAACCCTAACCCTATTTCCCCTACAACTTTAAATTTAGCGTGGTTCGATTGTGTCTGGCACGGTCCTGTTCAGTTGCGTTCCAGTTAAAATAAACAGTTACCTCAGTTAACTTGCTCAGGCCAATCTCAGCACGGATTCAAAGGGGTAGTGCAAGTGGAGCTCTGGTCTCATCTTTTTATTTTGGATTTTACTGGACCTTCTGTGTGTGTGAATATCAGTGGCTTATTGTTTTCAGTTAAAAGAAAGCCTCCTTTGTCCAACCAGTAACCTTCAAGATCATCATGTTAGATTATTTGAAAAATAATTGCTCGTCTTCCTCCCTGTTTTTTTTTCCTTTTTCTGTTGGATATTCTGTCTGGACTGAAGCTGGAGATGGACTCCAGTTCTGGTTCTAATTTAGAGCCACATCACCCCTGAAAACCCAGTTGGAGTCCAGTCATACATCACTGGCCGTTGAAGCCGAACCTGAAGTCCAGCTGTCCCAGAACATGATAGATGATCCATCTTTGAAAGCACTAGTGAATATCAGCTGTGGCATCACACCCTGCGTTCTGATCCGGGGATAAACCCCCACTTCATCAGCAGGCTGAGTGAGAGAAGCTGAATCACCCGATCAAGGCCGCCCGCCTGGGCTGGTCCCACCCGACAGGAAAACGTTCCGCTTCACATCCAGGAACAGACGGTCACTTTTTCCCCCAAACCCAAAGCTAACATCATGACAGAGAGCGTGAGAGGCTGTACAACCGAGCATCCAGCCGTGGAAAAGCTGCAGCAAAAATCCAACAATCTTTAAGGACACCTGGAGTCGGGGGTGGTACTCTGCTGCTCACCCAACCTCCAACAGAGACTGCAAACAGCAACCTGCCAAGGTCTACCTGCTCCTGAGCCTTAATGACATCTTTATTAGTCCAGACGCTCCTGGTGGCGCTCCTCATTGAGTCTGGAAACTCTGGATCATTCCCACTAACACTGTTTACATTCCAGAGAGGGCTGAGGCTAGGGGGCCGGCTGGGACCTGGAGCTGCTGCAGCCGCGTGCGCAGGATGCACTGCTGCTAAATATTCCTAATAATAATCAGTTCAACTGAGTTACATCACACTGCAAACCCTGATGTATATTACCCATTATGAACAATGCAGATATTTCAGCTTAAAACCCTAAAGCAGCAGCAGAGACACCAAGGAAATTCAATTATAGCCAAAATGTATTCATGTAAATAGCTGAGAACATATGTGCTATACATGGAGATCTGAAAATGTATCTGGCACCTGGATGCTCAAAGCAGCGACAGAAAGACGAGGGAAATCCTGCTGATGAAACCCAGAGAGGGGAAAGGAACATTAGCAAGATACAGAAAAACAGGACCTGGATCAGCTCTTTGATTTTTAGGTTAATTATATGTTACCAGTTACTAGATAATTTGGGCCATAAAGTTTTTAAAAAACATGTTTAACCTGAAAATACTTAAAATGTTTTGTGAAACTGGAAAAAAGGGAATTCCTTTTAAATTGAAAAGTGACAAAAATTGAAACCGAAAGAAAAAATCTAAACTGATAAATAGTTTAAAAAGTGAAAAACAATAGATTTGAAATGGAAAATTAGTTTCAACCTGAAAAATAATGTTTTAACTGCTTTATAGATTCCTATTCCCACGGTTCATGTATGGAACAGCTGGGACTATTTTGTCCAAGCACCTAAACCAGGGGGAACCAATTAAAGATCAGTGGGGTCCGAATAAAGAAAATCATTAACCAGTAAAGGTTGGGAGACATTTTTTATTATAATCTGTTACTTTAAACAAAATGTAACACTGAAATGAAATTAGGTGTTTATGCATCCATGATATACGTTGACTTTTTAAATAAAAAAAAATATTAAGAAAAAGAACGTTTTTTGCTTTTTTAAAATCTAAAGTGTTTTTTTGAAGGAAAGAATCATTCTGTTTTTCCGTAAAAGTAAAAATGACTATGATCTGGATGACTGAGAATCTTCATCATCAAACTAATCATTCAGTTTGGTATATAGACAATTTCCCGATTTCACATATTTTATAAAACACCTGAACTGACATATTTTTCTTTCTTTTTTCTGTCTTAATAATGAGAGCAGTGGGCTTTATGCTGCTCTGCAAGGCTTTAAAACTGGGTTTAAATGGAGACTAAGCCATTCTAAAGGCAAGGTGCTCGGCCTTTGAGCCTGGATCCATATTTATTTTTTGATTCTGTTCATGGTGGAGAATCCTGCTTCACAGCAGCAGGTTGAGCCAAACATACTTAGAGTGTGCCATTTCATCTCTTTGGAGCACTTCATTTCACTTTTCTTTCACCAGTTCACCTCACAGTAGTTCTTCCAGCAGTCCACACTTTTTTTTTTTTTTTCTTTTCTCATCATCTTCTGCTTCTTTTCCCATCGCCTGGCTTCTGTTGAACAAACGCAGGCAAGCGTTTGTCTGCTGCTTCTAATAGCAGCAGCAGCATACCAGACCGACAGCAGCTGATTGGCTAATTCGTATCACGTGTAGCCTGGTTCGGGAACACTCTGGAGGCTTTTACCGCAGCAAACAGGAGAAGTGAGGCGCTGCGATTGAAATGCTACACACCGTCAGCGGACAACATGCGCTATCATTTATTAATGTTTTAAATCAGGTAGTTGCCTCCCGGATTAGCACGGGCAGGTAGTGGTTGGATCCAGACCGCTCCGCTAATCCGCGACCTCCTGACCTAAACTGTCAATCGTTCAAAAACACATTCAGTCAAAGCCATGCAGAGGGGCCAGCGATTGGAAACGAAATTAATATATCTGAAATGGAAAACAATCAAAAAATCTGAAAAGGAGTTTTGAAGTCTTTTAAGTTACAAATCTTTGTATGTGTGTGTATGTATATATATATATATATATATATATATATATATATATATATATATATATATATATATATATATATATATATATATATATATATATATATGTTTAGTTTTATTTATTTAAATTGTTTTTTAATATGAAAAAAATTTCTTTTGAACAAACTTTTGTGGCTCTAATTTAACTCCATATATTTAGGGATAAACTATGGCATGTTCTTTGCTTCTCTGTTTGTAGATCATTAGTCAGAAGCAGCAGAATCCCCCGGCTGCTGTAGGCTCTCCATGGTCCGACTCAAAGCCTCGCTCTGCTGAGGGCAGGCGGCCAGACCCCGCTACAACATTTATGAGCAATTAAAAAGCAATTTATCATCCTGTTCTGTAAGGTGCCTAACCACAGTCACACAGTCGCCTGGTCTGCGGTGGGTTTTCTGCAGAGTGGCCCGGTTTTTAATGAAGAGGAGAGAAAAGTGAGGCGAGCTGAAAAACTGTGAGCTGACAGATACAAACATCAGCGCAGAGTCCTAATTCTGGTCAAACACGGACAATAACAGGAAATCAATTCCATGATCTCCTACAGGAGGCGGTAAAGTGCAACCATTTTTATCACGTCTCTGTATTTTTGTTGCTGCGTTGTTTTCATTGCCACCAACAACTATTTCTGTTCACAGTCAGGATGGTGTTTTGGACCATCTCTGACTCTCTGTTCATAAACCCCAACTGAACTGGAGAGAAGTTAGATGCCTGGAGCACCTTCTGTGTGTCCAAATGTTTGCAGTTAGCCCATGTTCCTCAAGCTCCCTGCAATGTTTAAAAGGTAACGCTCCCAGGTCTTTCTGGCATTCCTCCTGTCTACCATGATCTCAAAGAGGTATTCAATAAATCTGAGGCCCTATCCTTACCTCCACACAGACCATATAATTGTTCTATAGATCTTTTCCCTGGTGCCACTCTCCCTTTAAGCCATCTTTTCAACTTCGCTATACCTGAAAGCGAAAGCATGCAAAGATACATTTAGTTTCTAGCAACCGGCAATATTCGACCATCTACCTCTCCCCTTGGTGCGGGATTCTTCTTCGTAACTAAAAACGGATGCTTTCCTTAGACCTTGTGTTGACTACAGAGGGTTGAACCAAGCTTCTATCAAAATTAAATATCCCCTACCCTTCAGATCTTGGCTTTTGTACCTGGACCAGCCATTTTTACTAAGCTTGACAGTGCATATCATTTGGTCAGAATAAGGGAAGGAGACTGCATACAAAAACACCATTAGGTCAATTTAAATATTCAATGATGTCATTTGATCTAACCAATGTCCCAGACATATTTGAATTTATGGTAAAATATGTGTTTTTGGATTTTGATAAGCTTTGTTTATTTAGATGATGTCTTGATTTTCTCCAAGAGCCTGGAAGAGCATAAAAACACGTCCGTCTGGTCATCCAGAGACTTTTGGAAAACAGTTTATTGGTTAAAGCCAAGGAATATTAATTTCATGTTTCACCTACCTTTGCCTTCCTTGGATTCATTCTAGAGAGTGGGCAGGTGAAGTCGGACCCCGAGAAGGTTAAGGCAGTCAGAATGGCAAACTCCAAGAGTGGCCAAGAGTTGGCCTTCTATCGATGCTTCACCAAAGACTATAGCCAAACAGTAGCCCCCCTAAACCAGCTTAACCTCTACCAAGAAGCAGTTTATCTATCCTCAGGAGGCTGAGAGAACATTCCTTGAGCTTAAACAGAAGTTCACCAAAGCACCCATCCTTTCCCAACATAATCTCATTAAGGCAATTTATGGTGGAGGTGGATGTTTCTAATTATCATTGATGATGTGTGAGTTTATTGCATCTTAATATTAGCTGCCTGTTGCATGTCAGAACTGATGTTTTCCCCAGTAGTTTATCTAATTAAGAGTTATACAGTTATAATTCTCATTCTGTACGTGGCAAAGATTTGGGAATGGAATGAGAGCGGTGTCCTTCAGCTAAGAACAAAGTGCAAATATTTTGATAATGCTGGAGACATGGATGTCTCCTCATCTGCTAACGTGTGTGATGTAAAATGTAATGATGTACTGGAGATGTATAAAATGCCTGCATAAACACCTAAAAGTGTTTATCGGGGCCACTTCCCGAGATGTGAGCCCGGTCGGCAAGCAAATGCCTTCTGTAACTCTAAGCAACTTCTCTGATCTGAGTAAGATTACAGTTTCTATCAAAATCTGTTGTCATGTCTCATGGTTATTTAATACATGCAAATTATGAAGTGTTATTTGAAAAGTTTTTCCCGAGTGATCCCTTTTCAGGGAAAAGAGAAGAAACAGAGAGAGCTTCAAGGTGTAGATATAGAGCCTATCTTTATTCGTTCTGATACCGGGGTAGGGGCAGTTCTGTTCCAGAACTCTGAGACGGATGGTAAGCTACAGCCCTGCCCTTCTTCTCTTGCAGTTTAAACACCCGTGAGAGAAACTACAGTGTGGATGTCCTTGAACTTTTGGCCACTAAACTGTTATTTGAAGTGGTAACACTGATTGGAAGGAGCTGTTCACCCTATTGTAGTTTGGACAGACATTAAGAATGCGTCTTGCATCCAAGAAGCTAATCATCTTTGCCTTAGGCAATGCCATTGGTTGCTTTTCCTTACCAGATTTAACTTCATTATCTCCCATAGGTCAGGGTCTAAAAATACCAAACCGGATCCCTTTCTCGACAGTACTCCCATGATGAAGAAGCCCCTACTAAGACTATCATTTCTCCCTCCTGTGTTTTGTGGAACAAGACTTGGAACTGGCCTCCCTGCAGTCTCTTGCAACAAATTGCTGCTCCCAAGTGTCCCTGGGACAACATAGCCTTAGACTGCGTCACTAGGCTAACTTCTAAAGGTTTTACTATTATCCTGACCACAGTAGATCTATTCTCTAAGGCATATGGTTTCCCTAAGGAAGCTTCCTACTTTGTTAGAAACAGTCAAACTCCTGGTGAAGCATGTCTTTCGGCTTCATGGGGATTCCTCAAGAGATTGTATCTCTTCGAGAACACAAGTTTGTTTCTAAAGTTTGGAAGGACTTTTCTTCAGCTCTTGAGAGCCAAGGTTGTTCTGAGCTCAGGGTTCCATCCTCCAACGAATGATCAGACAGAACATATGAACCAGGAGCTTGAGGCTACATTGCTTCCTTGGGTAGAGTACGCACATAACTGCCATATTTCATCTGTTTTTGGTCTTTCTAACCTTGAGGCGTCTGTAGGCTTCCAGACTACTTTGCTCCCCTCTGATGAACAAAATCTCTCACTCACCTCGTTAAAGCACCATATTTGTAAATGCAGGCAGACCTGGAAGAGAGTAATTACTGCTTTGAACTGCACCTGCCAACAGACAAACGTATTCCTGCTTTACACTACTTCCCCGGGCAGAAGGTTTGGCTTTTCACCCAAGACATCAAGCTTATGTCTTCATCTAAAAAACTCTCACCTAGATTCATTGGTCCCTATGAGTGATGTTGTCTGTAATCAGTCCAACCTCAGCCCCTGTTAACTTTTCACCTAGTCTCAAAATTCATCCTGCACGCTATCACCAGCAGGGCTGCAGACATTCTTCGGCTGATGGTCCCACATCGTTGGTAACTTCAGGCCACCTGAGAATCCTCTTTGACTCTAAATTACTTTTTGTTCTCTTTCTTGCCAGCTGATTCCTCTGCTCCGGGTTGAGATTCTTTCCCAGTTGACTTCTAGAAACTCCCTCTGACATATAAAAGTATAAAGTAAAGTTTTTTCTGTGGCTGTGAACATATGCTCCTCCTGCCTGCCAACTCTCCTTTGCCCCTTTGACTTCCAAGGTACACTCAGGACTCAGGACCCCTCTTGGCCATACCTGCAGCTCTTCACATTTAGCCATCTGCAAGATTCTTCATTCTGATTCTCTTCTTCATAATTTTAAGAACCCATAAATCTGAACCTGGTCCTCTCCACCCTCTAGAAATAACTATTTGAAATGAACTATTTGAATTGTTTGCTATGTCTCACTGGTGGTTTTCTGAATGTGTCAAGAAAATTCCCCAGACCATGTCACACGTTGCCAATCTGATGAAGAATTCAGTGAACTTCGCCAGCCCTCTTCCTCCCAGCAGAGCTCAGCGGTTTGTTAAAGCAGAGCTCATTTAGTGTTTTACACACTCCTTTAAATGACTCTGGGGCTGGCTGCTTTCCTGAAGGAGACCCAACACGCCCATAGAGGCGACAGCTTAGCCCTGCATCCGAGACCGCAGCACCGCCGCAGTACACCGTGACTCACCCCGCTACCAATGCTGTCACCTCAACATGAGAATCTGATTAAATCCAACATTATACTCACAGATTCTCTGATTGCAGCACAGACAGCTTCTTTAATGACCAATAAAATCTGTCCTGGGGAACAAATTATCACCATGAGAATTTAAATCAAATTTGTTTCCCCCTTCATGGCCCAAATATCCACCAGCTCAATGACAAACTTGTTTCTTAATGCCGAGAGCCTCACAGCTCTGCATTAGTGGATTATCACTTTGTGGATCACAGGGGCAGAGTCCGTGGACTTGGCATCAAGCATGTGGTGCCTTTTCAACACAGATGGAGATGCCAGCTAATTACAGCACATAAAGAAAAGCAAAAGAAAACTTGTTTTCTCTTCTGCCCTTCAATCCTTCCCCGTTTTACTTCTACCCTTTCGGTATCTTTCGGCTTCTTAGTGATTTTGACGTTTGCTGGAGGATCAGGGTATCTTGGTCAGTCCCAACTTTACAGGGCATTGCTTTTGAGTTATGTCGGGGGTTTTTTTAGAAGCTGGTTTCTCTGTTGATACGACCATAGATTTGAGTTTTAGCTGGCAATCATATTTGGAATATTTAAAAGGTTAAAGATATTAAATATGATGACCACTGGTTTGCTAGCCAAAAACTAAACTGTGCTCTAAAGCTACATTCACACTGGAGGCATTGAACTTTTGCCACTGGATCCTGGAGCGTTGACTAATCAGAAGAAAGGATCTTGCCACGGTGGCTGTGGAATAACATAGCAATGGGTCTAGATACGGCCGAGGCGGTGAGGAAGTGGGGGCAAGTTTGTGCGACAACAGAGGGACATGAGGGCGAAAAAGAGCGGGGATCCAGGTGAAAAAAGGGTCCCAGCGTTCTTGCGCACCTCGCTCTTTTAGCTGGCCCAACTTCATGACTCGTTTTCTGTGTCTGTGCGTTTTTGATGCCCACATTGCCTTCGGTTTAATGGCAGCATAAGAGAAGAAGTAGAAGAAATAAAAGAATCCCAGTGAGGAGATTTTCACATCGCCATTATTTTTTAAAGAGAGAATTTCCTGCATTATAAAAACCTGATTCGCGGGGATGGATCAAATAATGCGCTATTCCAGCTGTCATGCATTGAATTTCTGGACTATGTTTAAAGATCTAAACAAGTAAACCATTTTCATAGTGATTAAATAAAATAAACATGATGTTTCATAGCTGCTGGGACAGCATCATTCCCACTGAAGTATCAGAGTTATTGACGGGAACCAGCTGAAATACAAACTCAAAGGCGGTGGATTCACAGGTAACTTCTCCATCCTGACTGTGAACATTTGGGTCCCGTGTCAGAATTTTCCAGTCTTGGTCTTTGAGTGGATTTGAATCTCCAACTGGACTTGAAAATGTTTTAACGGATCAATTGGTTGAACATGGGAACAGCCACACACCTAGTTAATGTTGCTGAAGGTACGTGATTGTTGGCATGAGGGGAAGTTGGATAAAATTTTAAAGGGTGAATAAAAAAGACGTTTTTAAGAGGAGGAGAAAGTATGACCAATGCTTAAATCTGGCTCATCGGTTGGCTTAGTGTTTCTGAGCTCCAGCCAGTCATGAGGCCTGTGAATGAGAAGGCCGACCCTGTGTTCCCTGAACCCACACAGCCGCTGATTATTGGAGAGCAGCACATAGTTAAAGTTTTTTTTTAAATCACGTTATGGCTCCCGATGCCAGCATGTCATTATTTTTTATTTATCAAGCTAAAGGTTGTAGTGTTTCATGAACATAGCTAACGTGGGCTAACAGGACATGCATCGGTGTGTAAAATTTTTTCGACGATTAATTGTTTAACATAATTAATTTCCTACCAAAGATCCAACCGGCTACATGACACATTTTCAGTCCAATTGGTTGCTGATTCTGATAAATGACGTCCTGCATTAATGTAGTTACAGATGATACTTTACTGTGAGGAAAATAAGCATATGAACACCCTGCTATTTTGCAAGTTCTCCCACTTTATGGAGGGCTCTGAAATTTTAATTGTCGGTGCATGTCCACTGTGAAAGACAGATCTAAAAAGAAATAAAAAAATCATCACAATGTATGATTTTTAACTATTAATAGCTGCAAAAAATATATATATATATATATATATATATATATATATATATATATATATTAGGATGGAACGGTTCACAAAAATCCACGGGCTTGGTCTCAGTCTACATCTGTCTGGTCATCATTTCGGGTTCGTTCGGTATATGCTGATTGTTGCCCGAAATCCCATAAAAGTTAATGAAATTAATGAAAAAATCCAAAAAAATTAATGAATTGTAATTATTTTAATGATCCGCGGAAAAATATGGATCATTTCCACATGTTTTGCTGCTTTGTATTTAATCATGTCGCGCATGCTGCCCTCTACATCATCCAAGGAACTCAGAGTGGAGCGGAGGGGGCCACAGCGGAGGCTGTAGGCTTTGCTTTGAAGCAGCCGGTCTGAGCGCTTAGCTACTGACGGAGGTATGAGGGATTTCGGGTAAGCCTGACATGTTAGTCATGCTAAGCTGTTAGCATAAAACAAAACGTGTTAAAAATAAATGCTTTGCAATTTACCGTTGCTCTTTATCCATTAACTTTCTTTCCGCCGTCATCGTAGGTCACTCTAAATGTAAAGCGCTTCCATACAGTAGACCTATAAAGTTCTGCTGGCGCCTCTTCCAACGTACTTCGTTCTTTCCCACCTCCACCATTCCGACACAATTCTCCATAACTGATTTTTTTCTCTTGCTACTAATCTCGGCTAAGCTGCTTCAGCTTTTCTACTATATATATTGGAATTTATTTAAAAGTGTCTTTTAAGCATCAGCAACATCAGTGTTTGAAAAAGTTTTTTTCCTTTGATACTATGTGCTGCTTATACCTGAATTTACACTTGTTATAGGTACATTGTTAAATTATAAGGTGTATTTAATCTAACACCTGAGTGATTTTAAAGACATATTTTTTGCCCAACTGTGTATAAATTCAAGCATTAAGGGTTCAGTGAGGGTAATTCCCATCCCTGATTACAGGAAGGTGTCTAACAGCAGCACAGGACACAGTCTGGCCATCGTATCGTCAGTGCAGGTGCTGCAGCTCTGTGAGAACCTGCTGCGGCCTGTTGGGTTCTTGAGGTGGTGTGGGGGAAATGAGCCATTTTAAGGTGACCATCAGTCATGGTGACGGGTCTGAAAGTCAGGCAGAGGCGGCTGAGAGAGGCCATTCAGAACACGGCCAGAACACAGACACACAACAGCTCTGTCTGAAGACCTGAATAAACAGCTGTGGGCACGAAGCAGGACCGCCCGCCCGCCACTTCAGACCTCACACACCAGCC
>JAGKQL010000030.1:18187283-18269186 GCA_018398635.1 Cyprinodon brontotheroides | reverse complement strand
TTTTTTTTATGCCTATAAGGTTACCTTCAGTTATTTTTCGCATTTCTTTCTCTCTAAACTTTAGGTCACCTGAGTTTTTTTATAATTTCGTTGCAAATCTCAGAATTTTAATATCCCAAATTTGCCTTGTTGTAGGAACATTTTGGTTACCCAATACTTTTTTTTTCGGTAGCTGTATTTCCAGTATGACCCATAGAGCATGCAACTGCTCTCTGATTTTAAATCCAAATGGAAAATGTATGACGTCTATGAGATCCAGCACCAGTGTTTATGTTGTGCACATCAACCTCGCTGCACAAACTCTGTATTCAGAGCCTATGTTTAAAGACCTTCAGCGTCATCCTTAATTAAAATAAGATCCCAGTGAAATACAACAATACATTGTTCTATGCAAAAGCTAAGATGTGAAATGCAGGAATGCTGTTTGATGCTGTTATTACCTTCAAAACTACTGTACAAAATCATCTAAACACCTCATGTCTTTAAATGCCAAAATAATCACAAGCCTAAACCCATAAAGACTGTTTAGTAAGTCAAAACCACTTTGTGTCCCCTCCAAACTTTAATGCACTTTGTTGGCAGAGCAGCGCTCACCACAATCAGACCTAATTGAGCATAGGAACGTGATTAACTGGAGAGAGACACACCAGCACATTATGAAGATCCATCTGGTGACATCTGAAAGTCCTGAAGAATGCAAGAGAGTGTCGTACTTCCGCGTGCCTTCAGCCACAGTGAGAGTTTGCTGCTGCATTAAATGGCCCCATGTACAGGAGGGAGCCCTTAGAGAAAGGCCGCGACCAAACTATGCAGGTATGCAGTCCCAGCAGAGAAGGTTAATACACCAAACTACAGCAGGAAGATCCATCTGGTGACATCTGAAAGTCCTGAAGAATGCAAGAGACAGTCAGACTACAGGCGCCTTCAGCCAGTGAGAGTTTGCTGCTGCATTAAATGCATTCTACAGCAGGAGGGAGCTCCTAGAGAAGGTTACTACACCAAACTACGCAACAGGAAGGAACTCTAGAGAAAAGTTAATACACCAAACTACAACAGGAAGGAACTCATAGAGAAGGTTAATACACCAAACTACAACAGGAAGGAACTCCGTAGAGAAGGTTAATACACCAAACTACAACAGGAAGGCACTCGTAGAGAAGGTTAATACACCAAACTACAACAGGAAGGCACTCGTAGAGAAGGTTAATACACCAAACTACAACAGGAAGGAACTGATAGAGAAGGTTAATACACCAAACTACAACAGGAAGGAACTGGTAGAGAAGGTTAATACACCAAACTACAACAGTGAAAAACTCAGCCTATACAAATCTTCAATGCCATAAATCAAACTACAAACAGAAGGGGCCTGTAGCCAGTCGCCAAGTTGCATGTATGAGACACAACTGGGCAACTCGTAGAGAAGGTTAATACACCAAACTACAACAGGAAGGAACTTGTAGAGAAGGTTAATACACCAAACTACAACAGGAAGGAACTTGTAGAGAAGGTTTATATACCAAACTGGCAACAGGAAGGAACTCGTACTGGATGTGAAAGCACCAAACTACAACAGGAAGGAACTTCGTAGAGAAGGTTAATTTGCACCAAGAAGAGCTACAGGGCAGGAACTCGTAGAGAAGGTTAATACACCAAACTACAACAGGAAGGAACTAGTAGAGAAGGTTAATACACCAAACTACAACAGGAAGGAACTCGTAGAGAAGGTTAATACACCAAACTACAACAAGGAAGGAGCTCATTTGTATTTTTATACTGACGGTTCATCTTCAGCAGATTTAAAGCCTCTAATTCTACTAGTGTGTCTATTTTAAATTAATTCAACAAATTAAAGACATAAAAGCCATTTCGGCTTTTTGACGTCATCACCTTGGATTTCTCAAACAGTTCAACACATAGTTGTGAGTATTTTTTTATATAAAGCAAATATTTTTAATGATGCTTATTGACCTAAAATCTCCAGCAGGAACAATGCAGTAACATTTATGGGCGGTAAACCGTAGAACCCAAGTGGCCGACGTCTGTTAGTGGCTCCATGTTGGGACCAAACTGATTAATATATGTGAGAATAAAACAAGGAGGACGGATGTTCCTCAACAAAACACCGACTGTTCAGCCGTGAATTCCTCCACTAAGCTCCGTCCACGGCGAGCAGAAGCGGGGCCACAGAGGGAGGTGAGCCAAGGGTTAATGGGGGGACTGGGATGGCCACCCCTGAGACGGAGACAACTTCTGGTCTCTCCTCATCGTTTCTCAACCATCATCATCCATCACTCCACTTCTTCACTTTCCCATCATTGTGCCTCCATCTCACACCCTGAGAGTTTCAGTCCTTGATTTATAGCTGGGATTTCCACGGATTCCGCATGCAGGGAAGATGTCACCTCTCTGACTGTGACGTTCCTTCAAAAAAGACCCTCTTTCATTTTAACGTGAGAGACACAAAATCAGCGGGTCTCTGGCGAGAAAAAGTCCTAACCCGATACTTTGACTATGAATTTCCTCAGGTCTGTTTTCCCCTCAATCAAAACTGAAAGAACGGTTCTGATCCAGTCAGATCTTTTTGTCCCATATATTCTTCCATACACAGGCTTTGTCTCCAGAAGGTGACGTGATGTTTCAGAGAAGCAAATATACACGGTGACAAATCATTTTTACTGCTTTAATTAGCTTTAATGTTCCATAATTAAGTCTCCAGAGTAGAGGTGGAGGTTTTACAGACACATTTATGACTAAATAAACCAAAACTCAAGCAGAATTAGCTCTTTCTTTTCAGTTACGACTCGCTCTAATATTTTTCTCCATAAAAACTTGGACTGTTGTTGTGGTCTGAATCCACTTCTTCTACCAGTTTAAGGATTTAAAGAGACCAGACCTGTAATAACGGTCCCATCAGAGAACCACTGGAGGACATTTAGACATGTCCAGCACGCTCTCGTCTATTCCTGTTTTTTTATTTTAAAATACTTCATGTAGGGTGGAATTATTTTTTGTGACCTAAAGTGAGATTAAATTAATTTTTTCATTAAAAAAAAGACAAATCCCATTGCATTTACATTCCTGCTCAATCCAAAAGAGAAATTTGAAATTAGAAAAGAACATCAGAGAACCTTTTGTTTTCAACGATGGACGACAAACTCTTTGCTTCACATTCCAAGACTTTAAATTAAATGTTACACAACAGAACCCTGTTTCTATTGTAGAACCGGACCAGAACCCCTTGATTGACTGAAATAAGGCTTAATCTGCAGAATAAACAATCTGAAAAACTCACATACTGCACTTGCAAAAACGATCTAGAAATAAGTAAAAATGTCTTAAATTAAGGTGTATTTACCCCTTAATTTGAGCAGGTAAATAAAGATGATTTGCCAATGAAATTAGTATCTTCACTCTTAAAAATATGAGATAATTATATAATATGAACTTGAAATAAAGACAATGCAATAGTTTTTTCTTATTTCAAATGTATGTTATAAACAATCTTGTTCCATTGGCAAAGGGTAAAGCCGCTCGTCCTCAATTCGAGAAAAAATTTACTTTTTAAGAAAAAATTACTCACTTAGATTTCCATTTTGCAGTGTGTGGAAGAAAAGACAAATAGAAGACATTTATTGATACAATTACTTTTAGTCTTTTGGCGCTCAGACCTCGGCAGAAAACATAGCGTTGACATTTTATTGAATATGCATGAACAGGAGGTAAAGAACCTGGCTGTTTCCCCCCCAGGCCTGAAACTGGAGGTGGAGTGGAGATAGATGAAGTTGGTCAGTCTGTAGACTGCTGGTTAGCGAGACGGTATGCCAAGCTTTATTGGGATCTGGAAGATGGAAGTCCAGACGATGAGCAAGCATGAAACGACAGTTGAGAGGAAAAACTCCATTGGGAAGAAACCTCTGGCAGAACCAGGCTCCATATGGCGGTCTTCTGCCGGACCGATTGAAATTGGACACGAAGCGCATAAGAGTCCAGGAGTAACAAACTCTGATGGTGGAGGAGGGTTGAAACGCAGTCATCTGAAATTCAAGTCAGATATAGCGTTCCCAAATGCCTCAAAGGTGACTGCTGCGCTGGAAATAATCTTATTTAGATGAACTCTGGATGCTGATTGGCTTTGGTGGAGGTGTGGTTCAAAACCAAAGGCGGATGAAGGCGAGTTTATTCAGTTTATTCAGATGAACTTCGCCTAGGCTCCATTAACCCAGTAAAGCCTGCACTGGAAAAACGATCTAGAGATAAGTTCAAATTTGCTAAATTAAGAGTATTTACCCTTAATTTGAGTAGATTAGATAGTTAGATAGTAAGATAATTAGATAACATGCACTCTAAATAAGACAATGCAGTGGTGTTTTCTTATTTTAAGTGTAAATAGTCTTGTTCCATTGGCAAAATGTCTCTTTTACCTCCTCAATCCAAGAACAAATGCACTCATTATAAGAAAAAAGACTTATCTAGATATCGATTCTTTTCCAGTTTAAACCATGAAATAATTGATAGATTATTCTTTTATGCCACATTAGTCTTCATTGAAGATTCTGACAAATGAAAATGTTCAATCATTGAATTAAATAATTAGGATTTTTTTTTTTGTCATTGGTTTTTTGGTCATCTAATGAATGCATTAGTGATTCCAGTGATGATGCAGAGTATGTATCAAACATGCCACGCAGCATTTTTCAGTAAACTCACTCAACATGTTTCAGAAAATGCGTTTAACAGAATCGGTGTACAATAATTCAGTCCATTTATTTAGTTTTTACTGTTCTAAGTTCTTATCTCTCATTCATTTATTAGGAACTTTAAAAACATTCATGTTGACCAAAGTTTGTTAAAGAAAAAAATCCAACGAGATACTGGAATCAGAAATGTAACATCCCTCTAAGCAGGGGTCTTCACAACGACGCTGTCAAGGAACGCAATGGACAGAGGAAACATGCAAGAGGAGGAGAGTTTAGTGTCGGAGGTCGTGGATGAGTCTCCTCCGTCATCCATTTTTTATTTAGACGTAACTTAATGGTAAAGTAAATGTTTCTTATTTCAACTGTTCCATATATCAACTGCGACATATGAATCAAGACAACGAAAAAAAAACACAGATTTTAAGACAGGATTTTTTTTTAATAGAAATTTTCTAAATTTTGGGACAATATAATCTGATAAAGAGTACATTAATATACATGTTTAAGCCACAATGATTTGACATTTAAAATTGATTTCCCTACGACTTGGAAGACATTTCAATTTGTGGAAAAAAATTGCAGGGGGGAATATATAAGAAAAAATCTATCAACCAAAACTTTTGCGACCCCCATGCAGTACCTCCGTGGACCCCCTAGGGGTCGCGAACCCCGTGTTGAAGACCTTCGCTCTAAGGAACCGCTTCAGTTCAGTCAGAAACTGGGAACTGGGTCAAATATTAGCTAAATATTAGCAGTCAACACAACAAACTAAAGAACCGCTTCCTTTCTATCTTCAAAATAAAAGTCTCAAACTCCAGCGCTGTTGCCAGGAAACCAGCTTTGGATGATGTCACACCATGACGACTTTCAGACACCTGAATCAAACATCTGAACTCATCCAGCTTCTCCAGAGCCCTGGTTAATGTGTGCTGGAACCTTCACCTTAATTAACCTTTCTGGGTTACCTGCCCCGGCCCAGGAGTTAGACCGGTCCCGACCCGGTTAGGAGCGAGCTGTTGGTCTCCTCTGGGGGCCTCAGCCTGGAGGTAGATTAGTCCTGACAAGTTGGACTGGCTGCCTTAACTCTGAGCTGATTGGATGAAGGTCTCGTTGGAGACATGTCTGCTCTGCTCTGGGGGTCTCAGCGTGGGGTCAGAACCGGGCCGGACGCCAGCAGTCCATGTGTTAGTGAGCAGATCGGGTCTAAAAACAGGCAGGCAGTGTACGGCCCGCTTTGCCAAAAAGCAGCAATTTAGTGTGAATGTGGAGCAGCTTTCCAGCTCCGACCACACATGCTGCCGCTGCCAGGAAAGCCTTTTTTCTGCTACCTGTTTACGCGCAGGTAAAGTGGCTTTCAGAGCGCTCGTTTCAGCGGCCCGTCGTCACGTTCAGCCGCTGCTCCTCCACACTCCTCCTCTTGTTCTCCAGATAAAAACCCCACCGACTGGACTTGGTGTTCCTGAACTAACCCGATCCAGGGGAGCTCGTAAAGGAAATCGCTCCCATGATTCTTTCTGGCACAGATCACTCGCAGAGAAAATGTGGATTTCTTACACGCCGTCAGAGCCGGGGAACAATGGTTTCTGTTTGGGCTCAGTAATGAGGAGCGGTCTGCTGCAGATAATGTGTTCACTGTGGGCTTTTCACGTCCCTGCTGGGACCCCTGCTTCTGGGTAAAAATCAGGGACGCATCAATAGAGCCCAGTGGCCAGAACATAATTGGCTAAATTAAGAACACGGTTTGAGTCACCGGGGGCCGAGCGAGCTGCAGCGGAGCCCTGATAAATATCTGTACCTGCAGCAGAGAAGTGGCGTGTTTGAGCAGCTCGGCGCGTCTGAAACCCCAGGAGGCCGAGCGTAACCTTAGCCAAACATTTGGAGAGCGCACGGTGGGCTTTCATGCTGCTCTTTGCTCTCAGTGTGTCCACAGCAGCGAGCCGGACCCTCCCTTCATCAGCGCCCCTGATTAAACCCGTCCCAAAACAAACTGAAGGAGTCCTGCTGCTGAGGCTGCAGAGGAGAACAGACACTTCAGGGTTTGTCCTCACAGCTGCGACCGCAGAGGGCTGCAGGCTTTGGAGCCAATAGGGAGGCGGTTCTGTCCACCTGCTGAAGGTACAGGTCTGGCTGTAGGTTCTGATGGTCTCTGTCTCCAGGGTTCTAGTTTTAACCGGATCATGAGCATCAGGCTGGTTCTGATTCTGGGTCCTGTTGTTTCTTTGTAGTTCATGTTCTTTTGGGTCAGTGTAAAGTGGATCAGACCATGGTTTTGGTTCTGGGTCCATGATGGGAGTCTCTACCGGAGGCTTTGACCCGGTTTAGAACCCGCCTGGAGCTCTCAGAACCGCATCATGGTTCTGTTTCTAGTCCTGTTCTCTCCTGGTTCTGGATGTAATAAGACGCTGCAGTAAACTGGGGGCTGTGATGTTCATGGTTACGTAAACGACCTTTATGTCAGTCAGCGTCCAACGGGACAGGTGGACAGGTTGCCATGGCGAGGTCCATCCTGCCGGTCCCAGCCGCCCCGGGTCATGGCGATCCGATAAAGGCCAGCCATGGCCCAAAGTCACTGCGGAACCGTCGCTCTGCATCAGCGTCCGGACTCTGATGGCGTCATCGCTCCATCAGAACCTCATCCACTGTGACAGCCAAAGTTCTGTCCGACCCGGTTCAGGGTCCAAACAACCACCGTTACAGGCGTCTAAATCTTTTCAGCAGAACCCGATCTTCTCACCTTCAGGTTCTCCAGAACCCATCCGTCCCAGTTTGGTCCCAGAACCTGCTGCTGACCCACAGGCAGCAGAACCCGGACATCAGATGTTCTTCTCTGTGGACTGAAGGGTTCTGGTTCCTAAACCCGTCTAGAACCACCACCCCTGCCTTTGATGTGGGTCAGAACTTGGAGAACTGAAAAGAGCTGAACCGGGTTTATAAGGGTTCTGAACCAGAACTCTGTGCCTTTTTTTTTAAAAGGAGAGAGGAGGAACCAGAAGGAACCGGGTCACTTTGGGTAGAGGGGGGGTGGTTCTGGATGGGGTTAGGAACCAGAACTCTTCAGTCCACAGAGAAGAACATCTGATCTTTGGGTTTCTGCTGCCTGTGGGTCAGCAGCAGGTTCTGGGACTAAACTGGACCGTGAGCTGGACTCAAAAGTCAAAAGAGCTAAAAGGTTCTGAACCTTCCTTTTCGGACCTCTGATGCTCGGTGAGTCAGACAGAACAATCTGCTGCTGAGCGCCACCTTCCTCCTCCTCCTCCTCCTCCTCCCTGTCAGAGGAGGTCCGTCCCTCTCTGGGAGTCGGAGCAGAACCAAGCAGTCCTCAGATGGACCTGCAGCTGCAGCAGAGCAACCACAGCAGCTGCTCTGTGAACCGGGTCTGTGTTCCTCAGCCGGACTTTCTGACAGATTCTTTTGGACCTCTGTGGACCTTTTGGACTGACCCAGCTGTGAGTGGACCTGTTAGTTTGCTGGGTTTGAAGTTCCTTCGTAATTCCTTTAGTTCTTATGATTCTGCTTTTTTTTTTGCTCGAATTTTTTCATCCCTGCTCTGGACTCTTTGTTCTGGAATTTGTTCCCATGAAAGTTCTTGACTGTTTTATTTCTACCCCTACTTTTCAAAAGCTCCTGTAACGCGCCTGCCCGCCCCTATTACCCTTCGCAAGTTCTGTTGAGTTCTGATCTTGGCACCTGGATGGGTCAAAAGTCGTGTTGGGTCTCTGAATGTAGTTGTTCTGTGCTTCCTTCCAGGAACCATGCGGTTGTTCTCTGAAAGCAAAAGCCTCCTGCAGCAGTGCTTCTTCGCCGCGCTCTTCCTGCTCTGCTCTCCGGTTCCGTACGCGGGCCGACCCGTCGACACCAGCAGCAGAATGTAAGTCCAGTTCTCCTCCGGCTCGGTCTCAGAGTGGACTCTTTGTTTTGGATCTGAGGCTGGAAAATGTTCAGTGGTTCCGTTTACCCAGAGAAACCGGACCACCTGCAGGAGCAAAGCAAACCGGGCCGAGCTCGGCAGAATAAACACACTTTCTGGACTTTATCTCTGAGTCGGTTCTGGATGTGATCCCGGTTAACAGAGCAGGGGGGAACCAAACCATCTAATCAATCTGGACCTCTGACAATCTGTGGTTCTGGAGGTTTATTTAGGCAGAACCCTGTGGTTTGGATCATTTTGGGTCAGAATATGAAGGAGTTCTAACACTAAATGTCTTGGTGGTTCTGCAGCAGTTTTGGGGACCGTTTCAAATGGCCCGAACAGTTCTGGTTCTGATTTACCTCCTCTGAGTTATCTGGGTCTGGGTCACAGAACCTGGAGATGCTGCAGAGGTCCGTTTTCCTTCCTTTCAGACAGAATCAGAGCCAGAGTTCTGAAGGCGAGCGGGTCCGTTTGATCGGAACAGGATCAAAGGTTGGATCAGCTTTCACAGGAAACATCTGTATGCGTATAAACAGCAGCTGCTCAGCACTCTGGATCAGAACCGGAGCTGCAGATTCATCAGAACTCAGCAGGTAAGCTGAATGCTCAGAATGGTGGAGGTGTAGAGAGAGCAGCTGCCCTTCAATCAGCTGCTTCAAGAAGCTCAGGTGGAACCGCCAGGGAGGTTCTGAGCAGGCGGCGCCATCCAGTGGCGGATCCGAAGGTGGTTCCGTCTCGAGTGGGAGGTTTGATCCCAGGCAGGAAGCAGAAACCAGGTTCTGATGGAGGTTCTACTCCTTTTGAAGCGTGGTTCTAGCGCCGACTGGAGGATGGAAGCTGATAGTTCTGACCCACACTGTAGGGGGGCGGGGCTTGTTCAGCAGGTGCTCCGAGGTTGAGGGTTGCAGATCCTTTAGGGTGTGCTGCCTCCTGGTGGCGGGTCAAGGTTCTGCTCTTCCCAGATGTTTTCCTCTGGAATCATGTTTGTGTGGTTAAAGTCTTTCTCCTCTTCTGCTCCTCCTCAGGCGCCGCTCCGTCAGCGAAACGCAGCTCATGCACGACAAAGGCCGGATGCTGCACGGATTCCGCCGCATCGTCTACCTGCAAGACCTTCTGGACGCCCTCCACACAGGCGACGCCTTGTCGGTCCGAAGCGCCGGGGTCGGAGGCAGCGGGCTGCCCGGACCCAGCCTCGGCGTCAACCCCAGCACCACGGGCAGCACCCTCCAGTCCAAACCCCCCGGAGGAACCAAGAACCTCCCCATCACCTTCCAGGTGGAGGAGGAGGAGGGAACCAACCTGCCGCAGGAGACCAACAAGTCGCAGCCGTACAAAGACAGCACGCAGAAGCTCCCCGGAAAGAGGAAGAGGAAGGGCAAGTCTGGCAGGAGGAAGGAGGGGGAGAAGAGGAAGAGGACGGTGCGCTCCATATGGCGGAGGCTGGAGGAGGAAGCTGGGAGCGGACTCCACCTGGAGTGGAGGTCTCTGCTGGGCGTGCAGAGGGCGCTGCAGTGAGACGCCGTCAGACGCTGACGAAGGTGAGTTCTGGTCTGACGCAGCCGAAGGTTCTGGGCTCAGAAGCTTTGAACACACTGGAAAAACCATCTAGAAATAAATTTAAATTTCCTAAATTAGGTGTATTTACCCTTAATTTTAGTAGGTTAGATAGTTTCTCAATAGAATGATTTTTTTACTCTTAAAATGAGATAATTAGATAATTTGCACTTAAAATAAGAATGCAATTGTGTTTTCTGATTTTAAGTGGATGTTGTTGCTTTTTCTTCATCAATCCAAGAATAAATGCACTTATTTTAAGAAAAAAATGACTTATCTAGATTAAAATTTTCCCAGTGCAGAGAAACTGATCCGATCCCCAGAACTGATTTAGAATCAAATGAATCCTGCAGGAACTCCACTGCATCGGGTGGGGATCTAGATGTTCCGTCCAGAACCCCGTTAAAGACCTTTTAAAGTTCATTCTTTAACTTCCGGGTTTCTCCAAACCAATAAGCTTAGAATCATCAAATCCTTTAGGCTGGAAACTGGTTCTACATCCCGACACAATCTGGTCCCGATCCAATAAAACGCTCCAACCTGGACAATTAGATCTGCACGCAGAACCAGGGAGCAGAGGTGGAGGTATCATGGTGAGGGAGATTCTAGGTTCTGATGTCTGCGCTGAGGTCAGCCTGCTGTCCAGGTGGACTGACCCAGAGGACATCAGCTGGACCTCCCAGCTTCGGTTCTGCTTCAGTCTGGGTTCGGTTCTCTGACAGGTTTTCATTCTCTGTCTTTTCTGTGTGTTTTCCAGAAAGAAATCTTCGCCTCAGCTTCCCGGACTCCTAAATGTTCACGACTCGGCCTCCTGCCATTGTGAGCGTTTGGACAGCAGACAGAAAATATTTATTGTGTGTAAATATCTGAGAATGGAAACAGAAAATGTTTAAATGAACCCATGTGGGCGCTCTGTGCAGCGACTGATTCTAATCTTTGTGAATCCATTTTTTTATTCCAGTAATGTCTTATTATTTCCAGTAATTTATTTTGTTATATTTATTTTGGAAACGTATCGAGGTGCTGCTGACCTTCTATATTTTTGTACCATAATGCACTTTAGATATCTATAATCTATAAAACATGACCTTGTTGTTTCTGTTGTTTTTGATCTGAAGTGAAGAAAACCGACTTTTTTTTCTTCTTTTTCTTTTTTTTTTTAAAAATGTGTTTGTTTCTTTGAAGTTGTTTTTTGTGGTTTATCCTCGCGATTCCTTCACTGACCGTCAGTTTTCTCCACGCTCCGCTTCTCCGGGCCAAAGTTCACACGTGTACCAAAACACAGCTTGTTCATGTTTGTGCACTGAGATGAAGCCCCTGTTCTGAACTGATTAAACATGTCGTCATATCTGAGTCTGACTCTGATTGGTCAATTCTGGGTTCCTAATCCTAACAGACTGTTTAGATGATATTCCAGATGTTTGATGATTAAAAAAAAAGACCAATTCTCCATCAGGTCTGAAGTTTGAAATTTCCCTAATAAAGAATTTTTTTTATGTCAGCTTTGACTCATTCAAAAAGATGAGATTTCACAATTTTTTTGTCGTTTAGACTCATTTTAGATTAAAGAGGCAGTACATTATGTCACCACTAGGTGTCAGTACTTATTGATTAAAGGTATAGAGGATTTTTTAAAAGACCCGCCCTCTCCACCTAAAAATGAAAATGCACGTTTAAAATAAAGGTTTAAAATGTGCTGTTCTCATAACTGTCCACATACAGCGGGGACTCTATAGTGAACTTTATAGTGAACTCAGTTAACTGACCATTCGGAAAGATGATCACTGCTTTTTGCTCCATTGGTCACGTAAATCCTCTTCCACTGCACGGTTCCCCCGCCATCTTTGTTATTAGTCAGCCCTGACAGCAAATCCCATAATGCTTTGCGAGGAGAGCTCACAAAGCATTCTGGGATATATCTGCCTCTTCTGAGGCCTTTCTTTTCTTCTGATACACTTCGCAGAGATTTTTTCTCTTACAACCCTCGGCCATTTTCAAAGAACTAGAAAGATGACTTCAATGGCTGTCGGAAAACGTAGCTCACCGCAGATATTTGCCTGAGAGTGCGCAACTGCAGAAAAAGATAGCTAACGGGACGAGCACATAGGAAGGCGTTACGTAAAAATATCACCAGAATGATTGACAATTAAAAGGACCACTTATTGAGATATTCCACCCAGAAATAAAAGATCCGCCTCTGTACCTTTAAGGTAATATGTTTACTACAGAAGGCAGAGGAGGACATGGTTGAAGTTTGCTTTTTTTTTTATCATGATCTGCTGCTTCCTGCCTCGCTCCTGTTAGAGACAGACTCCAGTAAAGATCGATGGAAGCCATCCAGTCTGATCAGGCTGAGAAGAAGAAGGTCCTTCCTGCTTCTGCAGGAACAAAGAAACTGGTGACTAGAAGGAGGTGATCGGGTCACGGATCAACTGATCATCTCAATAACAGCAGCCCTGCATTAGCACAGCATCAGAGAGGGAAGATATCAGCATTGAGCAGCTGCTGTCCATCAGTCTGAGGTCAAAAGGTCATCTCCAAACCACCGAAGGCTTAAACCATGAGAGCATCAGAGGAGAAGCTCCGCAGTGATGAACGGAAACTCTATAAAAATAGATCTATGCTTCTCATAGCTGCTTTATCTTCAGGGATCCTTTCTTAACATATTTTAACCTTCATGGTAAATAAATAATTTTGAAGCTAATTCAGGTAAAAGTTGACATAAAATTTGATCTAATTAAGACTCTTTTATGTATTTTTATATTTTGTTATCAAAGCAGAGAAAGGTTCTGGTTCTGGGTTGATCCCACAGATCTGTATTTATTCAGTGGATTGCTGATAGGCTGTTAGTAGAACATGGTGCTGTGAAGTCACCAGCCGCCATATTGGTACTCCCTAATTAGACCAGTGCCAATGTAAACAATACGTGCTCTACAGCATCAAACAACAATGATGTTCTCATTTTCAGGGGGATTTAAGATTTTTAAAATAAAGATAAATCCATCACTTTGACACACTGGCTGTTTCATAGCATCAGTAGATTACTGGAACTTATAATAATAAAAAAAAATAGGCAAATTCATTATAAACTCTATAAATCAAGTAATATAACATATTATACAAATCAATCACAAAAAATGTGTGTGTTAATGGAGCAAAATAATGCAGATGTGCCTATAGTGCTAAATTGATTATGTACATGTAATATATATTTATTACATTGTTATGGTGATTACATTACAGTACAAGCATTTTTATGGCGCGACTCTGTGAGAGTGGGGAGTACCAAGATGGCGGCAGTTCTTAATGCCTATCAGCATTCCAGAACATAGAGATCAGTGGTTGATCCTGGAGAGAAAGCTGAAGGTCCCGCCGTGGCCACATGAGGGCGATGCTGCGCCGACAGGCGCTTCAACAGCAGAAGAAGAAGGCGGAGGAGATCAGCAGCTTCCGGTCCACGTGGGAGAAGAACAGCATCATGGCGCCAGGAGGGAAGATAAACAGACCGAAAACGGTAAGAAAGCCCAAACAGATGGTTCCGAAGGTGTCGGGTGTTGTTCGGATCAGAGCTGAAAGCTTCACCTAAAAGATCCAGAACGTTCTGGTTCTGATGGCGGGATTTAAAAACAAGCAGAGCTTGTTCTGTTGGTTCTGATGGACCAACAGAACCTCTGACGTCATCAAATATAAACTTTTGTAAAAGAGTAACAGCTGCTTTGATGTTACACAGCGGTTCTGGACGGGTTCTGTGCTAGATCTATGAAACTAGAGACACTGCTCCGCATCTTTGAACATTATTTAATTTATAAAATGTAATAAACCTCAAAGAAAACTGCAGAAACGTTGCTATGGCAACACCATGAGCCTGTTACATGCTGATTGGTTGTGTGGGTTTTGATCAGCAAAGATCCGCCTCAGTAATAAATCTATGGTCACTTCCTGGTTTACTGTCAGTCCGCCACCCCCTGACCTTTGACCTGTCCCGGTTTTCCTCCAGGAGCTCGGAAAGAAGCTCTTCAAGCGGCGCAGAGTTTTGGGTCGACAGAAGAAGAAGCAGAATCAGATCGTTGGAGCTGTGGTCGACCAGGGCCTCATCACCACCCACCACCTGAAGAAGAGACGGTCAGAGCTGCAGGCGTCTCACCTGTCCTCCTCTATCCTGTCCCCCTCTCTCCTGTCCTCCTCTCCTGTCTCCCTCTCCCCCGTCCTCCTCTCCTGTCTCCCTCTACCCTGTCCCCCTCTCATGTCCCTCTCTCACCTGTCTCCTGGTCTCTGTGTCCCTCAGGTCCAGTCCCAGAGCCAACATCACCCTTTCAGGGAAGAAGAGGAGGAAGCTGCTCAGGCAGCTGCATTATACGCAGCTGGAGAAGTCCTCCATGGAAGGTAGACCCTCTGATCCTGGTCTGACCCACAGACCAGCCTGTCCAGTAGAACCTGCTGTCTCCTTGTTTCTGGACAACATGGAAGAACATCCTTCAGTTTAACGTAAGGCTGAAATGTTTCTCCCACAGTGGTACCAGCACCACAGAAGAAGCAGAACTCCTCTACATCATCATCGTCATCAGCTGCTCCTAAGAAGAAGAAGAAGAAGAAGGAGGCGGGGTCTGGATCCCAGGGTGACGTGGAGATGGAGGATATGGAGTGAACCGAGGTCCGATCTCAGCAGATGTTGTTCAACAGAAACCAGAACCAGCTGCTGTGGATCAAAGCAGCTTTTCCAGGGATGCATCTGTTTGGGTTCATATGAGGCACCGAGAACCAAAGCTGCAGATTTATTTCTGGTTCTGAGTGAAGAGACTGTCCACAACATGAACTGACAGACATTTTTACTGTTCCGCTGCTTTAATTAAAGAAGTCCGAATGCTCCTCCTATGGTCTCAGGTTGTGATTGGACTAAAAAAAAAAAAACCAGAACCACCGGCAGAGTTCTGAGTTTCAGCTTCTTAGGTTTGAAAAACCACAGATTTCATGATCAGATCCGTCCACAGGTCTGCTAAAACAGAACCAACCTTGCTGCCAATCATCCAGAATATTTGTCATTAATGGCTTTCCGTACACAGACCAAACATAAGTTCTCCATGTCTGACATCTGGATGATTATAACTGAGCAGAGACATAATAAATACAAAGATTCAGTTGTTCTGGTTTATTCCTGTGGATCCAGTCAGAGATTTACAGGAAAACCAAGGAAGCTAAAAATAAAATGTAACCCTTCAGGTTAAAGATGTTAGAATCTAATTGGTAAACTGATGGATAGCTAAGCGGCGCCGGTTCTCCAAGCTCTCTTCATTAATGGAACAAACAGTTTTGCTCCAGAGCTGCTGTTTTTAGACCCGTTTTAAAGGTTCTTCATCTCAGGTTTTTTAATTCTTATGAAATGCTAGAATGTTTCAACCGTTGCATTTCCGAAATCTCCCAGTGGTGCACACAACTTTACACAAGTGAATAAAGTGAATGTGATTGGTCGAATATCAAGGGGGCGGGATTGTGCCATGGCGGAAAATTTGTAAGCAAATTTGATTGTAGCTAGTTTGTCGGAAGCATCATTGCTAACCAGTTAGCAACTTAGTGCTAGTAGGTTTCCAATGTGAGAAATTCCATTGGAAGTAGCACTAAATTGATGACTTAAAAACAACACTGTCAAGGACGCTATGGACAGCAGAAACATACAAGAGGAGGAGAGTTTAGTGTGGGAGGTGGGTGGATGAGTCTCCTCCGTCATCCATTTTTTATTTAGAGGAGGAAAGCGGGGATGAAGATGTTGTGGAAGAAGACGCCAGGGCGGCAGAAGCTTGGTTTGGTGTAGAAGGTTTAATCCAGAGCCGAGGAACCTAGAAACCATCAACCTCATGTAACACAGAACCAAACTTCTATCAATGGCACAGAGAAAATGTCTTCCCTTAGATGAAAGGAGAGATTATATGATCAGTGTTAATCAGATTAGAGAGTTTAAATAATCCATTTAACTCCAAACGACCAAGAAATAACAACCTCTGAAGGTTTGATCCAATCAGAGTCAAACCATGAAAATCTGATGATAGAAGGTTCAGTGAGATAAAAAGGCTCGGATGAATATTTAGTCGTTTCAGGTGTGAATATGAAACCTGTAGCTCTGATGAATAAATGTGGATCTGTGATCAGAGCCGGCCCAAGGCAGAAGCGAACCAAGCCGCCCCAAACGCTAAATCTGGTTTGATATTTTGACAGTGAAAGATTTCAGAGCGTTAACAGATCCTGATGTTTGGCCACCAGCTGTAGGGCGGATAGCAGACTGAGCCACAGGTCTGCAGCCTTCAAACATTAAACGCTCGTTCATTTGTTTCTGTTGGTGATTTAACCAACAGTTAAAATAACCGCTAATCTTTTCTATGTCTTTCAACGAAGGGGTTCTGCAGGCAGCGCTGGCATCAGGTTAAAACCACTGATCTCTATTTATTTACTGGATTGCTGATTGCCTGTTGGTAGAACTGGGCTGAAATGAAGCCACCGGCCGCCATATTGGTACTCCCTAGTTAGACCGGTCGCAATGTAAATGATACGGACGCTACAGCATCGAACAACGATGATGTTCTGATTTTCAGGGGGGCTTAAGACTTAAAGATAAATTCATCACTTTGAAACAAACTGGCTGTTTTATAGCATCAGTAGATTACGTAATTTATGGTAAAATAATTGCATAGTCATTCTGAAGTCTATGAAGTCTCTAAATCATGTAACATATTATACAAATCAATCACAATTAAATTAATGTGTTAATGGAGCATAAATTGCTAAATTGATGATGTACATATAATATACATTGAGTAATACCTTCTTATGGTCATTACATGAATTCGAAATTTGGACATCAAGACTGAATTTCAAGTACATATCTTTGTGTTTATAGTAACCACAGCCTAACAGATTAGTGGACCGCAGTGCTGGGATTCGGAACCACAATAGCATGCATCATGCGGCCAAGACCTGATTTAAAACATTTATAACGCATTTCCAAGCAGGAAATTCCGACTATGGTGTCTAAACGTCACTTGTGGCAGGAACTCCTGTACGGCTTTAGCCCTCCAAAGCGTCAGGGATCATATTACCCTACTTTCCAAATGATCCAATGAGCTGCTGTCGGTCTGGGTTGCTGCTGCTGCTACTTTTAGACACAGCAGGCAAACCTGGCGGCCAAGCCGGGCGCATGGGAAAGAAGGAGAAGATGATGATAGAGAAAAAGAGAGCAGCAGAAAGTGTGGACTGCTGGAAGAACCGCAGAGTGAACTGGTGAAAGAAAAAGTGAAATGGTGCTCAAAGATGACCCTGAACATTTAGAGGATGTTTTGGCTCAACCTGCTGCTGTGAAGCAGGATTCTCCACCATGAACAGAATCAAAATAAATATGGATCCAGGCTCAAAATGAGCACCATGATATGTGCTTTAGAATGGCTTAGTCTCCATTCAAACCCAGGTTTAAAGCCTTGCAGGGCAGCATAAAGCCCACTGCCAACATTAAAACAGAAAAAAAGAAAGAAAAACTGTTAGTTCAGGTGTTTTATTAAAAAAAACTTGTCTATATACCAAACAGAAAGATTGTTGTTCTCTACTTCAAAAACAATTTAGATTTCCAAATGTAAAAAAAAGTTCTATTTTTTATTTAAAAATTCAATGTATAACATGGATGCATAAAAACCTGCATTTTATTTCAGGTTTTTTTTTTTTTTTTGTCTCTGGACCTTTACTGGTAGTTGATTTCCTTTATTCAGACCCTACTAATTTTTAATTGGTTACCCCTGCTATAGATCCACCAAATGGACTTATGTACATTTCCCCAAAGTAAGAGTTTTACTATGATCCAGATTAGTTTATCTATGCGTCCTACAAGTTCAGGTGCCAGAGCTGGTTTTTAGCAAGTAACTTATTTATAGTTCTTCTAAGTAGAATGTTGTTTTAATATTGTGATGTTATTTCTTAATGAACTGAATTAAACCTTTAATAACGTCACATTTACTGGGATCTGCCACTAGTGATCCTTTGTTCTTTGTTTGAATAGTATAATTTTTTCCAGATCCTACAGTCAAATTGATTCAAAGTTTTCTATCTAAGGAAAACCAGTTGATTGCATCGACTCATTGACTCGAATGCAATCCCTCACACTAAGCATGCTTGTGGCGACAGTGGAGAGGAAAAACTCCCTTTGAACAGTAAGAAACCTCCAGCAGAACCAGGCTCAGTGTGAGCGGCCATCTGCTGAGGCCGACTGGGGTTCAAGGAGACAGAAGCAGAGATAAAAAGCAGGAGATGTTTTTCAAAAATAGGACTTTAAAAAACTTCACAATTAAAAAGGTTTAAATTGTGATTTTTTAAATTTCTATGCAAAATTTCTACCAATATTTTTTAAAGTTTGCTATTTCTTCAGATTTTACATGTTAAGATTTCTCAATTTTCATCAGATATATCTTTTTCACTTTTTCCCATTTTATTTGGTCATTTATTTATTGTTTTTTTCAAAGTTTTTAAAATGCTTGATTAAAAAAAGAAAACAATTTGCTTGGATGATCTATATATAATGTATAGAAATCATTTCACAGTGGGAAATTTTATTTTTTATAACATTATAAATATCTGAAATAAACAGTAGGTGAATAAATACAACCTCAACCATCTAGTCATGAAGTTCCATTGATAACCTCCTCTGCTTGAATTATGTGTTTCCATAGTTACAACTTATACTACCAGTTGGATCACGACATAGTAAATAATTATCTATAATTAATCAGAATGAATTGTAGCCTCCTCTATTAGTCTGAATCAAATCTGGATTAAAGTGTTAATAGTGGTGCTGATGGATAGAATGAGGGGCGGTCCTTCTCAGGGCCCCATCGGACCGGCCCTGGATATAAAACAGCTCTGGTCTGTTTATTTAATGCTCTAACGGCTTTCCATACCCAGATACTGCTTCCTACATGGAGACCATCTTCTTCTTCAGATGTTTGCTCTATCACAGCCTTTAATTATTGATTAGCTCGTCGGATTTTGATATAAACTGATTTAATGTGACATAATGTTCACCAGAGGAGCATAAACCATCTTTGTGATAATTAGTGAGGTTTGATCATCCGCTCTCCGGGCTTGTTTTGCTCGCTCTGGGCTTGCAGGCTCTTCCCTCCCCCTTCCAGAGGACAAAGACTAAAATGGGTCAGCAGCTCATCCTGCGCAGCATCAGCATCAGCCGGAGGCAGAGAGCAGCTGCTGCCCGCCTTCCAGCCTCTCTGATCGGACACATGGAGCCGCTGTCCTCCGCTGGATCTTCCTGTTGAGCCGCTGCTTCCCACTGATCGTTACTGGTTCCTGTCTCCGCTTTGAACTGGAAGCAGACATGTCGTCCTGGGATGGCTGACGCCGCTAACTGGGATTGAACTGGTTAGAAGAGAATCGGAGCTGCTGGTTCCCAGTAAACACCGATTCATCCGCCCCCGCACTGACCGACGGAGGACGATGGAGGCCGGGCTGGAGTGAGCGGAGTCCCGCTGACCGTCCAGGTACTGATCCGGCTTCACCAGTAAAACCAGTGCAAACCAGTTTAAACGGATTTCTGGGGAAATTGTTGTTGTTTTTCTTCCCAGAATCCAGAATATTCCAGTAAATCATTAAATAGACCGAAGAGATTGAGAACCATCAGGACTGATTGACCTCCTACTGATGGACAGACTGGTTTCACTGGTTTCACTGGTTTCAGCACCATGAGTCAAACCAGTTTAGGTTTAAAGGATCCAGAAGGTCTAAAGAGTCTAAAGAGTCAGCTGTGAGATATTTACTGTTTTCATCAGTTGGATCCACATTTGGTCAGCTTCACTGGACAACAGGCTTCATTTGGAGAGGGCCCCATGACAGGAGGATAGGGGCCCCATGTCCAGGGAGAGAAGGGGCCCCATGCCAGGGAGAGAAGGGGCCCCATGCCAGGGAGAGAAGGGGCCCCATGTGTGTGAGAGAAGGGGCCCCATGCCAGGGAGAGAAGGGGCCCCATGCCAGGGAGAGAGAAGGGGCCCCATGCCAGGGAGAGAAGGGGCCCCATGCCAGGAGGAGAAGGGGCCCCAATGTGTGTGTGAGAGGGGGCCCCATGCCAGAGGAGAAGGGCCCCTCATGTGGGTGAGAGGAGAAGGGGCCCCATGCCAGGAGGAGAAGGGGCCCCAGGTGAGAGAAGGGGCCCCATGCCTGGGAGGAGAAGGGGCCCCAATGTGTGTGAGAGAAGGGGGCCCCATGCCAGGAGAGAAGGGAGCCCTATGGCCATTGTGTGAGAAGGGGCCCCATGCCAGGAGAGAAGGGGCCCCATGCCAGGAGGAGAAGGGGCCCCATGCCAGGAGGAGAAGGGGCCCCATGCCAGGAGGAGAAGGGGCCCATGCCAGGGAGAGAAGGGGCCCCATGTTGGGGAGAGAAGGGGCCCCATGCCAGGAGGAGAAGGGGGCCCCATGTGTGAGGAAGAAAGGGCCCCATGCCTGGAGGAGAAGGGCCCCAATGGCAGTGTGAGAGAAGGGGCCCCATGCCGGGAAGGAGAAGAGGGCCCCATGCCAGGAGGAGAGGGGCCCCATGCCAGGAGGAGAAGGGAGCCCCTATGTGTGTGAGAGAAGGGGCCTATGTGTGTGAGAAGAAAGGGGGCCCTATGTGTGTGTGAGAGAAGGGGCCCACATGCCGAGGAGAGAAGGTGCCCCCATGCCAGGAGGAGAAAGGGGGCCCCTTGTGTAAGAAAGGGGCCCCATGCCTGGAGGAAGGGCCCCAATGTGTGGGAGAAAGGGCCTCTCATGCCAGGAGGAGAAAGGGGCCCCATGTGTGGGAGAAGGGGCCCCATGCCAGGAGGAGAAGGGGCCCCATGCCAGGAGGAGAAGGGGCCCCATGCCAGGCAGAGAAGGGGCCCCATATGTGTGGGAGAAGGGGCCCCATGCCAGGAGGAGAAGGGGCCCCATGTCAGGAGGAGAAGGGGCCCCATGTGAGTGGGAGAAGGGGCCCCATGTCAGAAGGAGAAGGGCCCCATGCCAGGAGGAGAAGGGGCCCCATGTCAGGAGGATAAGACATATGGGTGGGAGAATAGGCCCCATCTGGGATTTCCACTGCTTCCATATTGGCCCCATGCAGCATGCATGTTAGATAAAAGCCACCTAGCGTGAGTAATCGGGCCCCATCTAGTAAAAATTCTCAGAAAACATTTGGATCCCATCTTTGAGTTTTTTTTTTTCCTTCATGGCCCAAAATCCTGGAATGAGTCAATATTATGATATGATGGCTAAAAAAAACACACAAAAAAAACCTGAATCCTGTTTGGGTCCAATCTAGATAGCTCTTTTCTGAAAGTTTAGTTCCTTGGTTTTGTTTAGCCTGCAGAGATCATTCTCTGGTTCTGGATTAATTTCCACTTATTTGGCTTGTTGTTTCAAAGTTGTGAAAGCGGTTGGAGACTTAGGCATCTAGATGAGCTTCAGTGCCGACGTTTCAACAAGTTCAGAACCGTTTACTTTGACTGCTAGCCACAGGGAACCGGGAACCGCTGCAGATTATTTCTGTTCCCAGAACCTAGTTTCACTTTTCCTCAGTACATTTTCACACACTGAGTGATGCCACAGCAAGTCTACACCAGGGGCAGATTTAGAAAATTTGGGGCCCTAGGCAAAGACAGGCAAGGGCCCCTCTGAACTAGAAGACAACACATAAAACAGACCCATTCTACAGATGAAATATTAATGAATAGACATCCATGATCTGTTCTAGGTTGTTTGTCCCTCTCTTCTTGTCCCTTTTTCTTCTTGTTTTCCTCTCTATGTTTTTTGTACTCAGCTGACTTTTCATGCTGTCTCTAAAGGAATGAAAGATTTTTTCCAAGCACTAAGCTCACTTTAGCTGATTGCTCCTTCCTGTGTTTCCAAAAGGCCAAAGTAAATAACCCAGTCCTTCTTTTGTACTGTAGACAAGCCATGATCTTCTTATCTGTTCTCCATTTTTCATTTGGATGAAATAATAGCTGCATGAATCATGACAGCAGACAAGATAGAGGAGAAAGCAGGAGGCGGGGTTACCAATCTACTTGCTCTGGAGAGCAGAGTTAGCTGCTTTTAAATGTTGTTCCCAAAGTCTGCAGTAGCAGAAAAAAGTCACGGATTTGGCGAGGAGCTTTTTGTAATCAAAGTTCTAGAGGGGTCTGAAAAGTTAATAAATATAGTGACAAAACCGCTAAAGTTGGCAGCTGCTATAACGCATTGTTTTTTTCAAATGGTTTTGCTTTGGACTGTCTGTTTGGAGCTTTCTGAACATGTGCAGCAAATGGACTGATCCAATATGGTGGACTTAAAAGCGTTCTGATGGCATTTTAGCGAAAATATTTCTATCAAAAACATAATTAATGTAATGTATAAATAAGTAATAGTTAGAGTTTTATATATGGGCCCCCAGGTACTTGGGGCCCTAGGCAACTGCCTAGTATTGCCTAATGGTAAATCCCACACTGGTCTAGACAGAACCGGTCCTGATGCAGGTCCATTTCGCCGTCTGAACCTGTTTTAAAACCATGGGTTCCTGTTGCGCTGTTCCTAGATCTGGATCAGAACAGGCCTGGGCATCACGCTGTGGTCTAACTGGGTTCTAAATGTTGGAAGGAACATTTATAGAACCATGTCATATGGAACCACTGGCAGAACCAGGACCTTAACCCGGTTATTGTGTAGTTAAACCCAATGAAGCCTGGAGTTTGAACGGATCAGAACCACGGTCAGAGGTTTAGTGCCATGGTGTCGGAGCGGCAGCTTCAGGAGTTTCCGCTGACATCAGCTGATAAGAGGAACCACGGCAGCGTGTTCCTCACAGGTTAAAGTCCTGCAGACCGGACCCTGGACCCGTAGAGCTGCTGAGGTTCTGGAGAAGCGGTGAGTTCTGTGGGAAAGATGAAGGCCTCTGGGTTCAGTCAGATCTGTTTTCCATCCAGCAGAACCATGACAGCTTCAGAGACGACAGAGATAAAAGGTTCTGAAGACGGTTCTGCTGCTTGTCGTCAGAACTTGTTTTCTTTCCCAGGATTACTTTTAGACAGCTGCAGAACTTTGACTCTGGTCCTCTTATCCTCCCACAGATTGAATAAGGTGTTTTATTTTGGCCTGGTTTGTTTCCTGACCTCGATGAAGGATTCTAAAAATGGAGCCGCCTCCTCTCCTCCTTCAGGAGCAGATCCATTTTTAGGATTCTATTTTCCTCCTCACACCGGGTCCGATTTAGCTCTCTTTGTAGCAGCTTGTAGAGGAAGGGACAGATCTGGGACGCAGAGCATTTGAAGATGATCTGAAGGTTCTGTCAGGAGCTCCGGCTGGGCGGGCAGCTGATGTTTAATGTTCTGGAAGAGGCGGCTCGTCTCTCAGGCTTCAGTCTGAAAAGATGTTTTTCTGTCGGTTCCAGCAGCTTGGAGAGTAGCAGAGGCAGGAAGCTGCAGAGGAACTCACCGCGCTCGGCTCCGTTCCTCCTCTGCAGAACCTCTGGATCTCTGCTCCGAGGCCTTTCTGATCCCAGTCGACCCGCTGCAGCTATGACTCCCCCGGCAGACCTCCCATTTTCACTCCTCTTTGCCGCCGCCGCTCTCGTGATGATGCTGATGTCACTTCCTGCTTCGGCTCTGGAACCGGAGACGTGTTTCTACAGGGAGCATCAGGGCGCCACAGTGAACGTCAGGCTGGCTTTGAGCAGAGAGGCGACGGCTATGATCACCCGGAACGCCAGCTCATACAGGGGATGCGTCCAGGCCTGCTGCTCCGAGGAGGTCCAAACAGGTGAGACCAACACGTCCCAGGTAACAGAACCGGACTGGGTCTACCAGCAGCCCCAGTCCATAGAAAAAACCTACAGGAGGCCTGCAGAACCCATGATCCAGACCATCACCTGTAGCAGCAGGATGTGATGTCACAGTGAGGACAAGATGGCGGAAGCTAACAGCTATCCCTCGTAGCTTTATGAGTCCAGCTGATCCAGACGTGAACAGAACCGGAAGTGGCCTCCTCCATCCTGTTCTCTAGTCTCTAACAGTGACATCGTCCCGCTGCATTCAGGGAACCAGAGCTTCCGATAAATACAGAAAAACTTGATTCAAGAATACTAAATAACACTTAAAAAATAACTTTCATCCTCTGACATTCAATTTTATTCAGTTTATTTATACAGTAGCACCAATTCAGAAAACATGTTATCTCAAGTCACTTTACAGTTCATATAAAGTGACATGGTCGCTGGCTTGGTGCTCGTTTCTTTCTCGTTTCTCTGCTTCTCTTCGTATCTCTGTTTCTGTCTCCTTGAATTTCAGGAATTTCAGCAGATGGCCGCCACACTGAGCCTGGTTCTGCTGGACGTTTCTTCCTGTTCAAAGGAGTTTTTCCTTCCACCGTCCGCTACAAGCAATACGCATAGTGTGAGTGGGATTGCCTATGCCACATTCAGACAACCTGCAGCAGGAGTTGCAAAAACGCCAAGATGCTGCTTCATTTTTCATCGTTGTATTGGGATCTATCGGCTGAAGCATTGCTGCTTTAGCTGCACGGTTATAAAGTGGGTCTTATGCGCCGCTATGAGCTACCCCAACCTTTCATTGCCTGTAAACAATGGCAGCTATATTTGTTGTGATCAGCGTGGTAAAAAGTAGTCAAGTGAGAAAGTCCACCTGGCAGCTTCATCTGTGCAGTAAGTTCATCCAGATTACCATCATGCCTTCAAATATTGCTTCTCTGTCGGAGCCGCCAGACCTAGCTCGATCTAGTCCCGGACCCACCCAGTCAGGAATATGAGTCTGATGCCGTCCATAGGAGGAAAAATGCCTCTGCACTCAATTGGATAGACCTGCAACCAATAAGAGCAACGGAGTGCGTGACGTGATGTTGGCATAGTGGTTGTCCATAAAAATCAAAGCTGCAGTTTCACGCTTCAGAATAAGCGATGAGACCTTGTTCCTTTTTCGAACCTTTTAAAATTAATTTGCTGGTCGCATATCTTCTAGAACAGACCTAATAGCAGAATCTACTCACCCAAACTCTCCAGCTGCAGCCATTATTGTTGTCATCCCCAAGCGCGCTTGGTCACGTGGTTGATTACGCTACTGCTGATCATCTGTCCATCATCGAGTAAAAAGTAATTTTAATATGTTTTAAATGAGAAAGTCCACCTGAAAGCTTCATCTGTGCAGTCAGTTCATCCAGATTACCATCCTGCCTTCAAATATTGTTTCTCTGTCGGAGCCGCTCAGACCTCCGCACACCGGCGGTGCTCTGTCACTAGGAATCCCGTTCAACAGCAGCCTCTGGCCCGGTCGCCTCTTCGCGGTTTTACGTACGTGATCCAAACCTCAGGCACCAGAATAATAAAATAGAACATATTTTGCAGGTTTCGAAGATTTTAAGTTGATTAGATCTAATGATACTTTAATAAACGTTAAACGCTAGGTGTTAATAAACTGCTTCAGGGAGTGATCATAGCCGATCTGTTTCTGTCTCCTGCCAGCTCCCAGGTCAGCTTTCTTGATTGGTTGATGTGGTGTGTCAAGCAGCAAAAGTTCAATTTTCTCCATCTCCAGAAGCTGCTGCTGGTTCTGAAGCACATCAGATGCTCAGAAGCTCGTGAGGCGCTTCTCCTGCTGCTAAAAAACGCACTGCAGGACCTTTTGCTGCACCTTGATGCTCGTCAACTATTGACTTTTACATGTAACCTAGCTGCTTCTGCTGCTTGCGGTCTGAACGTAGCATTAGAGTGAATGAGTCGATGCAATCAACTGGTTTTCCTTAGATAAAAAACTCTGAATCAGTCTGACTGTATGATCTGGTGGACTGTAAAGTGCCTTGAGTGACATGTGTTGTGAATTGGCGCTATAGAAATAAACTGAATTTAATTGAATAGACTTGACTTGGACCTGTTGGTCTGAGGCTCCAGCAGGATGGTGTGTTACCACCACCGGCTAGATGCTGTTAGTTTATGGTCCATCATTATTTACTTGAGCTTGTTTAGGATCTATTCGAACATTTCAGGTGGCTCGGGTGTAAGCTTTGCCTCAAATGTGTGATCTTTGCTTTTCTTCAGGTGCTCGGTGCAACATGGCCGTGTTCAGAGCGAACAAGCGAGGCAACGAATTGAACTGCCTCCTGTTCCACTGTCCCACGGAGCTGGACTGTCCTCTGATGAAAGCCGCTGAGGGCAGCAACGCGTACGACATCTACAAAGGTAACAGCTGTTTCCTGCAACATTTACTGATTTGATTTCAGAGGCTACGTCATCCAAGGACCCGCAAAGACCTGGACTGGGTCCTTCGAGTGCATGAATATAAGGAGACCCTAAGAGTTTTTGGCTATGCATTCAAAGAGGTCCAGCCTTCTACGCTCTGTTGCCTAGCAACCATTACAATTGACACACAAAGCAGGCAAAGTATGGATATCGAAACCTCTCACTACCGTTGTCCTCTGAGGGCCAGATTCATCAGCCAATTACATCATAGCGTGGCGCCATGAACTGTTTGTATTGGGAGACAAAATGTGCCCTTCTTTTTGACCAGTCGGGTGTATCCTACGTAGCCTGGAGTATCCCATGATTCATTGCGAGTCCAATCAAACCGGATGCTCCGAACTCAGAGGAAAAGAGTAAATGGCGCCAAACAGTGGTGAATATTGTAAGTGCAGTTTAATATAACACACGTGAACAGTTCCGTCTAAAATTATTATTTTTTAAATGGTTTGTGAGTCAGATATGTTGCAGGCTAATGTTTGGTTTACTGAAAGTTTTTTATCTGTCCTTATGGAAATGGGTTTGGCAGACATACATTACACGTACAGATTTGAATACAGTGGAATCCGCTAATAGTGATCACATTGATCCAGAGCCAATTTGAAAAGTATAAGCTGTTGATTACTAAAACTGAATTTACCATTATTTAACTTATTTTTTATGCAGAATATCATCTAAATGCTGTTTGTGGGATTTTTCAATAAGAAAAATGAAATTAAACGGATAGCTTCCACATTTACTGAATTTTATTACAGTACCATGCAAGTTTAATTACAGAATACTGCGTTGTGCGCAGACATAACTCTGGTAGCCTCCGTGACTTATTATGTGCTGTTCACATATTTAGCCATGGTTCCCCGGATCAGAGTGTTGTCCAACACTGAGTTCACTTCTTTTTCAAAATTATGTAAAAGGTCAAATTTTTTTTAAAGCATCATGCAGGAGACCAGTCTTTAAAATGTAAACTGCTTTCCTCATCTCAGCTCTGGGAGGGACAACAGTCTCCTCTTCTTCATCCTCCTCCCCCTCCTTGCTCCGCGTGGCACTGGTACCCGCACCAAAGCGCTCTTGTACCTCCTCGATGATGTCCTCATCTGTCCACGGCTCTGAAACCGGAGTGTTGTCATCACTTTCGATCCACTTATTGATTATTTTTGCATTCATAAAATGGCCAAAAATGAACACTATAAGCGGATTTCTTGATTAATATAAAAAAATTATTTAAACAGCATTTGTATAGAAACGATTCTGTCCCAAGATTTTTGATCTATATAAGCGGTTGATTACTATATCTGTGTCCATTATAAGCGCGTACCACTGTATATCTGCATTGTCAGGACTATAAATCGGATATTCACCATGATGGTTCTGCTGCTGAAGCTCCTTAAAAATTTGATTAGCACCCAAAACAGCAGCGAGAAGTTCGGTATCCATTGTTTGCCTGCTTTGTTTGTCAACTGTCACGGTTGCTAGGCGACAGAGTGTTCAAGCGGGGAAAATCTTGAGCAGGCTTGAACTGTTTGAATCCTTTTCCAAATTCTTCCGGCCTGCTTATTTTCACAGACCTCCCAGTCCAGGTAGACCAGGTCCTTGGAGGACGCAGACGATGAAACACACCCAGCATGTTTCCGTTTCACCTGCTGGAAAAGGCCCACAGTAGAAGAAATGCTGTGGACTGTATCTCTGCTGCCCTCTTGTGGACAAAATGTCACTAACGTTTTTTTCCCCTCTCATCCACAGGTTTAAATCATCCACCCACGATGAGACCTATCATCATGACAACCACTCCGCAGACCACCACCAGCACCACCACAACAGCACCAACCACACCAGCCACCAGCACAACCATCAAACCAACCACTACGAAGACACTGCCCCCCACCACAGCACCTCATGTACCCATCATCAGTACTGCCGCGGTGCCTGCAGGTCCTCCTCCACCAACCACTACCACCACTACTGCTCCTCCACCTACTACTCCTACCCCTACTACTACAACTTCTACTACTACAACTTCTACAACTACTACTACTACAAACCCAACAACTACAATGGGACCTTCTCCCACCTTCGCCTCCAGAAAACCCAACAAATCCAGCAAGAAGCAAAACAAAACCATCAAGAAAGGAAAACCTCATCTATCCACCACCACCCAAACTGCCCCGAGCTTCACAACCTCACTTCCTGTTAGGGTGGAGGAGGAGCATACAAATTCTAGCATTCAGGAAACTACAACAACCACAGCAGCCCCAACCACTACGACCACCAGTACAACCACTACAACCCCCACGACAACAGCCACCTTCCCTATGAGTAGTACCACTCTCCCTACAACCACCATAAATCCAACAACCACCACAACTACCACTACTACTACTACTACTACTACCACTACTACCACTATTACTACAACCGACATGGCTACCACAACTTCCACCACCACTCAAAGTACGACCAGTACCCCAACCACTGAACCAACCACCACATTGGCGGCTCAACCTCCGAGTTTGATCTTCATACCCAAAGACACCTTCCCGTCCGACCCGGACCTTCAGCCCGGTCCCACCAACCTGAACTCCAGCTCCAGCCGGGGGAAGGCGGTGGCGGCGCAGGGAGCGCTGAAAGGCGGCGTGGTGGCCGTCATGGTTCTGGGGATGGCCGTGCTCACGCTGGCCTTGGCTGTTGGCGGTCGGAAGGCCATGGAGTCCTTTGATCGGCGACATTACACCAGACTGGAGCTCAACGACCTGCACTACGAGATTTAAGTGGGAATAATCCGGCACATTCGCTTTATTTAGGATTCTTTAAGTTCTTAGCTGCACGATTCTGTATTTTTCACTCAGGCTTTGATTAGAAAGTGTCTGATTGATCAGACTTGGTTTGTTCACCTTTGAAGTGATCTTGAAGCAGATTGCGGAGCATCATCACCCTTCTCTGATTGGTCGACTCTGGTGAAACTCACCTATTTTAGCCATTTTGAAGAATATTATTGGATGCAGAGTTGGTCACAGGGAAACAAAGAAAGTCTGTTTAATATTTTAAGGATTTTGAAGATAATGTTTACTGTTCACATCTGGTTTCAAGAGGACTTTAAACAGGAACAAATGCTTTCAAATCAGCGTATTGATCTTTTTTCTGTTAATTCAGTTTAATAACTGCTACTGTATTTTGATACAAACTGTTATTCTGAGTTAATTTATGATGATTAATGTTGAACTGGAAGTAAGTTAATTTCTGAGCAAAGTACAGTGATATATAAATATGTGTTAAATCAATATAAAAGACATTTGTTAATTTCTGATAAGGAACCAAAAAGGTGAAAGTTTTCCAAATTGAACCAGTGAAGACCTCTTTAGCTTCATTTTGGGAGATATTTTAAACTAGCTGAGATTTTATTTATGATACATTCACTGATAAAACCCACTCAGCCTCCAGAGGGAAGGGTCTGATTTCAATTTAGACCAGAGATGTGGTGGAAATGGTTTGATTGATAAGACGCTGTGAAGGGGAGTGGCAATCTGGTGGTTAGGGCATAGAGCTTGGAATCCTGAGGTTGTGAGTTTGAGGCCCACTCCCACAGGCTGCCACTCTGGCTCTCTGAGCAAGACCCTTAACCCCACACTGCTCCCTGGGCACCGCACAACACCCCAAGGGGATAGGTTAAATGCAGAGAGTTAATTTCTCCAATGTGAGATCCATAAAGTTCAATTATGTGGCATAGAGCTTGGAATCCTGAGGTTGTGCGTTTAAAACCCAATCCCACAGACTGCAAAGATCCTTAACCCCTATTCCAAATGGCAGCCCAGTGCTCCCCAAGGGGATGGGTTAAATGCAGAGAGTGAATTTTGTTGCGCTGTACTTGTGACAGTGTAATGAGAATAAAATGTTCATTTGAAAAAAAAGGTGATGTTAAGATTGGCCACTAGCTGGCGTATTTAAGCGGACACTGTGTTTAGATAGGTTTACTGATGACCCAAAGGTAAATTAGGCTAGTCATTCATTAACATTCAATAATTGCTAAGAAATGTGTTAAAACACTGATACTCTTCAGCTGCTCACAAAACTGAGCTTTTTTTATTATTATTAGCCCCAGATATTTCTATAGTACCTAAGCTTAAATTCCTGTACGTTTGTTTTAGACTCTTATTTGAATAAAAGAGGGAAATTAATCCTGAATTTGTCTTTTTAGCTACTTGAGTTAACCTGCCCATAAAGGCAATTGTTTTAATATTCTGCGAATACTGGCAAGCAGTACTTAAGTAAGCAAGTTAGCTTTTAACAGCACATAAATTGGCTACAAAGTCTTGGCTAAACTTAGCTGCTAATTGTGGTAAAGTTAGCATTTAATAGAACTTTAGCTACTTGAATTTACCGTGCCTATAAAGGCAATGGTTTTCATATTCTGCAAATTCTGGCTAGCAGTGATAAAGTTAGCAAGTTAGCTTTTAACAGCACATAGAATAGCTACGAAAACTAGGCTAAAATTAGCTACAAACTGCGGTAAAGTTAGCATTTAACAGCAATTTAGCTTTTTGAGTTAACCTGCCGATAAAGGCAACAGTTTTCATATTCTGCAAATTCTGGCTAGCAGTGCTAAAGTAAGCAAGTTAGCTTTTAACAGCACATTAATTAGCTGCAAAGTCTTGGCTAAAATTAGCTGCTAGCTGTGGTAAAGTTAGCATTTAAAAGCACAAAAGGTAGCTACTAAGCCAGGGCTAAGGTTAGCTGCTAACAGTGCTATAGTTAGCTTTAGCTAAACATTTCTTCTTTAAAAATCAGGAAAGAATTTAAATGAGAAATATATTTAATAAAAGAACAAACATGAGGAATCCTAAGTTTTTCCCCATAGATTAAGTTAAAATCTACTTTGATTATCATTAAATATTTTTATTACTTCTTTCTTGTCAAAACTTTTCAAAATGGTAAATTCCTGACCAAGTCCTGAAACCCTAATTAGTGACCACCTTTTAATTAAGGTTGACTTCAGTAGGAGAACTGAATGAACCAGTTATGATTATCACAACATTTTAAGGCCATAAAGCTTGAATAGGGAGGTTGGATTAATCTTAAGGATACGGATAATTAAATACAAGTTTTATTCATGCTGTAATCATTACCAAACTAATTAGAAACTTTTAATAACTTTAATTGGAAACAACAGTTTCAGCTGTTTGTATAAAAGTGTGAAGCTAATCTAACAATGTTCAAGCTTCTAGAAAAAAATAGCACTTAGTATGAGGAATGTAGAATAAATCTATAAATCACTTTCCGTACTTTAGGGCAGCCACACACCCCATCAAACATGCATGTACATGGGGGGCATGCCTCATCGTTTCATCTTCAGAGACACAGGACGGATGACCATGCAACGGCCACTTAGACTGATAAGATGCATATCGTTGGACTGTGGGAGGAGACCGGAGATAAGCCTAACATGCATGCACTAAAACCCAGCTGGGATTCAAACCCAGAACTCAAAGCCTTGCTATGAGGCAACAGTACTAACAGCTGCAGCTTCTTATGAACCAAATCATTTCCAACTCTCAATTTCTTTATATGTTGTTTGCCCAGTTTGTAGGATTTGTTCCTAAGGATGAATATTAATCTAATATTTGTTGGAAATAATTCAGTGAAGTTCTTTAAATTATGATGCAATCTCAAGGAGTTTGTTTCTTTCACAAACCGGAGACCGATTGACACCCTGGTGATCAGCTTTGGGTCTTCTCTAGAAAGGATTTATGATCCTGTTTTGATTTTAACTGTAAATGTTTATGCTGATTTGCTTTGCCGCTTTTTCCCCTTTGAAAAGGTTTAAGACTTTTGGACGTGAACCTGCACATGGCCTCCAGGTTTCTTTCTAAGTGACTGAGGAAGAAGACCAAACAGCAATACTTTTAACTCATCGACACTCAGGAAGCTTCTGTAGTGGAGAAACCTGGTGGAGATCAGAATCCGTCGTGCACGCTTCTGCATGTCCTCTCCAGCCGTACGAGCCTGTGGTGACCTCTGAACCCACAGGTTCACTGTAGATGTCACATTCACTGTGTGTTTTTGTATTTTCACTGCACAAGGATTCCAACCATTGATGCAATCCTTTATAAACTGATGCACTATTGTATTGTGTGTTTTTGATAACTATGATCAGCTTCTTTAGAGATATCTGACTGACTGTCATAGCTCAGCGCACTATTTTCTTATATTTAACATATTTCTACTGGATGTGTGTTTCAGACCGCTTGTTGTTGCGGTATCTCTCCAGCAGGTGGCAGCAGCAGCCTGATCACTGTTTCAGTTTAACTCTAAACTCTGACATGGATGGTTATAGTTTGGTGCAGTTTTGTCAAGTGATGCGTTCACATAACGTTGGAATTTACTGTTTTGTTGTAACAATTAAAAAAAACTGTGATTTTTGAAAACATTTTCCCCTTGTTTTCTCTATAAACTGAATCATCAGTGGATTCGCATGTCGGATGAATGTAAAATATATTATTTTTATACTAAGAAGAAAATCTGAACCGACTGTTGAAGACCTTAGTCTGTGGAGACATGTCCTGTTGTCTGAACCGAAGAAAAAAAACAACAACACTGTGAAATACAGTGTCTATTTAGTTATTTTATTTTTAAAATAACTAAATATATTTTATTATATTATTATTAATATACTTTATTATAGGATTAGGGCCGGACTGGGAAAAAAAAAACAAACAAACAAAAGCAGTTAACTGATTTTTTAGATATTTCAGTTTAATGTGGAAAAAAGTCAGAATTCTGACTTTAATCTCAGAATTGTGGATCGTAATGTAGATGGGCAATCATGAATGAAGAGATGTGTGGGAGCACTCAGCTTCACTGACAAAGATGTGCTTGGAGGAGTTGTTTGGGAGGGCCAGTGACATATATAAAAGTACGGGATTAGGTGACTTTTTATGTAGCCCAGGGTTCCCTGGTGATGCTATTTCATTAATAGAAGAGCTGAGTGATTAAAACAAGAGAGCTAGTCTCTAAAAAAGACATGGCTACGACTTGATGCTTACATACTTGTTAGCTGTCAGAATTCAGTCAAAATCCTGAGAAAAGGGTCAGAATTCTACCGAGATTAAAGTCAGAAATATGAAATCAAATTCAGAATTCTGAGATTAAAGTCAGAATTCTAATAAAATAAGTCAGAATTCTGAGATTAAATTCAGAATTTTGAGGAAAAAAGTTAGAATTCTAAGATTAAAGTCAGAACTCTAAGAAAAAAAGACAGACTTCTGAGATTAAAGTCAGAATTTTGAAGGAAAAAATAGTTAGAATTCTGAGATTAAAGTTAGAATTCTAAAAAGAGTCAGAAACCTGAGATTAAAGTCAGAAATCTGAGAAAAAAAAAATCAGATTTCTGAGAATAAAGTCAGAAGTCTGAGATTGAAGTCAGAAATCTTAAATTAAAGTCAGAATTCTGAGGGGGGGAAAAAATCAGATTTCTGAGATTAAAGTCAGAAGTCTGAGATTACAGTCAGAAATCTGAGATAAAAGTCAGAATTCTGAGATTAACGTGAGAATTCTGAGAAAAAAAATATCTAAATTCTGAGATCATGGTCAGAAGTCTGAGATTCAAGTCAGAATTCTGAGGAAAATAAACAGAATTCTGAGAAAAAAGACAGAATTCTGAGATCAAAGTCTGAATTCTGAGAAAAAAAATCAGAATTCTGAGATTAAAGTCAGAAATTTGAGATTAAAGTCAGAAGTCTGAGAAAAAAGACAGAATTCTGATATTAAAGTCAGAATTCTGAGAAAAATGTCAGAATACTGAGAGAAAACGTCAGAATTCTGAGGAAAAAAAATCAGAATCCTAAGATTAAAGTCAGAAGTCTGAGATTAAAGTAAGAATTCTGAGATTAAAGTCAGAAGTCTGAGAAAAATGTCAGAATACTGAGAGAAAAAGTCAGAATTCTGAGAAAAAAAAAATCCGAATTCTGAGATTAAAGTGAGAATCCTGAGAGAAAAAAAGTCAGAATTATGAGATTAAAGTCACAAATCTGAAATTAAATTCATAATTCTGAGATTAAAATCAGAATTCTGAGAAAAGTCAGAAATCTGAGATTAAAGGTTTTTTTTTTTACATATTATACTGAAATCAAATGTTGTTTGTTTTTCCGTGGCCCTAAACCTCTTCCGTACTATGATGTTTCTGGCCCAGAGTTCTTTCTTTCTGACACCCATCCACTCTGTGTTTTTGGCCCCCAGCATTCCTGCACTGTGGTTTGGCCCCCATGCATTTCAGGCCCCTGTGTTCTCGGAGCCCATTGAAAAGATCAAGCAGTCTCCACCTGGATGATTAAACCGGATGCTGTGGTCTGCGTGGTTCTGGATGGTTTGCGGTGGTTTTGGTTGCGGCGGTGCGCAGCCAGTGTGCGGCAGAACAACAATAGAAAGCAGAGCCGAGGAGGAGGAGGAGGAGGAGGAGGAGGAGCACCACCAGCAGCACCAGGACCACCAGCAGCACCAGGAGCAGCAGCAGCAGCAGCAGCGGAAGGACACCGAGGATCCTGCGGGACGAAATGAGACGCTGTATCGGATTTAGAAGCGAACAGAACCCCGTGATGGATAGCGGGACGATCCGAGCCTGATCCGAACCGAACCTAAGCGTGTTTTTGTTGAGAGGAAGCGGCCGCAGCCATGATGGGAATGCTGGGAATCCTGCGCTAGGGATCCGCGGCGGCTGGGCCCAGGATCGGGAGAAAGATGAGAATGTCTTTTCGGATCCTGCTGTTATTTGGTTCCTGCTGGCTCATTTCAGGTGAGGTTCTGGGTTTCAGGGTGTTGGAAGTTCGGCCCGGGATGTTTCCGTCTGGATTCAGGTTTTGTGTTTGAAGTTCCAGGCCCTGCTATCGCTAGCATCAAGCTAACTGCCTGTTTGTTCTGGAAAAGGCTTTTTTCCTGGGAATTCTGCTCCCAAATCGAGCCTCTGGTCCCGGTTCTGTCGTGGATTGAAGGGTCTTGATCGGTTTCTGACAAATTTCGGTGAATTTTTTTGATTTTTCTGGAGCTAATATGGATTTGGGGAAACAACAACAGGAGCTATGGAAGCTAGTTAGCATCAGAGCTAACAGTTTGCAATCTGCTAACTAACAAACCTGCTGCTTAATGTGCTGGGTTTTAAGGTTGATCCAAACAGGGCATCACTTTATTCATGATTAAAAATCAGTTTTCCAGAACATTCCTGATATAATCAGGCAGCAGAGAAACATCAATAGTTGTAAATATTCCTGCAGGAACAAACAGACTGCTGGAAAACCCTGAGATTCAGCTCCTGTGAAGCATCTGCATCATTCTGCTGGAAAACAGAAAGGATATGCAGGAAAAACACAGCAGGAGTAAAAGAATTCCCATTTCATGCACTGGTGCTTAACAAAAGAAAAACAGGAAGTTTGGTAAATTTTCATCTTGGTCCCAGAGAGAGGAGAGTGAAATGTTTGATTCCAGATTAAAATGAATGTAATCTGGAATCAGTTGGGATTTCCAGGTCATTATGATTGGAGCTGAGGGGTTCTGGTTCCATATGAGCAGGGAGGAAATGGGTCACAGGTGAGCTTAGGGGTCTGAGTGCTTCATTCCTTAGGGGACACAGATCGGTTCCTCTGGTCTAAACGTTCTCCTTGCTTCCACCGAGTCCCTCATGGTTCCTTCTTCTCTTCTGGTGGGATAATCTCCTAATCCAGCTTCTGTTTTGATCAGTTTCAGTGCAGCCTCGAACCATGATGGAACCTCCACCGTGCTTCAGAAGCAAACCTTCCTGCTCAGATTTAAATTTTTAATGTTTGGGCCTTTAGGCCCATCTCTTCTTTAAAAACAGTTAGTTAGCTTCTCCGCTTCAATAGGAACCCGTTTGATGGATCAGCTGAAGGCGGGTGGATCTCCCAGGTCCGTGGAGTGGAAATTAGACAGACTTAGACTCAGGTGCCAAAAGCTATGCAGAAGCTTAAAGGCGATCATGTTTTCTCTGTGGCAGCTTCAAAAAATTTGAACGACCTTCCATTGCAAATGAAATTGTCTGCTTCTTTGTCTGATTTGAAATCGCTCTTAAAAACTCCTCTCTTTGCCTCGGCTTTCTAAACTGTGCGAGATGTTGATTTTAGTCTGTGATACGTTTAAATTACTTATTTTTATTTTAGTATAGATTTTATAGTCCTTATATTAATTTTTTAAGCTTGGATGGTTTTTTTGAGTCTGTGTAATGGTGTTATGATGTTTCACTGTACAGCCCTTTGGTCCTTGGAGAAATTTTAAAATGCTTTATAAATAAAGTTGAATTGGATTAGACTGGATTTTATTTACTCTTTGGGATTATTCCTTCAGGGAAATTCTGGTTCCAGTAGCTTATATAGAGTAAAAATTAAAGCAAGATGCCATTAAAGGTAAAACGATTGAAAAGAGTGTATATAGTACCACAGAGTATTAGGGCCAGGCTAGAGATTTTTTTTAAAAGTCGTAACATTACGAGAATAAAGTCGGCAAACAACAACCCATTTCAGAAAGAAAGCTTGGAGCTCAGAACAGCTCCACCAATCAGCAACCAGAGTCCACTTGCTGTCCAATGATGCTGGTGCTAAAAGATTTCCTTATTTGTCAAACCAGGGCTAAAGTATAACTTAACATGGTGCTCAACATTCCTCATTTTAGTGAAGAAAGTGCTTTTTTTAAGAGTTGTAATAAAATACAACTTGTTTTCCATAATTTAAGGACTTTATTCTCATATTGTTACGACTTTATTCTCGTAATTTTATGACTATTCTCGTTGTGACCTTTTTCTGGTAATGTTATGACTTTATTCTCATATTGTTACGACTTTATTCTCGTAATTTTATGACTATTCTCGTTGTGACCTTTTTCTGGTAATGTTAGGACTTTATTCTCATCTTGTTACGACTTTATTCTCGTAATTTTATGACTTTTCTCATAATTGTATGACTATTCTCTTTGTGACTTTTTTCTCGTAATATTACGACTGTATTCTCGTAATATTATGACTTTATTCTCACAATTTTATGACTTTATTTTCGCAATTTTACGACTTTATTACCATAATTTTATGACTATTCTTGTTGTGACTTTTTCTCGTAATATTACGACTTTATTCTCATAATATTCTGACTTTATTTTTGCAATTTTACGACTTTATTACCATAATTTTATGACTATTCTTGTTGTGACTTTTTTCTCGTAATATTACGACTTTATTCTCATAATATTCCGACTTTATTTTCGCAATTTTACGACTTTATTCACATAATTATATGACTTTTCTCGTTGTGACTTTATTCTCGTAATCTTACAACTTTATTCTCGCAATTTTACGACTTTATTCTCGTATTTTTATGACTTTTCTCATAATTTTATGACTATTCTCGTTGTGACTTTGTTCTCGTAATATTACGACTTTATTCTCGCAATTTTACGACTTTATTCTCATAATTATCTGAACAGTAGAAAACTAATGGAAGACCTCATGGTAGTTGACCTGGATTATTGCTCTGCAGAGATGCACCATCTGATGATCCAGAATGAATTCTGGCTGCTGGTTGATGGAGTCCAGAGTTCATCCAGCAGGCGATTCTAGGTCCAGATGTTGGTTCTGAATGATGCGTTTGGGTTGAAATTCTTGTTTGGGTTTAGTCTTAATTCAAGGGTTTATCTCTGCGTCTGTAAAGGTTCTGTAACCATAACAACCCTGCTGTACTTCCTGTTTCTTCCTAACACTTCCTGTCTCTGTCGGTACCAGGCGAGCCGCTGCTCCTTTACGCCAACCGCCGGGACCTTCGGATCGTGGATGTGGCGCACGAGAAGGCCAACGCCACGGTTGTGGTGGGCGGCCTGGAGGACGCCGCCGCCGTGGACTACGTTTACGCCCAGGGCCTCATCTACTGGAGCGACGTCAGCGAGGAGGCCATCAAACGGACCTTTTTCAACCAGTCCGGCGCCAGCGCGGCCGAGACCGTGGTGCCGGGCCTGGCCGCCCCGGACGGACTGGCGTGTGACTGGTTAGGGAAGAAACTGTACTGGACGGACTCGGACACCAATCGGATAGAGGTGGCCGAGCTGGACGGGTCTTTGAGGAAGGTTCTGTTTTGGCAGGAGCTGGACCAGCCGAGAGCGATCGCCCTGGATCCGGAACGAGGGTGAGTCCAGAAAGTTCTACTGCTTTACTATTAAACTCTTCCATGTCGGACCTCAGCCTGTCAGCTGCAGGAAGCAGAACCAGGTGGTTCTGAGACCAACACAAAAGGAAAGCAAGGGTTAAGCAATCTCACGTAGAAACCAGTAAACATGTGAACTCCATTTTGTTTTTGCAGAGGTTTGGTTCTGGTATCGGGAACCAGTTGATCCAGAACTGTTCCTGTTCTGGATCTTCCTGTAGAACTCGGGTGTTAAAAACTTTAACCTGAGAAGAACATGGAGGTTCTCCTCTGTGTAGAACCAGAGCTCTTAGTAGACCTGATGCAGCTTCTGGGTTCTGAAGTCAACGGGTCAGAATCAGCAGCCGCTGGCAGCTCAGAGGTACTCTAAAGGTCCAGTTCCTCTGAGGTTTGGTTGGGAAAGTTCTGAGGTTGAAACAGGAACTTTCACTTCCTGGTTTTTTCTTTATGTTGTTGTAAGTATTTTTCCACAGAATCATCAGTTCTACTAAACGGTCCGGTTTAATCCAGTTCAAAGTAGGGAGGAGCTTCAGAACCAAGCCGCTGAGCTGAACCCAGGTTTCCTATCAGCTACAAACAAACTTCTCTCCTCTGTTTGGGTTTGAAGTCATGTTGCTCTGAACTCGGTTCTGGTGGGTTTTCTCCTTGACGGAGAGCTTGATTGGATGGTACTGGCCATTCATCCAGGCAGTCCGCTCTGGTTATTGGATTTTTTTTTTTGGACCCCTTTCCACCTGCTGATCGGGGAGCTGCTGGAGCTGCTGGATCAGAACGGGACCCATTTAAGACCTGGGTCAGGAGTTCTGTGATTCATTCAGCGGTCCGATTTAGATTCAGGCCCATATTCTTTCCAGTTCCTACTCATGAAAGCTCTTCGCTCTGTTTGATCGGCCAACGAGGTGCAGGGAACAGTCTCTCCGACCAGCAGGTTGAGTCGAGTCGGGCCGGTGTTCTGTCAGATGAGCATACCCATAGTCAATACGCATGCACGTCAGATTTGCATTTATCCCTTTAGTTTTGTAAGGCCAGATGCCCATACACTTAAAAAAAAACACCAAAAAGTACATAATTAAATAAAAAATAATAATTAAAAATTTAGTCATGTAATAAAAAAAATTAAAAAAACATGACTAAAGGGATACACGCCCGTTTTAAAGTATATTTGTTTGTAAAAACTAAAGGGATAAATGGGTATTGACAGTGGGTATGCTGGCCTGATCGGTTATGCTCATCTGATAGAACACCGATCTTCTTAAGGGCTGCTTATCCTCCCTCAGCAGTGTGTCGTAGATATTTTAGATTTATGCCAAATATTGAAGCATGGTCTGCACTATGTTATTCCACGCCACAATGCAAGAGGGCCAATCAGGAACTAGCTGTGGGTCTAGATACGGCCGAGGTGGTGAGGAAGTGGGTGCAAGTTTGGCGACAACGGAGGGACATGAGGGGGAAAAAGAGCGGGGATCCAGGTGGAAAAAAGGGTCCAGCGTTCTCGCACACCTCACTCTTCTAGCTAGTCCATCTTCATGAGTCGTTTTGCACAATGGCGGTTATACAAAACAAAACCAGCCGGTAAGGAACCAAACAGGAAATATGCATAGAGTAGAGTGGATGTAGATTTGACCAGAGGCCTCCTGTCTGTGGTCACCTAAAATTTTGGAGAGGTGCAGCAGAGTGTCTGCTAAAAGGGCGGGGCATATCTGTGTTCACTGTGACACACGCAGACGACCTGGATTCTGAGCATAAACCTACAGTATTGTGGAGATGGGAAGGTCATTTCTGGGAAAAGTTTGACTCCGATCAGTCCGACTGTTTCCAAACCAGAACCGGGTTTCATGTCAACAGTTGATCAGTGATTTTAGTTTATTTTTTTCATTGCTAATTAATGAAATTTATATAATATAAATATATACATATATAAATTAATATAAACCTCTCTTCATTAATCCGAGTTCTGATCCCGATCCATCATGTAGTAAATGTATGGTTCTGGTCTCTTCTGGAAGCGGACCGGACTAGAGTTAGGAACCCCAGTCAGAACCCAGTCTGTTGTCTGAACCGCTCCAGTTATTCATTAAGGTTTTGAACCCCATGTTGGCCTCGGTATCGCATCTTGTCCTTGTGAAGGACCGGGTTAAGATCCAGAACCCAGCAGGAAGGTTTGGACCTGTGGTTGACCTCAGCTGTTGTGGTTCTGCTTGGATGCATCAGGTACCAAACCCTCTGCAGCTCATCTGTTTTTCAGCCCAGGATGTTTCTAATCAGCTTGTTTGTTTTGTTCTGAGAACTGGACCGCACCGTGAGCAGAACTTCCACCGGTTGTTGAACAGAACCGGACTCTGGATCTGTGTCCTGCTCTGGTAAAGCTGTGTGGGCTAATGAGGGAGTCGAGTCGAGTCGAACTGGGGTGGTTTTGCTGCAGACTGATGTAAAGGAAACATCGACAGGCGTCTGAAGCGGATCTGACCTTCAGAACTTAACTTAACTCCGTCCATTGTCACTCAGCTCCGCCTCTGTTCTCAGGTTCATGTACTGGACGGACTGGGGGGAGGTCCCAAAGATCGAGCGGGCCGGGATGGACGGAACCAACCGCTCCATGATCATCGATAAGGACATCCACTGGCCCAACGGGCTGACGGTGGACTACGGCCAGCAGAAACTCTACTGGGCCGACGCCAAACACAACTTCATCCACCGCTCCAACCTGGACGGATCCTCCAGGTACGTTCTGCTTCTTTAGGCTCTGAGGTTTGGTTCTGCTGGGTTCTGATGTTTGGGACGTGTCTGCAGGGAGGTGGTGGTTAAAGGGGAGCTGCCTCACCCCTTCGCCCTCACCCTGTACGAGGACACGCTGTTCTGGACTGACTGGAACACCCACTCCATCCACTCCTGCAGGAAGCAGACGGGTCGAGAGCAGCGGATCGTCCACTCCCACATCTTCTCCCCCATGGACCTTCACGTGTTCAGCCCTAAGAGACAACCCGTCGGTGAGTCAGACACTCGACCAGCCGGGGGTTCTGCTTTTTATCTCCTAATTCAGAACCCGACCTTTGAGCCGACATATTGCAGAAGTTCTAGCATCAAAGAACCAGAACCAAGGAGCTGAGGCCGCCTAATGGGCCTTAGATTTAAACTTATCTTTATCTTTTGGGGACGGGGAGTGGCGGCCTAGTGGTTAGGCCATAGAGGTTGGAATACAGAGGTTCTGAGCCCCACTCCCACAGACTGCCACTCTGGCTCTCTGAGCAAGACTGTTAACCCCACACTGCTCCCCGAGGCGCCACACAATGGCAGCCCACTGCTCCCCAAGGGGATAGGTTAAATGCAGAGGTGAATTTCTCCAATTTGCGACCAATAAAATTCAGTTATTATTAATTATCCTTTACTTCCTGATAAGGAGGAATATGAATACAACCTAAAGGACTTAAGTAATAAGTAATCCTGCTGTCTTCTGTTTCAACTCAACTTTATAAACATCTTGAACTAATCTAAAGCTGCACATAGGGGCTTAAATCTAATTGAAGCAGATTCCCATACGGGTCTAGATCAGGCTTCCTCGCCTCCTGCCCTCATCATCCTTTAAACCAGAGCTGACCTTTTAAAGATCAGCGCGTTACGAATAAAGAAAACCAGTAAAGGTCCGGAGACATCTTTAATTATCATTGGATCATTTGGATCACATGTAACCTGGTCCCGGAAGCTCCAGAGTGCTTTACCGTTAAAAAACAAGAGAAGCGGCGCAAGTTAATTTAGACAATGCCATTGGGCAACATGTGGTAATTTATGTATTAAATCGGGGGGGTCCACCAATCTGTGACCTCTGCTTTAGACCCTTGAATCAGCTCCTCATCACTTTGCTTAAATCCGATAACAAGCTAGACGCTTTTCTTTTTTGAATATAGATATACTAATAAATGTATGTTTTAGTATTTTCTCCACTGACCAATTTAATGGAATTTGTGAATAAATTGAATCTAAATATCACAAAATAATTTTTTAAAGATAATTTTCCTCCAATTTGCAAATTTTGAAATAGCACATTTATTAAAAACATGTTTTTCTAAAAGTATTGTGTAACCTTTGAAGCTCTAAACTAAGGCTGAAATGATTAAATCCGATTAATTGTGATTAATCCGAATATTTAAATCATTTTCAACTAATTTAGCAATCTATGAATCGTTAACTGGAGTATAAAAACACTAAAACATGCCTTTAGCTGTAAGAGCGACCCACTTAGAGCACTAATCATATGAAAATTGTAAAAAAAAAAAAGTATAAATATTTTGTATTTAAGACAAAAAAAAACTTTTTTTGTTAATCTGCCCTATCCAGAACTCTTAAAGTGGAAAAGTTTCAGTTTCACCTGGTTGGATTTCATAAAAATTCTTCAAAAAGAACCTTTGTCTATCTGATTATTAAACGATTCGTCGAAAAAATAACTGACAGATTAATTGATTTGCGTAATAATCATCCGTTGCAGCCCTACTCTGAAAAACATTTTATCCGTTAGATTAAAGAAAACACGTCTCTCCTATATGGGGTTAAACCTCATCTCTATTTCTCTCGTATCTGAATCCTTTTATGCATCTAAAACTGAATGTTGGGGAAACTGTAAATCATTTCTTTTGTTTACATGTGATCACTGCTGCACTTTAAGAAATGGTAATGTCTTGAGAGCTGAACCGGATGAAATGTATTTTGACAATAAAGTTGTCCAAGTTTTAAAGTCTTCACTGGAAAAAATGATCTAGCAATAAGTGAAAATGTCTTAAATTAAGCGTATTTACCCTTAATTTGAGTAGGTAAATGAGATGGTTTGCCGATGGAATCAGTATTTTCTACTCTTAAAATAGGTTAATTAGATAACATGCACTTGAAATCGTACTTAAATGTAAATTGTTCCAATTTCATTGTCAAGATGTCTTTTACCTCCTCAATCCAGGAAAAAATGTATTTATTTTAGACTTAAACCTCCTAGCATGTTTCTAGCCCAGTTCTGTATAAACCAGACCCAGTATGTCTAAACCTGCTAAACATGTTTAAAGTGTTGGAGAAGGATTCTGATTCGCTCTCTATTTGACAGCGAGGAGCAGCCCCTGTTCCCAGAGCAACGGAGGATGCTCCCACCTCTGCCTGCTGTCCCCCAACAGGCCCTTCTATCGGTGCGCCTGTCCCACCGGAGTTCAGCTGCTGGAGGATGAGAAGACCTGCAGAGACGGTGAGAAGGCATCATCCACACACTGTTTTTAAATCGCCTTCTTAGGGATCGGCCGGACTGGTCGTTTCTAGAGGCCTTAATTAGGGAAACTTGGAAGTAAAAATGATCCTTAATCCAAGTTGTCAGCCGGTGATTGGAAGGTAACTGCCTCTCTTTATAGGAAGTCGTTTTAATGGAGGAAATCTAGAAAAGTCTGATTGAAATCTTTGGTTTGAGTAGAACGTTAGAGGATGAAGCTGCTGTGGATTCCTGCTGCTTGTTTTTCCGTCTCGGGAACACGATCCTCTCAGCTCGGCTGGAGCCGACGCTTTTGTTTGGGGTCTCAGCTGTTTTTCTCACTTTGGGAGATGTTGGGAATGTGTTGCTGCGTTTGATGATGTTTATTCCAGGGAGAATTAGCAGAAACTCTGCCCAGGACAGTTTGTTTGGCTTCATCCGAACCGGTTTGATGAATTGGAAGCAGAAGTAGAAGAAAATCGGCGTTCCAGGAATTTATCCCAAACATGCAGATTGAATCGATTAGTCTGAGAGTTTGGAGGCGGAATTTATTCCCTTTTATTCTGATTGAGAAACTCTGACAAAATGCTCTCTGCTAGTCTGAGCGGCTCAGACCGGCGTTGGGCTGACCTGCCGTTGTCGCGGTAACCCTCCCCTCCTCCATCCGTCGGCAGGGCCCGTCTCTTTTGAAGCACGGCCCCTCCCTCCTGCTCTTTTCTTTGCATTTTTTTTGGTTGGGTAAGCCTGGCCTGCAGAGCGGCTGCAGAGGTTTGAAGGCGGGGAGGCTTTTGTAAGAGACAGGATCACATGCTCCCCCTGCAGACAATGCCCCCTTTCACTGCCGGCCTGCAGCGTTTACAGCGGCCTCCGACTGAGATGAAGGCTGTTGTTCAGGCTCATTTAGGGGAATCTGACGGCCGCGTTCCAGCTCTGCTCTCTGTGTGGCTCAGGAGGAGGAAGTCCGCGCAGCTTTCCCTGAGCAAGGAAATCCCTGTTGGGATCAGAAAGTATGATCTAGTATAAATCCTGGAATGATGGAGTTAAAAAGCTCTGAGAATTTTCTTCTAAATTATTAAAATAATCTAAGGATTCTTTTTTTACAGATTTATTTGTATCAAACTAAAATCCATAAAGAAATATTGAAGAAATTACTTTATTATATGTATATAATAATAATTATCCTCGCCTACAGGTGCCACTCAGATGCTCCTGTTGGCCCGGCGGACTGACCTGAGGCAGATTTCTCTGGACATGCCCGACTTCACTGACATCATCCTACAGGTGGACGACATCCGGCACGCCATTGCCATCGACTACGACCCGGTGGAGGGATACGTTTACTGGACGGACGACGACGTGAAGGCCATTCGTCGCTCGTTTCTGGACGGCAGCGACGCTCAGTTCGTCGTCACCTCCCAGGTGAACCATCCCGACGGCATCGCCGTGGACTGGATCGCCAGGAACCTCTACTGGACCGACACGGGAACGGATCGCATCGAGGTGACCCGACTCAACGGTACCATGAGGAAGATCCTGATTTCCGAGGACCTGGATGAGCCGAGGGCGATTGTTCTGGACCCCGTGGCCGGGTAAGTCCGGTTAAAGGAGATGGAACGGAGTGGATCTTAGAGAGGAAACGGTTACATGAGTCTCCTGTTCTGGTTACAGGTATATGTACTGGACGGACTGGGGCGAGGTGCCGAAGATCGAGCGGGCCGACCTGGACGGGATGGAGAGGGTGGTGATGGTGAACACTTCTCTGGGCTGGCCCAACGGCCTGGCGCTCGACTATGACGAACGCAAAATCTACTGGGGAGACGCCAAGACGGACAAGATCGAGGTCAGTCTGAGGGTCTGGATGGGTCTACTGCTGGGGTTGTTTCTGACCCAGCCATCTTAGATTTACTCTTAGTCTTCAGGACGAAAAATATTATTAGTCTTAGTCACATTTTAGTTATGTGATAGTTTTAGTCGACTAAAACTTAAAGAGGTGTTTTAGTCAGTTTATGTTGCAATTCAAAGCCAACAACCAGATTCTTTGCACCGAGCTGACGGCTCTAGCCTGAAATACTACAATAGCATGGGTACTTGGGAGAATAACACCCATGCGGTTATTCATTGCTGCTGGCCAGAAACTTTGATTTCAGTAAATTCATATAACGTTTTTTATGAATTAATGCCATACTTTATCACAAAAGCTGTGAAAAATAGCAGATCTAAGTTCAACACATCATATTGGTCAATATAGCAGACAGACAAGCTAACAAAATGTACAATAAAGGAATGGTTTTAGACATACAAGGTTTCCATCCCAAAGCAAAGACTTCCTGATCTACTATGAATGAATAATGCCCCTACACACAGATCAATAAAACTTTCATTACTCCAAAAAATAAAAGAACAAAAACATTCTTCTTTCTACTTTGGCAATTTTGGCTTTATTTCTGTTAATTCTCCTTGGTTACCGTGCTTAGGGGTCAAAGTAGATTTAAATTCACAGGCTTTTCATATAAAAAAAAATAAAAAATACAGATAGAACCTACATATGCTAACTAAAATGTTGAAATATTTAAAGGAAACATAGAAAATCTTTTAATAACAACACATGGAAACATTTACATCATATTTAAATAGATAGAAATGAGAACAATGAGAGAGAAATATTCAAAGACCTATATTGCTTTTCATCGGGCACTTTATCCAAAAATGAACAGAATTCAATGTATTTTATTTGGTTAAATTTAGGGATTCCTTTCGGTAGAAATTAAAGAATATTTAGCATCACCTCTTGTGAGCTGGAAGAATAAAATCTTGATAGTTAGACAAAGGGATGTTTTAACGCTTGGCAGAGGAGGATCAGCCACATATAGTTTATTAAGTAGCGAGAGCAGGAAGAGCCGTACTGCTGACAGAGAACCATTAGAGTGGAGCGTGAAGTGCAGACTTGGAGCTACGTGCACAAAGACATTTCTGCACACGCACAGAGGGGAGATCAGAGCAGAATGTCAGAGTTCAGTACGCGGACGGCACAGATAGTCAGTTCGTTGAACTGGACCGGTGCCATGATTCATCTGTGCTCCTACAGTATGTGCAACGCTGCGTAGCAGGTGGGCAGCAGGATCAAACAGGACGCAGCAGCATGGCATGCACTGTAGAGTACGCAATTACGTCACAAGCTAGCGTGCTTCGTGTTTACGGAAGTAAACATGGATGTGGTGCTAGAGCGCATCTAGCAATCTTTCCAAACCTTAAAACCTCAATCTTTTCAAGATGGTTAAACATAAACACTGCTCTCCTCATCATCGTCCACTATGGTTGTTGTTTTTCTTGCTGTTTCTGTGTAGCGAGAAGCAGAATAGTGACATATGTCGGTTACTAATGGCGTTCAGGTTGAATGAATGCTACCTGGCCGTTCAGACACAGGTCGCATTTGAAAAGATCAAATTCGTATCGGATTCAGGACCACATTGCCATGCGGCCTGGGTTCGATTGGAAAAAATTGCATCTGTGTTGTTCAGACTGCCATAAAAAGATCAGATCCAGGTCGCATATGGGCCAAAAAAAGCGGATTTAGGTCACTTCAGGCTGCAGTGTGAACGTAGCCTTATAGGTCTTTGAGGGCCAGGATTTTATCTGATAGACGTGTTTAAATACTTATTTGCAGCTGGATCATACAAATAAATAGTTAAAAAGACAGTTTCATACCCCTCCATGTATACAGGTTTTTAAGAAAGTGGCTGATTATCAATTAATAGTCATTATGAGTTCAATTAATTTTAGTTTAATTCATTATTGATAGCTTACATCCATAGACGGAACCTTTGTAGGGTTCTGGGTTCGGTGCTGTTCTGCAGTCATTTCTTCTTTCAATCATAGAGGAAAGGAGAACTCCTATTTTTTATTTTTTATTTTCATTTGTCGCGCTATTTTCAGTCAGTCAGGATAAGAAGCAGATGTTTGGATCTTCCTCCGTAGATTCTCAGGGATCAGCCTGTTCTGGTTTTGTTGGAGCTTCTGTCCGTTCCAGGGAACACCTCCTGTCATGTTCTTGGGCTGCATTATTCCTCCTCGGGGAGGCAGGGCTCCACCTGGGCCTCCCTCCCCCCCTCAGGCTCCTCACAGCACTCAGAGCCCACATCTGGTTCCGATTGTGGCCTGCACTCCAGCTGTGGTCTGCTCTGTTTAGAATAGACCCAGAATCTGAAACCGTCGCCGCTCTGCGGTCAAACTCCCAAACCAGCGGAGACCTTCTGGCTGAGGCCGTCGCTCCGAGGATGGAAACTCGGCTTGTTATTTATACTCGGCGTTCCAGTGAGTCTGAGTGTGGAGGACGTTGGAGGGATGGCGAAGCGCCACGCGGGGCCGTCCCGGCAGCAGCCAATGGCGGCGCTCCACGCGGCGCAGATTACAGCCTCGCCAGCTCCGTGTTTTTGCAGATTCCTGACATTTTTCCCTCTGCTGAGTCTTTGCTTCCAGAATCCTTATCATTAAGGATCAGGTTCAGGGCGGGTCCTTGATTTTGGTGAAACCAGGTGGGCCGTTTCTCCTCTGATCACAGCTGAGAGTCAGCAGGACGGTTGATTCCAAGATCTGCTGGTATTCCCGATTATTCTAGGGAGACAGAATTCCTTTCATTCCTGGGGGGATGACTTCACAAGGAATTTGACTCCATCAGGATCAGATCTTTTATCCGCCTATCATCAGAGATGTTGGATTCATTTTTAGCCTTATAATAAACGATAATCCGGCTTACAGTGGTCCGGTTATAAAACCAGGTCCGATTCTGTACATGCGGATGTTCGGAAGCGTTTGGCAGATCGTTCACCGCTGCTCTTCATGCTTTTAGTCGACCTGTTTTCTATAGCTGTTCGGTTTCTCCATCCAGAACCAATGTGGGTTTGTCCACCAGCGGTAGTGAACTAACCCAAAGCATGATTCTGCCACCACCATGCCTTGCTGCTGGTGCTGTTCTTAGGTCTGAAGCCTCATCCTGATTTCTCAACTTGAACCGTAAACCTGCGTGTCTTCTGACCATCCAACCAGCTGCAGATCTCTCTCTGGCTAAAGGTGGTGAAACTACCCGATCCGTCCCGGAAGCACGATCCGTACGATCAGCTTCTTTGAACAACCAGATATACATCCGGGTTTCCATAAATAATGTAATTATGGTTCTAAAATAACTTATTTCTATCCTTAACTCACTAAAGAACGCTAATACATATCTTTAACACATGTTTTTATTAGACAATTTCGATGCTTTTTACATTTTCTCCGTTAAAAAGCTTGTCTGACGTCATCGGACACGCTCAGAGCAGTCCGGCAAAATATGATTAAACATGTTTATCTCCATTTTAGTTCTTTCTCTCTTTAGATTATGCACTATAGCCAATAAGGTTAAAATGGAACGAAAACATAAAAAACAAAATAAAAAAGCTAGATTGTTTAAATCCAAAGTCGAAAAAGTTAGCTCCCGGAGGTAGCGTAGGATCCCATTTCTGGTGCAGATCAGGTTTGATAAAACACAAAGGATTTTAAGGCATTTGTTTTCTCAGGATATACATTATTAACCTTTAACACATTATATTTGACTGCACCTGTTATTTTTGTGGATGGAAAAACGTGATTTAGGTCTTTTTTACAAAATAAAATCGAGGGCGATCCAGATGATTGTCTGGTTGCGCAAATTAGCTGACTTTTATTAATTATGATGGATCCAAAGTCTATAAATATTTACTTCTGGTTGGGATGCTAATATGGACACAAAAGGACCCTTCACCGATGGGACTAGTTTAATTCTAGGGGCTCAGGCGTTCCCAGATCCTAGTAGCTCCGTGATGGAGCTGAGAAATGGCTTCTTCTTCAGTGTAATATTTCTAATTTTCAAGACAAAAAAAGAAGCAAAATGGGGGAGAACGTCTGCCTCAAGCTTTTGAACTTTGTGCGCGACTTGAAGTGGATTTATGACTTGCAAAACATGTTGACCCAAAATCTGCTTGTAGTTTTCTCTAATACCTTAAAAGATGTCAAAGTTGCTTGTCATACGTAAAACTCATACTTACTACAAGAATTAAATTGTTTACGTTTGTATACTTTTGGAGCCATGGAGGTCAGTATTTTTCTCATATGAGCAATGCAATGTGCTGCTGCTTTATGATCAACTTAGGTCTCTACTGGACTGGAACCTACATAGCAAACACAGCAAGGCTACCATTTAGGGACGAACGGATGGTAACTTTTTCATATCTGATACCGATATTGCAGCTTTCAGTATTGCCATTTGTGTTTTTTATGCAGTCACCCGTATGTCTGAAGAAGTATTTGTAAGCATGGTTAAGCCAGGAAATTGATTTCATATTTCCCAATGTCCGGCTAATTCAGGGGCGGTTCTGCGCCGTTTCAAAACGAAATGCCGTGTTGGCGGAGCGGAGCCCGCTCTTTAAACGAAATGAAAACGGCAGCCTGCAAAAACAAAAAATGGTAATTTCGTGATTTTCAAGAATCGCAACGTTAAACCAAGATAAATCTTATTTTACAAAGAATTAACGGACCTTATGGCGTAAACCCGCACCAAAGACCTCTAACCCGCAACATACATTTTAGTTACTTGTAGGTGGCGGTAATGTACGCTTTCAATTTCTTTGCCAACCGCTGGCTGGCGATTCCGCTGCACAGCAACATACCACCGATTTCAGAGGTAAGCTTTTTCCTCTCTTCGCCCCTGGCACCCGGCAGCCAGTTTCGGTTTCGAAACCGTTTGCTTTACGCCGCCCTTCATCCACCGTAAATGATTTTTCGGCCACTACTTCCCAAAATTCCACGACAAAACAACAACCGCATTTTATTTTCATTTAGATGGCAAAACAAAACTCAAACGCTGTTGATTTTCTATTAATTCAATTTTTAATTTTTTTCGATTTAGGTTTTAAAAACGGAAAAACAAAAAAACCACATGCTTGTTTTATTTTTTCGTTTTTGCTTTGAAACGAAAAAACCAAACAACGAACCATACACGGATTAAGTCCATGTGACAAAAATTTTGTTTACAATTATAACCAAAGCCTAAACAGTTTACAGAGATTTTTTACTTTGTATTGTATTTACAGCAATAAATATTTCTGAGCAGGAGTGGAAGTGATTTGCTCCATGCTAGCCTCTGGCTATAGTCAGCTGGCGAGCAGCTACCAGAAAACAGGAGCGGTTGTGCCAAAACAAATCACCTAATGTCTGGGAGGAGTTTAACGTGTAGCTTTATTTTATAGCCACGGTTCTACTTCATAGGTCTGTTAATGTTCCCTTTGTTCTGAGTCCAGTCAGCTAATGCTTTATACGGCGCATGGAGACGTGCAGCTGCACCCGATCATCGCTAAGCAGGGTTTAGAGTTTGGTCTGGCCGTGCTAAAGACAACCTCCAGCTTCACTTATTAATAAAGTTCGTGGAATGAACAGATCATCTCTAACCTCAGGATTTTGAGTTTTAACTTTTAACGATTAATCATTTAAATCTGAATTTGTTTAGGATTTGCAAACTGGAAGGTTAAACACAGCTCTTCTGTTGAATTCTTCCATATTTCCTTTTCAAACCAGATCCAGACAAAGGCTGTTTTTATTCCCACACAGAAACGCCTGGAATCCAGATTGTCCGAAACGGTTGATGGTTTAATTCGACCTGAAGGTTGAGATGTTTACCTGTTTGCTTGCTTATAAATAGCTGCAGAAAGATCCGGAGCTTAGCGTGCCAGTCTCTGCTCCAACATCTGGGGAACATCTGTCACAGTTTAGGTGCGACCTTGTCTCATGCTGTTGGTCATTACAAAAAGAGGGTTTTTGCCGCAGTTTTAATCAGACATGTGCAGAAGGACGAGGAGAGGAAGTTCATCTTGAGGGACGGGAGGTTTTAAAAGATCCTGATGGGTCAGAATGGAATTTAAACCCACTGAGGGTCCTGCAGCTCCAGAGGCCGATGGGTTACGGTTAGTGGGTCTGCATGTCCACTTTGTGGCCTGGCCCGGTTCCTCAAAGTTCCAGCTGAAATGAAATCACAGCTGAGTAAATGTGGCCTCCTCATAATGCTTCTCTTTGCTTCTAATTAGCAGCGATGCAGTGCCAGCTCTTAGCGTGCTTAGCAGACACGCACCACCCGCTGGGAATGAACGGCTCCTGCTAATTCTGCCTCGGACCAGACGGCACGCAACCTCTCTGCTGCTGGTTCTGATCCCAAAAGTTCTGCTGCTCAGAAGTTTCCACATGTTTTCACAGTTTAATCTGCAAACCTTTCAGATCCCTACAGTAAAAACGTACTTTATCTCTAACTGTTAACCCTCATATTTCCTCAGAGGGTTTGGAACAACAGAACCCACACGATTGCTTACCTGTTCCTACCTGTCCACTCTGTCTGCAGGTCATGAACATGAACGGGACGGGCCGACGGGTGCTGGTGGAGGACAAACTTCCCCACATCTTTGGCTTCAGCCTGCTGGGCGATTACATCTACTGGACGGACTGGCAGCGCCGCAGCATCGAGCGCGTCCACAAACACACCGCCGACAGGGAGTTCATCATCGACCAGCTGCCAGACCTCATGGGCCTTAAAGCAACGCGCGTGCACGAGTCCTTTGGTGAGTCCAGGGAGGGTGATAGGCGTGTAGATGATATCACTGGAGGGAGGGGCCTAACTAGGGTGGTAATAAAATAACATTAAACTCTAAAAGAAACCAGGAAACGTTTTGGGCTCTTTAACTATGCAGACGACCTTCAGCTTTACGCTACGATGATGTCACCAGGTGACGATGAACCCACTGGAGCGCTGCTAGCTTTAGGTGTGCTGGGAGCTTGAGAAGCTGATCTATTTTGGTATGACTGAGGGAACTGACCGGGGTTCTGCTGGTGTTCAGGGACCAACGCCTGTGTGGAGAACAACGGCGGCTGTAGTCACCTGTGCCTAAACACGCCTCACGGCGTTCACTGCGGCTGTCCCAACGGCCTGGAGCTCATCGCCGACATGCAGACCTGCATTGTCCCAGAGGCCTTCCTGCTCTTCTCCCGCCACACCGACATCCGCCGCATCTCCCTGGAGACCAACAACAACAACGTGGCCATCCCGCTAACCGGCGTGATGGAGGCCTCGGCGCTGGACTTCGATGTCACCGACAACCGGATCTACTGGACCGACATCACTCTGAAGGTGGGTTTGTTGGCTAGGTTTGGTTAGAATTTCCGGCTTCAGTTCAGAACCAGGACTCTTACTCGCTGTGATTCTGCAGACCATCAGCCGGGCCTTCATGAACGGCAGCGCTCTGGAGCACGTGGTCCAGTTCGGCTTGGACTATCCCGAGGGGATGGCGGTGGATTGGCTGGGGAAGAACTTGTACTGGGCTGACACTGGCACCAATCGCATCGAAGTGGCCAAGCTGGACGGACAGCACCGGCAGGTTCTGGTCTGGAAGGATCTGGACAGTCCCAGAGCTCTGGCTCTGGATCCAGCTGAGGGGTGAGGATTGAAGGAGTTCTTCTTTGGCCCAATGTTTCCTCCTTTCTGTTATCACCTGTTCTGATTCTGATCCCTGCAGGTACATGTACTGGACCGAGTGGGGCGGGAAGCCCAAGATCGACCGGGCTGCCATGGACGGAACCGGCCGCATCACGCTGGTGTCGGATGTCGGCCGCGCCAACGGACTGACCATCGACTACGCAGAGCGGCGGCTCTACTGGGCCGACCTGGACACCACCCTGATTGAATCGTCCAACATGCTCGGTAAGACTCAGAACCAGAGCTGGACCTCCTGTTGAGCTGGACGTAATTATCCACCAACGCAGACCTGAAGGTCCAGAACAAGAGAGTGATTCATTCTGGAGGCTCTAGTCCCCCAGAACCAAGTTCAACCGGTCACTAAATAGGATTATGGTTCTGATCAGGTCCATTTGTCAGCTTGGTCTGCTTACCTTGGTTCGGTCACTTCACATTCCTGTCAGAACGGCGATGGTTCTGGTTCAGATGGAAACTGATAGAACTCCATTAAATCTGATCTTAGAGTTTTGGAGCCTCAGAGAACCTTTTTTTTTTATTTGAGGATAAAGTCGTAACATTACGAGAATAAGGTCATCATACTACAACCCATTTCAGAAAGAAAGCTTTGAGCTCCGACCAGCGTATGATGGCCGACCAACTCTACCAATCAGAAACCTGAGTCCACTTTGACATCCTGCCCAGTTTGATGCTGGTGCTAAAAGATTTCCTTATTGGTCAAACCAGAGTCAAAGTATGACTTCCCATGATGCTCGACATTTCACATTTTAGTGAAGATGGTGCTTCTTGTAAGAGTTGCCATAAAATCCAACCTGTTTGTCATAATGTTACGACTTTATTCGCGCAATTTTACCACTTTATCCTCGTAATGTTATGGCTATTCTCGTTTGTGACTATTCTCATAATGTTACGACTTTATTCTGGCAATTTTATGACTTTATTCTCGTAATGTTGTGACTTTATTCTAACAATTTTACGACTTTATTGTCGTAATGTTATGACTATTCTCGTTGTGACTATTCTCGTACTTTTACGAGTTTTTTCTCATAATTTTATGACATTATTCTCATAATGTTACGTTTTTATTCTCATTATTTTTTCTCGCAATTTTACGACTTTATTCAAGTAATGCTGACTATTCTCGTAACTATTCTTTTAATTTTACAAGTTTTTTTCTCATAATTTTATGACATTATTCTCATGTTACGACTTTATTCTGATAATGTTACGACTGTATTCTCGCAATTTTACGACTTTATTCTCATAATGTTACTACTTTATTCTTGCAATTTTCCAACTTTATTCACGTAATTTTGACTATTCTTGTTGTAACTATTCTTGTAATTTTACGAGTTTTTTCTCATCATTTTATGACATTATTCTCATAATGTTACGACTTTGTTCCCGAAATAGAAGGGAAAAAAAATCCCTAGCCTTGCCCTAGAACCAGAAAGGTTCTGCTGGTTTAACACTAGAACTACTGGGGTCGTCATTTTTCTGAGGTTTTTAAGGGAAAGAACTTTATTTATATTAATCATATGTTGCTCGGGTAACTGACTTTTCCTGTTTCTATATTTTCTTCGTTTTCATGTAATTTTTTTTAATGAAATTAAAATGTAAAAATTAATATGGTTAATTTTACCTCCATTTCCCACAGCTGTCATTTTGACGGCATTGCTAATTCTTCCCGCGGGTGATTGACATTCATACCGTTGCCTAGCAACCAACAATCTAGCTAGAACTCTAATACGGGAAAATGGCTTTCAGAAGAAATCTAACTGTGAAACAGGCTTTAGAAATGCTTCAAAATATTGATGTTAGCGATTCAGGCAGAGAGGGAGAGACAGGTGATCATCCTCGGGGGAGTCCGAGGATGATCACACAACCACAGGAAAACGCAGACGTATTATTACATCATCAGACAATAATAAAACTTTTGTTCAAGTTTTGGTTAGCACTGCCCACACCTCAGTTAGTACACTAAACCAGAGCCTGTGGTCTACTACAATCACACACAGGTCGGCGTGGATGTGTCGGATCAGATGATTAGAAAGTATTCTCTAAAAGCTCCAAAGCAAAGCTGGCCTGTGGCTGTATTTTACGATCTCCTGGACGTAGCAGCTATAAACGCATTGGCTTTGTTCAGGAGCAGTTTGAAGGTCACCGTCTCACGCAGAGATTTTATCCTTAAACTGGTAAAACCAGCAGGTTAGCATCCCCTCCGCCGCTGAAGAGCAGCTGCTTCAAAGCTGCACAACAAAAAACGCTCTTATGATGTTTGTCATAAATGTGAAAAGGTGTTCTGGGGGAAATTTTCAAGGGTAATCAATCAATTTCTACACTGCAAAAAATTGCAATCTAAATAAGTCATTTTTTCCTTAAATAAGTGCATTTTTTTCCTTTAATTTAGGAAGTAAGTGAGACACCTTTCCAATGGAATGACCATTTACATTTAAAATAAGAAAACACAACCCAAGATTGTTCTTATTTTAAGAGAAAAACTATACTTCTATTGGCAAATCATCTTATTTGCCTGTTCAAATTAAGGGGAAATGCACTTAATTTTTAAGAAATGTATCCTTATTTCAGATTGTTTTTGCAGTGTATATATAAAACAGCAATTTCAAACTTTGAACCTTTGTAGTAAAACAGTCTTATTTTACTGGTTTATTTTTAATAAACATTTAGACCACAAATAATAATAATAGCAGACAATGCAGCCTTTAAAAAATATATATATATTAGACCATTTTTAAGGTTTATATATCCACAATGGCTTTAATTCACACACTAGAAGCATTTCAGTTGATGACAACATCACTACTCATGCGTTTCATTGACGGCCAGTGGGAGTTCTGGTGTTAAGACTGGATGATCATATAGATCGTTTAGATTTAGAAATGTAGCGACTTCTCAACTGTTTTTTAAACAAGAATTGGGCTATTTTGAGAGGTTCTAAAATGTTTTTTTAATTTTTTATTTATTTATACTTTCTGGACTGATTCTGACATAGTTTGACGGTGGTATTTTGGCTGGTCCTGGTCCAGTTCTAAGCTGGTCCTGGTCCAGTTCCTGCACTGGAAAAACTATCTAGAAATAAGTTAAAATGTCTTGAATTAAGTGTATTTACATTTAATTTGAGTAGGTAAATGAGATAGTTTGCCAATGGAATGAGTTTGTTTACTCCTAAAATAAGATAATTAGATAAAATGAACTTGAAATAAGACAATGCAATTGTGTTTTCTTATTTTAAATCTAAATTGTCTTCTTCCATTGGTAAAATGTCTGTCTCCTCAATCCAAGAACAAAAGCACTTATTTTAAGAAAAAGAGGACCTATCTAGATTTAGATTTTTTCCGGTGTGGCTGGCTCTGGTTCTGTTTGAGGCAGATTCTGGTCGGTTCTGGACTGTTTTTATAGGCTGGTTCTGTTTTGCCTCGTTCTGCTCTCTGACCGACCCAAACTGCCGTCGCTTCCGTCTCTTCTCCTTCCTGATTTTCCCGTTTTCTGTTCTTCCAGGTCAGGAACGCGAGGTGATCGCCGATGACCTCCCCCACCCCTTCGGACTCACCCAGTACCAGGACTACATCTACTGGACGGACTGGAGCCACCGCAGCATCGAGCGGGCCAACAAGTCGAGCGGTCAGAACCGGACCCTGATCCAGGGCCACCTGGACTACGTGATGGACATCCTGGTCTTCCACTCCTCCAGACAGGCCGGCTGGAACGCCTGCGCCTCCACCAATGGACACTGCTCCCACCTCTGCCTCGCCGTGCCCAGCAGCTTCGTCTGCGGATGCCCCGCCCATTTCTCCCTGAACTACGACAACAAGACGTGCAGCGGTGAGCCGCTCGGAGCCAGAGGTTTCTGCTGCTGGTCGGGTCCGGCCTCGTCTCTGACCACCTGTCTTTGTTCCCTGCAGCTCCCACATCGTTCCTGCTCTTCAGCCAGAAGGCGGCCATCAACCGGATGGTGATCGACGAGCAGCAGAGCCCGGACATCGTCCTGCCCATCCACAACCTGAAGAACGTCCGCGCCATCGACTATGACCCGCTGGACAAGCAGCTGTACTGGATCGACTCCAAACAGAACATCCGGAGGTCCCAGGAGGACGGGAACCAGGTACCACCTCTGATTCAGTTTCAGGAATCCTGCTGGTTCTGATGGACTTCCAGAACTTTCCCATCTGTTCCGTTTTAACCCAGAATTCACAGCAGAGTTGACGGCCAACAATCAGAGAGGAGATGTTGAGCTGATTCCAGATCAGCCAGGCAGAAAGCAGCCCTGGATGGCGTTTTGGGTCCGGACCCAGATTGTGTAAACACTGCGGGTCCGGATCGTCTCCCCGGTGGTCTGTAGGTCTAAATAAAGCAGGTTTTCCATCAATTATTCCCAGCGGCGGCTCTGAAAATAAACCCAGAAGGAAACCTGAGCCCAGAAAGCAGCGGCACTGCTGGTTCTGATCATCGTCATCCTCCCTCATCACCTCAGAGCTGTGAAATCCACTTTCAGAACCGCTCAGAACTCTGATGCGGTCCATTTCACCACCGCATCCAAAGCAGAACCAGGTGCCAGTAGCTCAAACTGGTCATAAACTCCTGCTGCTGATCCGGGACAGATTTAAGGTCCAATTTAAGTCCTGGAGCTGCTGGAAACATTAGGAGGTTTTACTTTGTTTGGTTCTGGAGCGGTTCTGATTCCTGAGCTTTTTACATTTGATTTTGTTTAATTCTGTAATCAAACAAACCAGTTTGTGATTTCTTGGCTGCTTTCAGAAGTGATTGGACAGGAACCGATCCGTTTGTTGGTTCTGATCCAGCTGACTGTCTTCTGTCTGGTCCTGTCAGAGCGTAACGGTGGTGTCCAGCTCCTGGCTCGGACACGGACCGGGCCTTCAGCTGTACGACCTGAGCATCGACATCTACAGCCGCTTCATCTACTGGACCAGCGAGGTGACCAACGTGGTCAACGTGAGCCGGACGGACGGCAGCAGAGTGGGCGTGGTCCTGCGGGGCGAGCACGACAAGCCGCGGGCCATCGTGGTCAACCCGGAGAAAGGGTCAGTATGTGGTGCTCGGACAGTTCCGGCGTCCGGGTTCACGGTCCGGTTCTATGCAGATGTTTACAGCTCGCTGCCTCCTCCGCTCTACAGGTACATGTACTTCACCAACCTGCAGGACCGCTCGCCCAAGATCGAGCGGGCGGCTCTGGACGGGACGGAGCGGGAGGTTCTGTTCTTCAGCGGGCTGGGTAAACCCGCCGCTCTGGCCATCGACAACCAGGCGGGGAAGCTGTTCTGGGTGGACTCGGACCTGCGGCGCATCGAGAGCAGCGACCTGTCCGGTGAGTCTGATCTCTCAGATAATCTGAGGTCTCAGTTTCAGGAGGTGTGGCGCCTCCTGTAGGACGTCCACAGTACCTCAGCTGGTTCTGATCACATTGAAACAGAATCAAATGGATCTAATCCTGATGCTCTCTAAATGTCGGTAAGGGGGCAGTTCTCCCAGGGATCCAGCGAATCCCAGACAGTCACCACCAGCATTTTTAAAAGCAATGTTCCCCAAATTAAATATATCTTAGAGCAGGTTCTTCAGAACTACATCTACTTCAGGTCCTCCTTCACCTAAAAGGATGAGCCAGGAGGACGAGGGGAGGGTTTCTGCTTTCCCGCGCTCCGATCCATCGCAGCCTTTCTGGTGTGAGGCTCGGTTTAAACCAGGAATCTTCCTGACCGGATCTAAAGCCTGATCTAGTTTGTGTCAGGAAAAGCTTTCAGCTCCAAGATGTTCTATTAAAGGACGGAACCTGCTTTAAATTATGGCTTTAAAAAAGCAGTAGATTCTGGATTAACCATCTGAATTCATCACTGCCTGGTTCTGGAATCTGTTGAAATCCAGAACATTCGGACTTATCTGCTGTTTTACTGCGACTTTAAAGTGTCCTGAATTCAGAACAGAATCTAGAACTAAACACTTCTAGGTCGAAGGATTCTAGATCTAGTCTCTGAATGCCTTCTGGAAGATATGTGAGTCTAGAGCTATCTAAATAGAGTTCAGCCCAGCAGAAAGGATGTCATCTCCTTTGGTAACCTAGGAGACGGTTCAGATTCTGGGAACGACCCCTTTGGAATCTGGCTGTGTTTGATTCGGAGCTCCAGTTAAATGTTAATTGTGTCCCCCCCCTGTCCCTCCTGCCTCCCCCTCCTGCCTCACCTCTCAGCTCCTCTCCCGTTTTGTTGCCTTTTGTTCCTGAAGTTTCTCGCCTTTTTTTTTTTTTTACACCCCGGTTGCTTTTATTTTGGTAAATGCTGCAGGAGCCAATCGGATCGTGATTGCGGACTCGAACATCCTGCAGCCGGTGGGCCTGACGGTGTTCGGGAACCACCTTTACTGGATCGACAAGCAGCAGCAGATGATCGAGAGGATCGACAAAAACACGAGGGAGGGCCGCACCAAGGTCCAGGCCCGGGTCGCCTACCTGAGCGACATCCACGCCGTGCACGAGATCGACATGCAGGAGTACCGTGAGTCAATGCTCCAGCACATAGACTGATCCATCTTTCTGACCAGTAGCTGTTATCTGACCAGTCTGGTTCTGTCTTGGTTTAAAGCTGGTCACAGCATGACCAGCAGGTAAATACTGCCGCAGAATCCACCAAGATCTGATCCAAAAGAATCACTAAGAGCATCCCAGAGCCAAATCTAAAACCAAACAATCATGATCAATGATTCGTCACGGTGGCGGCGAGACCAGCCTATAACTCGGGCACTGTAATGGTGAGAGGCGGGGTTACACACTGGACAGTTCACCAGTCCGACGCAGGGCAATACAGGTCACACAACCACCTAAGGACAATTTACAGATGGCTTAAAACCAGTTAAAATCTAATTAAATCCAGTCCAAATCAGAGCTTAAAGTCGTAAATGTACCCTTTCAGACAATATTGTCGCAAAAATTTAGAACATTTCTATAAAAAAAAAAATGCTGTCTTCCATCAATTTTTTTTCCGTTATCTTCTGCAGACCAGTTAGTTATACGTCAGCCTGAACACCTAAATTTTGGCCAATCATATATCAAATCGGTCATCTGTCAATCAAGTTTTTCACTCATAGCATCTTGATTCATCTGTTCCAGCTAATATAATGCTTAATGGTTGAAATAAGAATAATTTCCTTTCCCATTGAGTTCCGTCCCAGTAGTTCACAGGGATGGGCGTCTGTGTCTTCAGCGAAGCGTGAGAGCTAACTGAGCCCTTGCCCCAAGAGCGCTGCCAGTTCAAACATGTGCGGCTGGAAGCCTTCTACACTAAACCAAGCTTCTGCCGCCCCTGGCGTCCTCTTCCCACAACATCTTCATCCCGCTTTCCTCCTCTAAAATAAAAATGGATGACGGAGGAGACTCATCCACGACCTCCGACACAAACTCTCCTCCTCTTGCATGTTTCCTCTGTCCATAGCTTCCTTGACAGTGTTAATGTTTCTAAGTCACCAATTTAGAGCTGCTACTTGGTCCCAATGGAATTTCCCATTAGGAACCTACTAAGCACTAAGTTTTCTAACTGGTTAGCAAAGATGCTTCAGACAAACAACCTACCCCTTCATATATGACCCAATCATATTCACTTTATTCAGTAGCGTGTAAAGTCAGCCAGCCACATAGAGAAAGGAAAGGATAATCTATCTAGCTTTAAATTTTCTAGAATAAACTGCTTTTCACATGAATTCCGGTTTTTTAAGGCGAATCTGAGCTGAAACATAACTTTCCGTCTCTATCGGACTCCTTCAGGGAACCATCCGTGTACGAAGGACAACGGCGGCTGCTCCCACATCTGCATCGTGAAGGGAGATGGAACCACGCGCTGCTCCTGCCCCGTCCACCTGGTTCTGCTTTCGGATGAGCTCACCTGTGGCGGTAAGCTGAGGCGTTCCTGTAGACCCGTGGTGTCGCCGGCGGAAGCGTCTGACCGAGCCGTCCTGTTTTCTGTCTTCCTCAGAGCCGCCCACCTGCTCGCCCTTACAGTTCGCCTGCCTGTCCGGCGAGGTGGACTGCATCCCCAACACCTGGAGGTGCGACGGTTACCCCGAGTGCGAGGACGGCAGCGACGAGAAGGACTGCCCCGTCTGCTCCGACTTGGAGTTCCAGTGCGACAGCCGGCAGTGCATCGAGCTGAGCCTGCGCTGCAACGGGGAGGTCAACTGCCAGGACGGCTCAGACGAGAACAAATGTGAAGGTGAGTGTCTCCCCGCTGTGGTTCCCATGCGCTGGAAAGGTTCTGGGTTTGAGTGGAACTGATGGAGCGCCGCGCTTGTGTTCGCAGTCCGCTGCCCTGCTGAGCAGTTCTCCTGCTCCAACGGTCAGTGCATCGGAAAACACAAGAAGTGCGACCACAACATGGACTGCAGCGACAACTCCGACGAGATCGGCTGCTGTGAGTCTCTTTGCGAGCGGCTTAAACCGACCCGGTCTGCAGAACCGTTACTCAGGTCTCTCTTTGTTTTCAGACGCCACAGAGGAGCCGCCGGCTCCGACCAACAGCACCATCAGCTCCATCGTGGCCGTGGTCATGGCGCTGTTTGTGGTCGGCGCCATCTACTTCGTCTGCCAGCGGGTGCTCTGTCCTCACATGAAGGACGACGGCGAGACGGTCACCAACGACTTCGTGGTCCACGGACAGTCGTCGGTGCCGCTCGGATACGTGCCGCATCCCAGCTCTCTGTCCAGCTCGCTGCCAGGTGAGTCAGACCGGGTCAGAGTTCTCAGCGTGGAGATTAGTAAAGCTGAACAAGACAGAACCGAGATTAGTGGTTCCAGAACCGCAGCGAATACTAGTGAGTGTCCGAATCCAGAGAGTGGAGAAACCTGACAAATGTTTGTCCATAAAACGGGTGACTGAGTAGAATCAGGCTGGAATTCCATGATTTTGTGTGTGGGCGGAGCTTACCACTGAGCCGAAACATGGACCGTTCCTCAATTCACAAGAACGCGAGTACGGACTCTTGTCCTCGCTAAGTATGTTCTTGAGAAGAACCCAAGAAAGTCTGGACTGTGGGAGAACAGGAGCATGCAGCATAAATATGGGTCAATTAGAACAGTAGCGTACTGATGACATCACCACACGCTCAGCTCGTCTAGAGCTGCGTTTCACCTCCTGTTACTAATAATCTCTAGATAATAATAAATTCTTTTTCATTTAGTGCGGGAATAATAATGAACACAGTCAGATAAACATATTAAAAAAACTCTCCATCATAGCCAGCGGTCCTTCACACACAGCTATGCAGAGAGAGGGCTGCTGCAGACGTGCTAACGTTAGCCCTGGCTGCGGTTAGCCTCAGAGCCCCGCTGGTTGCTATGGTTCTCTCAACATCCAAACTTTTTTTGAATTACGAACTAAATCAGTAAATGGGCCATGTAGTGACGCTAAAGCCAGGCTTCCACTGTGATTTGTTGCCCTTTTTGGGGCAACAAATTTCCTGATCGGGAATATACAATATGTGTACACATGTACACATATTGAGCAACGGCCATGGTCAAACCCAGCAGCTCGGTTCTAGAGGGTTTTTTTGTTAGGTCGGATCCGAGCTGGTTCTGAATGTGTGAAATGTTCCAGTCAGTCTCTGTGTTGAATTACTGCCGATCAGATGAAATCAGGCTTAACTTTCTGGTTCTGACCCGATCTTCAGGTATGTCCAGAGGGAAGTCTGTGATTGGTTCTCTGAGCATCATGGGCGGCAGCAGCGGCCCGCTGTACGACCGCGCTCACGTCACCGGAGCCTCATCCAGCAGCTCGTCCAGCACTAAAGGCACCTACTTCCCCCCGGTGAGAGTCAGAACTCGGCCCGGTCCGTTCCGGTCCCAGCCGGGTTCTGTTCTGTTGTTCTGATGACTCTCTGCTTCCAGATCCTGAACCCGCCTCCGTCCCCGGCCACCGTGCGCTCCCAGTACACCCTGGAGTTTGGTTACTCCTCCAACAGCCCCTCCACTCACCGCTCCTACAGGTACAGGTCCGGTCTGGAACCAGAACTGTCTGACCATTTGGGTTCTGGGGACTGAAATGTGTTGGTTCCTGCAGATCGGGAACCTTCCCCTGGAATTCTCTGGAATATTAATCCATGTTTTCCCTCTTCAGCTACCGGCCCTACACCTACCGCCACTTCGCCCCGCCCACCACGCCCTGCAGCACCGACGTCTGCGACAGCGACTACACGCCGGGGCGCCGGCCGCTCAAGTCCGCGGCCGCCGCCAAGGGCTACACCAGCGACCTCAACTACGACTCGGAGCCTTTCCCGCCGCCGCCGACGCCCCGCAGCCAGTACCTGTCGGCGGAGGAGAACTGTGAGAGCTGCCCGCCGTCTCCTTACACGGAGCGCAGCTACTCCCACCACCTGTACCCGCCGCCGCCCTCCCCGTGCACGGACTCCTCGTGAGCAAAGCTCCGCCCTCCCTCACTGTAAATAACAATTGTTTATATCTGAGGTAAAAAAAAAAAACATAAAAACAAAAGAAAACAAAAACGGGAAGAGACTGAAGCAGCGACGGAGCGAGGCGATAAAAGGGAAGCGGAGGAAGGCGAGCTGCCGAACTTTTGTACAGAACAGAGAAATCATATTTATATATTTTCTATACTGATGATGATGATGATGCCATAGAATTTGTACATTTTTAACAGAAGCTTTTATTAAACTCGCCACAGAGCAAACGTTGCCTTAAAGCCGGAGAGAAACGGCGCCGATCAGTTGGACTCCTCTGATGCCAAATACAAGCAGCGGCCACAGGCCCCGCCCACTCAGAGGGCGGGATGGCATCCCGTCAGGATGGGAGGCCGCCCCGTCAGCTCCGCACTGACCCAGCAGAACCTTTCTTTTTGTCCCTCTCCAGCCTCCGTACGGGGGGGCGCTCGCATCCTGATGGGATTCAAACCAAATCGTCTGGCGGCTTTTCTCCGTCGCCGTCTCACACGAGGAGGAAGAACCGCTCCTCATCATCATCACAACTTGTGCCTGAGCAGTGCCACAACTCCATGTGCTTTTATTTTGAAACCCCCCAGAAACTGCAGTGCCCACAGAATGCTCTATAGTATTTTTGTACCACATACTGTGTAGATACGTATTTATAAGCTATATAGAGAATCATTGTAAATGTCTCATCGACCTCCTGCAGCTCTTCTCATTCCTGCTCTTTTTATATTCCCTCCTTCTATTTTTCTACCAAACCAACAACTCTGACAATCTCACAACATATCCAACTTTTTACCGTCGCTCTCGCCTGTGATGCACTCTCTGCTCCTCGGCGTCAGGACGCAGGAGGTCACTTCCTGACCCCTTTTCCAGTCAGGCGTCGCCCTGAGAACGACCACCAGCCCGAATCGAGACAATCTTTCTAACGCTTTGAAACGGAACAAAGGAGCTTCAACTCAGATTTCAGATTTTTGTTTAAACTGGGGGGGAAAAAAAGCACACGTTCGGAGGAGTTTTGGGGGTCGTGCAGAAACGTGGTAACGAAGTTAGTGAACCTGTTTGCTGGGCATCAGGACCTGCCCAGCGACCACTGGAAGCACTAATCCAAACCATTAATAAGCTTTAACATGTAAACACCTAAATCTGGCTCTAGAGATGTTTTAGACCCCTTCAGGGGACGTGCAGCCTCTCTATGATTCATAAATCTGGCTGTTTCAGGCTCACACATGGTCTAAGCCTCCATATGACCTTAGATGCGTTCTTCAGGGCGGTCCTGAACCCATCTTGTCCTTCCAAACATGGAAGTCTGCTGTCCTGAGTCTCTGAACATTCTATACACCAAGTTTAGTCCTTGTTTGACCTCCATACATCCAGGTTTTGGTCGTCCTGAGTCTGACGGTGTTTCTTGGAGTTAGAAGCCTTAATATTTACGATTTTGTCAGCCTGAGTCTCTGTGACATTTGCTGAGTTCCAGTACAGCATAAGCACCTAGTTTCTGGGCAGACGTTGGACGCCATACCTGGTCCACGGCTAGTTTTTTGGTCGTCTTGAGACTCCATACAGCCTCCATGCGTCCAGCTGAAGATGCCTGTATTTCATCCCTGCTCCTCTTTTCTGTCGGAAAGGTTCTCGTTTCTGCACTTTAGAACGTTTTTTTTTTTCTTTATTGTCTTTTATCCGGTACAAAATGACTGAAACCGACGATGGGCGGACTTTACAGTCTGCTCTGCAATCGGTTTGTAAAATCTGAGACATCAGATATGAACAAAACTCTTTAAAAACTTGTTTAAGCTGAACTGGAATCAAACCTGTGATCTGATTTTATTTTTTTAAAGCCACTAAAGAACCATATGAGGGAAATAATTCAGTGACAGTAAAATAAATGAGAACTTTGATTTGATTTGGCGTTGTTCATGTGTTTTGTGTCTGAAATGTGAAGACGGTGTTGCTTCCAGATTCCCACCAAATATTCTCAATTTTCTTCTTGAGGATTTTCTGTTTGGATGCTTGGAAAAAAAAAGTTTAAGGATGGATGATGCTTTGCTCATCCTTCCTGCAGACTTGCCATTAGGCCTGCAGGGGGTGCTGTTGGACAGAGTGAAAGTGGACAATAGAGGCTCCTAGGAAGTAGAAAGGTTATTTAAAAAAGCACTTTTATTCTCCGGGAATCCTTCATCTCTTTGGATCCGCTGCTGACGTGGACGGTGGTGTCCTCGGGCTCAGCGCCTCCAGCTGCCACTATAAGCTGTTGTTACTCATCAGATGCTGGTTTTGTTTTCTTTTTGTTAAATATAAACTGAGTGAACTTTTCCTGCAGAGTCCGAGTGCTAATTAAACACAAACACAGCAGATAAATCCATGAATGCATTGCTTTTCCCATCAAAATTCCTCAGAAACTAAAAAAACCAAACAATGCAGCAGAGTGATAATGGTTAAAAACTGCAATTATCTGAACCTTTGTTTAAAAAAATCATGGATCAGCATGAAGTGATTTATGAAGTAGGCTCTTTAAGGAAGAATCTGAGTAGCAGAAACCAGAACAGGAAACTGAGCAGGTGTTGATAAACAGCTTCACCCTGCAGAGCAGCTGACCCTGAGCACAGGGTGCTGTGGAGCTGGAATCAGCTGCCCAATCAGGATGAAGATGCATGACCAAGTGGGCTCTAGCCTCTGTTACCACGGTAACAGCTGACCAACAAGAAGAGCTCCTGCAAGAAGAGATCCAGGGAGAAGGCTGCAGAGCTCTGACCAGAAGCAGAACCTGGTTTCCTTTTACTACTAGTCTGTAGCATTGATTTCCATAAAGATTATAATCTGTCAAAATTCAGTGTGAGAGATTAAGAACAAATTGACATTGATAAAAAAGAATAAAAATAAACTAGTAACATAAGAAACATCATTCTAATTGATTACAGTTTAAGGTAAACTCTATTTGTTTTCTATTAAATACAGGGCCTCGTATTAAACCATCTACTGAAGCTGTTCTCAGATCAATAATAATCAGGAGTAAAAAGACTCATTTCATGATGGATTAGCTAAGGCAACGTCATTCAGGTTTTAATACCCTGTGCCTGGACTTATAAGCCCCAGATGGTGTAGGGTTCTCCTTGAGTGATTCTTAGAACTGTTTACAAAGAAAGCTGTCTAAGCAGCCTGCATTAGACTTTAAAGGTTTACACTAACCAGTGTGCTATTTTATAAACATTCAGAAATCCCTTTCTTTCAGCTAAACACTTGAACTCTAGAATATAAGGATTCAGGACACCATCAGTGTGGAAGATTAGGCCGTTATGACCCAACGATCCATGATAGATTTTGATGGATCTCAAAGAGTTAAAATCATAAAGGCCTACATCCCTTTGATTTATGTGAAGGCTGGCCTCTTTCTCCTGTTTTAGGTTGATTTTAAGCAAATGTGGGAGAAACTGTTTTATTAAAAAGGAAATGGATGGAAAAGCATTATCTTTCAATTAAAATAATATATAACTCCAATGGTTGACATGTTTGCTGATCATCAGCAGGTTTTATGGTGAGAACTTCATGGAACCATCAAGGATTATAATCCTCAAAATTACTTAATATTTTAATTAGTCAGAAATGACATTTGCAGTCCAGTATCTTTCCACTTCAACTGAGTATAACTAGGAGTCTTATATGGATAGAGTAAAGAAAATGAAACCTTTTCTTCAGTTCAAAGTTTTGCTTTCCCCTCATATTTGCAGGTTAACTTTCATTTCTTTCTTCCATTAATGTTTTATTTCTTCTCCAATTTCAATGTTATTTTGACCTAAAACCCCTCCACCGATTTTACATTAAAATATTTCAATTGATTAGTGCACCGTATTTCTTTTTACTAAATTGATCAGTTTCACTTTTTAGTTCCGGATTTTTGTTTTTACCGTAATAATAAACCCTCTGCGCTCTCTATCAGCTGTCTTCTCCCTTAATTTAAATGCTAAACCTGTGGCCCTCTGTTATTCACTAATCATTCGTATTTGTTTATTTTCTTCAAATACACAATTATTCCATATTTACCCCCCAAAACATGTAACTATTTAAAATATATGTTGTGTTACTATTTTATAGATTACGGTAACTATTTGACCCCGCCCTGACCCTCTGCTCTCTGATTGGTTGGTTGCGGTCAGCTGACCTGAGCGCAGCGGAAGTGGAGAGCAGAGCGGCAGTGAGAAGGTGAGGTAGTAAACAAAAATAAACACCGCTTAATTTTTAAGGAAAAAGGACGGTTCTGGAGCCGGCCTGGACTTTCTTCGGTGAGTAAGGATGTCAGCCAGTGTTTTGACTCGTTTCTGTGTTCCGGTGGGTCCGGTTCTAAGCAAAGGCCCGAGGTGCGCGGTCCCGATACCGGAGAGTCGCGCTCGGCCCTGGAACACGAACCTTCCGCTTAGACGGAGAGAATTAAACCCTGCGAATTGATTCTTCAATCGAACAATTGATCAAAAAGTACTTAGCGTAGCCGTAATGACGTGTATCATCTGCTGCGTCAGAGTGGACGCGGGGCTTTCCGGTGTTGTGCCACAATCTGTTCCCCTGTGAAAATCTGTAGCCAGAGAGGCCAGTTAGTTATCGGCGTTTTTCCCACACTTGTCTAAAAAAACGACAAAACTCACTGTTTATTTATTTTTTATCTTTTCCTTAAAACCAAAGCAACACATTTAAAATTTTACTTATTTTCCGCTGTTTAATGCGTTTTAACCAAGTTTCTTGTGACGGAACCAACTAATCACTAGTTTTATGATTAGATTTATGATTTTATAGCCTGCTGATAAAAGCACTGAAGCTGACTGAGCGTGATGTGCAGGACTATAGCAGAGACACAAACACCATTAATCAAAATATTCATTAATTCTGTTTATTTCTTATTGCTAATTTTTGATTGTTAGTGTCTGTTTGTGGGATTTTAGCAGCAGTAAATGTATTATCGCTTTATCAACACTGTCACTCAGTAGGATAAAGGTCAGGAGGAAGCAGGTATTTAAGGTGTTCTTCTCCATTATATGGAAAGCTGTTCATTTAGCAGCACGTGCCTCACTCTGTTTTTCCTCCCATCGAGGACAATGACTCTTTTGGATACTTTATGTTCCAAAGTTAGACACCAAAAATTCCCTGCAGCTGACAGCCTGCATGACGTCACGCCGGTGATTTGAACCTGCCTAGTCACCATGGCGACAAGCAGAGATTACGTATCCTGCAACTCTTTTAATTGCTTTTTAGCTGAAGCTCAGAAGCATTTTAATATGTGGCTGAAGAACCAGTTTGGATTTTGCTGCATTCGACACAGCGCTTTAGGTTAAGAGTTTAGATTTGACAAATGTTTTATTTATGTTCGATCTGAAGAGAAAAGATTTGAATCTGCCAGATCTCTAAAGGCTTATCAAAGCCTGTTTCATTGGCTTTGAGATCAGAATAAGCTACTGGTGAGGTCAGAGGATACTGTCCAACCAATCAGAATTTAGTTTCACTTTTAACAAGAGAATCATTAATTTAGGGATCCATTGGACAATAACAGTAACTGATGTGGTTTTCCTAAAACATTCATTGTCCTTCTGTTGGACAAACATATGTTTACAAGCTTCAGGTTCAGTGTGTTATTAATTTATAAAACTATAAATATGACAGCCATGGGCGGTTCTAGACAGGGGCCAACGGGGGCCAGTGTCCTTGCAGAATAAGACCCGTTGCTCTGTCAGATGAGCATACGCCTTCAGACCAGCATACCCATAATCAATACCCGTTTATCAAGAAGTCAGATTTGCGTTTATCCCTTTTGGTTTTGTATGAAAATTAGATTTTAAACTAGCTCCACTACCTCGTGTATCCCTTTAGACTTGTAAAAAAAAATAATTTAAGGTAAGATCGGCGTACGCTTAAAAAAAAAAAAAAAACTAAACGTAAGTAGGGTTGTCAAAAGTATCGATACTCAAAAAGTATCGATACTGAAACGTTGTATCCGGATACAATACTCGTTTTTAAAAGTATCAATACAGTGCCACCACCAGTGGCACCTAAGCAGTCATTCATCTAAAGTGTAGAATAGAGGAAAATGCACTTTCTGAACTCTGTGTGATTGAATAATTCTACGCACTTTTCAGTTTCAGTGACTTTTTTTGTAAGAGGTGCAGCTGCTGAGAATTATTTTTGTTTCTTAACCGGTTTGGCTAGTGTCATTGCTATGTGTGCAAAGCATAGCCAAGGAAGGAACACTTAATTTTAATTTTATACGTTTACGTTTATACAACCTTTATTGTTTTTTATTTATTGTATTTTTATTTATTAATGAAAATATTTCTGTAGAATTTTGGAGTCTTTGTTTTATCCTTGTGGTATCGAAAATGGTATCGAGCATCGAATATTTTCCTTAGTATCGGTATCGAAGTTGAAAAGTTTAGTATCGTGGACAACCCTAAAATGTAAGCCATTAAATAGTTTTTGTACAAAACTAAAGGGATAAACGGGTATTGACTATGGGTATGCTCATCTATAGTGTAAATAATAATCGCTTTATCGATGCATGGATCCAACAGCCGAAGATCTGATGCATCGACACGCCCGCAAGAGAATCTATTCATTCATGTTTTTTTTCCCCTCCGGTCTATTTTTATCCATTTGCTCCTGGGCGTATTCTTCCCTCCCGCCTGCGGTGGCGCTTAAACCTATTTTGCCCTCCTCTACCGCTGCTTCCTGGTTATACTCTTACAGCAGTGTGTTGCAGTGAGCTTGACACAGACATTTTTGATTTATGCTTAATATTGAAGCGTGGTCTGGAGCTACACGCTGTGGGATCTAGATACGGCGAGAGGAAGTGAGGGCGAGTTTAGTCCGACGACGGAGGGACATGAGAGGGCCAAAATGAGCGGAGATCCAGGTGGGAAAAGGGGTCCCAGCTTCTCCCCCACCTCGCTCTTCTAGCGGGTTAAACTTCACGAAGTTGTTTTCTGCAATTTCGTTCAATAAAACAAAACAAGCCGGCCTCCTGTTTTGGCGGTCAGCTACAATCTGGGGAGAGGAGCAGCGGAGCTGCCTGTGGAGGGGGCGGGGACATCTGGAGCCGATTTTCTGCAGTATTTTTGCAGTATTTTTATGCAACTTTTCTTGCTTCTGTTATTTGCTGTTGTTTCTAAACAAAACACATAACATGCATAACGATATTACACAGCTTTCATAGATTTATTTCAAACTTGAAACTTTGTTTAGCCTGTAAGGTGTAAAATAAATTAATCGATTAATCGAATCGTAATCGTGGTATATTCTTGAGTATCGAAAATAATCTAATCGTTGGGTCAGGAAATCGATACTGAATCGAATGCGCCATGATGGGTGTGATTTACACCCCTACTCATCTGACAGAACACCGGCCCCTTTTACGGCCCCTGTAACAAAATAAATTTGTAGTAAATACATTTTAACATGTGCTGGAGCAGAAAACAAAATTATTACGTACCTTTTTTATCAGTGATTTCAAAATCAATTTGTTGCACTTTTAGCTTTCAGTCATACTGAGATAAGATTGCAGTTTGTATTTGCTAGATCGGAGGTTATCGCGGCTGCAAATGGCTCTTTGGTTCACTAAAGCCGGGCATACACTCTACAATTATTATTTTTTGCCTTTTTCGGACCGATTCTCCGGTCGTGCAAGAATTTTTAGATCATTTTCAGACTGATTATGGGTCTTGTAGTGTAAAGGAGGTAACGAGGGGCGATCAGCCACTGATGACCATCTCCTGATCAGGAATCGTGAAGTCGGGAGAAAATTAAACATGTTTGAAATTCAGTTGGCCGTCATCGGTCGTGGGCAAATCGCTCAGTAGGCAAACAAGGATTCCTCTTCTTCTTCCTCTCAGATGAAAACATAGCAGCATGGCGGGGGTGCAATGAGGGAAATTGATTTTTTTCTGTAAATTGACAGACCGTAGTAGCAACGTTTGCTCAGCCATGTCTTTTTCCAAATACGTCGTTGCCTTTTCTTTTTAGGGCTTTTAGCACAAAATTGCAAGAATTGCCAAGGCAGAGCGTTTCTCTCTAGTGAGCTTCATATTCCTCTTTTACTCATTTGGCTGCTGGATAGATGAGTCAGAGAGAGAGAGAGAGAGAGTCATGGGTACTTGTGGCATTAAAAATATTTCTAAGAGCATTACAAAGCATTAAATTAGAGTTACTCATTCCTGTATAAACCCTTTTACTGCGGCTGTTCTTTAACAGTGTGGCTCATTAGGAGTCAGTCTGGCCAACAGCTTGGATCCATCTCTGTTGATGTTTAGTTTTGTTTAATTCTTCTTTTGCTGAGCATTAAAGTCTTAGGGTAGTCATATTTAAATGCCAAAACATTCTGCCTTAAACATGTATATAAATATACCCTTTATCAGAAGATATTGTTCCAAAAGTTAGAAAATTTCTATTTAAAAAAAGATTCTGTCTTAAAATCTGTATTTTTTTCCCGTTATCTTCTGCAACCAGTTATACGTCAGGCTGAACACCTAACTTCAGCCAATCATATATCAACGGTTATCTGTCAATTATTTCTGGTTATAGGATCTTGATTCATATGTTGCAGCTAATGGTTGAAATAAGAATCATTTCCTTTCCCATTGAGTTCCGGCCCCCAGTGTTCACGGGATGGACGCCTGTGTTTCTCAGCAGGCGAGAGCTAACAGAACTGGTAGCATTACGAGGCTCAAACATTTATGGCTGGAAGCCTTCTACACCAAAACCAAGCTTCTCTGCCGCCCTGGCGTCTTCTTCCACAACATCTTCATCCCGCTTTCCTCTAAATAAAAATGTATGATGGAGGAGACTCCATCCACCACCTCCCATTAATTAAACTCTCCTCCTCTTGCATGTTTCCGCTGTCCATAGTGTTTCTTGACAGTGTTGTTTCTAAGTCACCAATTTATAGTGTTACTTGGTCCCAATGGAATTTCCCATTGGGAACCTATTAGCACTAAGTTGCTAACTGGTTAGCAACATGCTTCCGACAAACTAGCTACAATCAAACTTGTTACAAATTTTCTGCCACAACAATCCCGCCCCCTTGATAAGCGACCAATCACATTCACTTTATTCACTCGTGTAAAGTCGTGCACCACTCAGGAGGATTCAGAAATGCAACATTTGGAACAGCCGCTTCCCTACGACTTTAATATCTGCGTCAGATCCTACTGATTTGATTGATTCCAGCTTCCTGTGTTTGTTTAGATTCCATCAGCCATCAGAATGCAGAGCACCTCCAATTACCTGTGGCTGACCACGGATCAGCTGGGTCAGGGAGCGACGGCAAACGTTTACCGAGGACGACACAAGGTATGAGCTCCGGCACTCAGTTAGTCCTGGATCAGCACTGCTTCCCATTTTTAAACCTCTCAGGTAGTGATTTCTGAATCCGGTTATGTGTGCAGAAAACTGGCGACCTCTACGCTGTCAAAGTGTTCAACAACCTGAGCTTCCTGCGGCCGCTGGACGTCCAGATGCGAGAATTTGAGGTTCTGAAGAAGCTCAACCACAAGAACATAGTGAAGCTGTTTGCTGTGGAGGAGGAGGTGGGCTAGCAGGGCGTCGCTAATTCTGAGCTCAGGATGTAGAAATGTTTCTGATGACCTTTTTTCCTTTAGACCAACACACGCAATAAGGTTCTGGTCATGGAGTATTGTCCATGTGGGAGTCTCTACACCGTCCTAGAAGAGTCCACTAACGCCTACGGTCTCCCTGAGGATGAGTTCCTCATCGTTCTTCATGATGTTGGTAAGAAAGTTTCCCTGTTGATCCGGAACTTACCCTGTCAGGGTGTTTTAACCTGAAAGACCCTCATTTGTATGTTCTGTGTCCTGCAGTTGCAGGTATGAACCACCTGAGGGAGTATGGCATCGTTCACCGGGACATCAAACCGGGAAACATCATGAGGGTGATCGGAGAGGACGGACGATCCGTTTACAAGCTGACAGACTTTGGTGCCGCCCGGGAACTGGAGGACGATGAGCAGTTTCAGTCTCTGTATGGCACAGAGGAGTACCTGGTGAAGAACGGACACCTGGGGGATCCATGCGCCCTGGCAGATGGGTCTGTGATTCTGAGTGGATGTTAACCTCCATGTTTGTCTCTGGCTCTGCAGCATCCCGACATGTATGAACGAGCCGTTCTTAGGAAGGACCACCAGAAGAAGTACGGCGCCACGGTGGACCTGTGGAGCATCGGCGTGACGTTTTACCACGCCGCCACCGGGAGCCTCCCCTTCCGGCCATTTGAAGGGCCGCGCAGAAACAAGGAAGTAATGTAAGGGCTTATTTTGACTAAATATTGCAACCACAGCTGACCGCAGAGAGCTAAACACTGGATGTTCTCCCTGTTTTTGTTCTCAGGTATAAAATCATCACAGAGAAACCATCTGGAACGATTTCAGGTCATCAGAAGTGTGAGAACGGGAAGATCGAGTGGAGCACGGAGATGCCGGTGTCCTGCAGTTTGTCCAAGTAGGAGCCATTTTAAGAAGTTTATGGTTTCAAAACTGTAAATCTAAAAAAGTAATTTATTCTTAAAATTTGTCAATTTTATTCTTGAACTGAAGAGAGATACTTTGCCAATTGAACAAGACAATTTATATTTAAAATAAAAAAAAGTTTTGGATTATCTTATGCTACGTTCACACGTTTACATTCAAAGTCAATGGTTGATGCGGATCAAGGTGCAGCTTTTTTAGCAGCAGGAGCAGCGCCTCACGAGCTGCTGAGCATCTGACATGTGCAATGCGCATCAGAAGCAGCACCTGCTGGAGTTGGAAAAATTTAACTTATCCGTACAACGCGCGACATCAACCAATCAGAGAAGCTGATGTGGGAGCTGGCAGGGAGACAGACAGCACTGATGATGCAGAGCGCTATGATCACTCCTCTGAAACAGTTTATTGACGCCTAAATTAACTTAAAATGTTGAAACCTGCAAAAGAAATGTTCGTTTTTATTATTCTGAAGCCTGCAGTTTGGATTATGTACGTGAAAAAACTCTAACATTAACTTCCAGAAGAGGCAACCGGGCCAGAGGCTGTTGTTGAACGGGATTCCCAGTGACGGCGCACCGCCGGTGTACGGGGGTCAGAGTGGCTCTAACAGAGAAACAATATTTGAAGGCAGGATGGTAATCTGGATGAACTGACTGCACAGATGAAGCTTTCAGGTGGACTTTCTCATTTAAAACATATTAAAATTACTTTTTAGCCACTGGTCACAGCAAATATAGCTGCCATTGTTCCAGGCAAAGCAAGGATAGGGTAGCTCCGCCCAACAACGCATCAGACCCACTTTTCCATCAGGCAGCTAAAGCAGCAGAGATGCTTCAGCTGCGCATCAGAACTAAACCTGGACAAGCATAGAAAATAAAGCAGTACACGCATTTTTGCTGCTCCTGCTGCTGCTGGTCTGAACGTAGCATAATTTCAAGTGCGTATTATCAAATTATTTTAAGCATAAACATGCTCAGTTCATTTGCAAATAATTGTATTTACCTACTCATAAAAAAGAGTAAATACAGTTAATTTAGGAAATGTTGACTTATTTTTAGATTGTTTTTGCAGTGAGCTACTGAGCACCAGAGATTGGTGCTGAAAGCACTAAATGCCTCCTTTTTCGCATAGTTTGTAGTTTGTCTAATTATACTAACCGAAGCACACCTGTAACACTAGATGATGTCGGCTATATATGCTGATGTCATCAAAGACTCTTCTGGTTCCGGTCCGGTTTGTTTGGGCCAGGCTGTGTTTTCTTCTCTTTAAAAAAAACACAATCTGCACTGCCCCCTGGTGGTCAGAAGGGATTAAATAGAAAAAAAGGTTACATATGTAAATATTGTTCTATGAACCCTGTGTCCACTGAGATTATCTGTCAATCAAATTGACTCACCTTTGTTACCTTTAGCTCAGACTTGGTCCCTACCAGTTATTTGATTCTCCTCCCACCTTTGTTTCTTTTTCTCAGGGGCCTTCAGAGCCTCCTGACTCCGGTTCTGGCCAACATCCTGGAGGCGGATCAGGAGAAATGCTGGGGCTTTGATCAGTTCTTTGCAGAAACCAACGACATCCTGCACCGCACGGTGGTCTACGTCTTCAGCCTGCAGCAGGCCACGTTGCACCACGTCTACATCCACGAGTACAACACGTAAGTTCTGCGTCAGGTTACGTTCAGAACAGCTGACGTAGCCCACGTTTGTGACTGACGCCACCTTCCCTTCAGAGCGGCGCTGTTCCAGGAGCTGCTGTGCCGCAGGACCAGCATCCCGTTGCACAACCAGGAGCTGCTGTATGAGGGCCGGCGCCTCGTCCTGGACCCCAACCGGCAAGCCAAAACCTTCCCCAAGACCTCCAGAGACTACCCCATCATGCTAGTGAGCCGCGAGGTTGTTAACACCGTTGGAGTGATCTTCGAAGACCGTAAGACTTTCTGCTGATCTAAGTTAGGTGATCCTCTCATTGAATCCCCTGTCACACCTTGACAATTTAGACCAGCGTATGCCTGACGTACGAAAAATCTGGAAAAAAAACGCTGGCATAGGTTGGATCATTTATGGGTATGTTTTGTATAAGTTATGAGCACGATGAAGCACGCTGAAACACGTCAACATACGGCGAACATGTATGCGTGGGGCATTAGTTACGGGTAAGTTTGTTGTTGACATCCGTTAAGTGTAAGTTACTCATAAGTCGTGGCGTCTAGCTTATCCAGAAGCAATGAGTTTTGTGTGCATAACTTCTGCGCAACTTATCCAGAACTTCTCTCCAATGCATATCAACGCATCTGACGTGTTCCAGACGAGCTGAACGTGTTTATAACTTCCAGCTACTGTTTAATGGCGCATTGGCAGCGTTTTGGTGCAAAGGAGGTTCACAGGAGGAAACCATAAGTTCTCCTCCAGACTTTATCCTCATCATAGGGTGAGCGTAAAGGTGAGTGTGATGGCTCCTTCCTGCGTTCACGCCCAACACACTTCCTAGCAGACATGAAGCTGAATCTGCTGCCACTGCAAACCTTCTTTCTTTATTTTTCTTTGTGTTTATCTATTTTTTATTTTTCTTTGGATGGGCGGTAAACAGGTTAATACCGTGATCAACGACATCTTAGCTTGTGCATCGTTTCCTGGGAATCACACTGCTGTGCGTTAGGCATACGTTGGGCTGTCGTTGGACATAAGTTCTGGACTCGTTATTAATACACTATATATACACCCAAATTTGAAAAAATATATAGAAAGTTCAGCGTATGCCAGCGTTTTAGGAGATTCTCGGGCAGGCATACAATGGCTAAATCGCCAAGGTGTGACAGGGCCCTCATTATGAGGCTTCACTGAAAGTTTTTGTTTTCCTCCACAGCGAGTCCTCCAAAGGTCCAGCCTCGCTATGACCTGGATCTGGACGCCAGCTATGCTAAGGTATGACGGGTTTTAGGACCTGTACATCCTAAAGAGCACATTGATCTGCCCGCCCGAATCGCTTTGACTCCGCTGTTGTTCCTCAGACTTTTGCAGGAGATGTCGGACATCTGTGGAAAACCTCTGAGTCTCTACTGGTTTATCAGGAACTGGTGCGGAAGGGAGTCAGAGGATTGATGTGAGTCCTATGGTGGCCTTAAAGGACCATAGAGCTGCATGTGGATATATGATCTAACATATGTGCTGCAGAGTTTATTCATCCCCGTTTGTTGATCCTTGCAGTGAGCTAATGAGGGAGGACTACGGTGAAATTTCCCGCAAGAAGTCTGAGGTCTTCCACCTTTGCAACATCTGCACACAGCTGCTGGAGAAGTCCGAGCAGCTGTGAGTCTTTAACCCAGTCGGATGCAGCAGTAATCAGAGCCAAATTAAGAAGAAGCAGCAACATTCTCTGCGTGATCTAACTCTATGCGTGTTTTGCTGCAGAATGGAGGTGCTGGCGCGGGCCAACATGCTGACGTCAGAGTTCGAGGAGATCTCAGACATGCATAAGAAGGTTCTCAGGGTGAGTGTTTTTCCTCCATTGGTCCTGATCAGTCAGGCTGTGGTGATCAGCTTCAGCTGGTTACTACGGAAACGGTTCTGTTTATGTATTAACTGTCAGGTTCAAGCCTTGAAGCAAAAACAGCTTTTTTTATCCACTGATCTCTATTTATTCACTGGATTGCTGGTAGTACAGGGTTAAAGTGAAGCCACCGGCAGCCATATTGGTACTCCCTAGTTAGACTGATCGCAATGTAAACAATACGTGCGCTACAGCATCAAACAACAATGATGTTCTCATTTTCAGGGGCACTTAAGACTTTTAAAATAAAGATAAATTAATCACGTGGAAACACACTGGCTCTTTCATAGCATCAGTAGATTACCGTACTTTATGATAAAAAAAAAATAGGCACATCACTTTGCATGGTCATTATGAAGTCTAATATATCATAATAATATAATACAGATGTGCCAAAAGTGCTAAACTGATGATGTACATTTAATATACATGTATTTATTACATTGTTACAGTAATTACTTTTAACATGTCTGATAATGCATGCTATATATATATTTTTTTTTCCATCAGTATAGCTTACAATATATTTCAGCACATGAGTTTTTCAAATGACAAATACAACAAACATTACAAAAATTACAGCATCATCCGCTTGATAAAGAATTACTACATTAACTCTTCACAGTGAATTACTTTCTATTTATTCTACTAACGCTAGACATAATGTCAATGGCTAACTCAGTCAATGTCTTCCAGTCAGTCTTGAGATAGCCAGACTAATGTTAAGCTACATACTATACTATAGATTTTCTTGGTTAGTTCATCCACTGACTGTGAAATTACCTGTAGAACATCTTCCCACAGCTGACAAACTGCTTGTTTCTGCAGCCAAATGCCACACAGGAAGCCATTTTTATGGCGAGTCTCCGTGGAAGTGGGGAGTACCAGCATGGTAGATGCTGGCTTCACTTTTTTCCGGCGATCAGCATCCAGTGAATAAATAGAGATCAGTGGTTTTACCACTGCAGTGAAATCCTGGTGTTCAGTAATAAAAAGTTCTCTGGTTTGGTTCTGCTCTACATGCCGTTTAAAGGCTTTATGAATAGAAAGGCATTAAAACATTAAAAACAACAGGAGCCTGTGAAGTTACTGAGGCTGAAAATCAAACATTGGATTAAAACATGGAGGTGCCTCTTCCTGTCTCTGACCTGGAAACTCTCTGCAGATATCAGGCTCTCTGGAGCCCATCGAGAGAACAACACAGGACATCAAGAGTAAGTTCCTAAACGGAGGCCCTTTGACGGACACCTGGACGCAGCAGGTGGGGACGCACCCCGAGGACAGGAAGTAAGAGTGTTGCCTTAACGGCCTTAAAGTGGGAAGGTGTTGGGTTTGTGATTTTTGACAAGTTTCCTTCTGCAGTGTGGAGAAAATTAAAGTGCTGCTGGACGCCATCACAGCCATCTACCAGCAGTTCAAGAAGGACAAAGCAGAAAGGCGTAAGACGCCCTGTCCACAGCAGCATTAGGGGACGTCCAGGAGACCCCCCCCACTGACTTGGAATATTCTCTGTGTGTTTTCAGGGCTGCCGTACAACGAAGAACAGATCCACAAGTTTGATAAGTACGTCCATGATGCACAAACCTAATGAAAGCTTTGGGGTGGAGGAACTGTAGGTCCATCAGCCCCCACCCTTAGTGTCCCACCACCTTTCATTACAAAGTTACACCCTTGAATAAACCTATAGGGTGGTAAAACAACTTACAGCAAACCGTTGCCAAGTAATGCAAGAAACAGGATTCAAACTCAGCAGAAAATTCCTTCAGGAAAAGAAAGAAAACTGCTTCTGTGCAACATTCAGCAACAAATCAGACAAACTTAGCACCCTTTGCATTGCTAGAAACATGGCCTTCATATCGATTCGCTCCAAAGTGCTCCTCACATTCAGTGCTTAGAGCATCGCCTCGGCTGGTCATTACCAATAAAATTAACCAGTTTCATAATTAAATTACAATTTAGATTTCTATAAAAAATATGTCTCTGGTTTATGGAGTAAAAAGATGAGAAACGTATGACCCAGGAAATCGGTAGGTTTCTGAATCAGAATCAGACATACTTTAATAATCTCAGAGGAAAAAGACTTAAACCACAGCATTGGCAAAAAAAACAAAACGTTAGTGATTAGTTTCTCTTTATAGAATAAATTGGTTCTATTAAAGAAATACTAACCAAATATTTAAAGTTTTTTAAAATCTGGAGATTTAATTTAAATTCAATTCAGTTTATTTCTATATACGCCAATTCATAACACACGTCATCTAAAAGCACTTTACAGTTCAACCAGATCGATCCTAGTCAGATTTGATTTTTAAAGGAAAACCAGTTTGATTTCCCAGTAATTCACTCAGATCATGCAGTCATAATCCTCTTACTCAAGCGCGCTGCCAGGGAAGCGACAGTGGAGAGGAAAAATCCCCTTTCTTTCAGGAAGAAACCTCCAGTAGTAACTGGAGGAGGAAAATTAGGGGAACAATTTTCAAGGATCGGGAAAGCTTAGGTTGGTAATGAAAAGGAAAACTAAAGACCTGTCTGAGTTGCTTTTCCCCGGTTTTTATGGGTCGGTTTAGTTTTTTAAGCTGTTCCAAAGGTTCTGTAGGTTCTGGTTCTGATTGTCTTTTTAACTGCACCTGGGTTGTGTTGCTCCTACAGGCAGAAGTTGGTCATCCATGCCGGTAAAGCCCGCTCTCTGTTCACCGACGAGTGCGCCATGAAGTACCGCCTCTTCATCTCTAAGAGCGAAGAGTGGATGAGGTGCGGTTCTGATCCGTTGTCCGTGTTTTTAGTTGGTCACGCGGCTTTGACCTTCAGCTGGTTTCTCTGTTTGTCTGCAGGAAGGTTCATCATGTGAGGAAGCAGCTCCTCAGCCTGTCGGGTCAGCTGATGAGCGTGGAGAAGGAGGTGACCATGCTGATGGACCGGGCCATCAAGGTAAAGCAGGATGTTCTCACCCTGGGGATGAAGACGCTCCTCCTCGTCAGGTTACTATGGAGACGAGCTGAGGTTCTGTGTTTGTGTTGCAGCTGCAGGAACAGCTGCCCCAGAAAGTGGTGCCGAACGTGATGAAGCCTCAGCCGTACCTGAGTCCCAACACGCTGGTGGAGATGACCCTGGGGTGAGAACGTCAGACCTTCATCCTGTTCTCATTCGGGTCAGAGTTCGCTCACATAACCTGCTGCTCCTCTTCCTCAGGATGAAGAAACTGAAGGAGGAGATGGAGGGAGTCGTCAAGGAGCTGGCAGAGAACAACCACTTCTTAGAGAGGTCCGCTCACAGGTTCTGTTGGTGTCCGGATCAGTGTGTTCTGACCAGTGGCGGCTGGTCAGCAGAGGGCGCTAGGGTGCAGTCCCCCCACCCAATGACCCTGATTAAGACATTTAAAAGAAATTACAAAATTTATAATTGTAAATTGAAATTTAAAATATTTCCAAATATTTTTGGTATTTAGTTTTTAGATGTGTAAGATAAATATTTAATCTTTAATGACTAGTAAAGCTTAATTCCATTTTTAATCGGATTGGTGACGTATTTCCGCCCTAAGGCGCAAAAATCTTTGCCCCGTTTCGACTCGTTAGCAAAGTTATACATGCAGAGAATCTCCTCTGCAAATACAGGTAAGTAGCAGGAAAGATGACAGGAAGTGTATTTTTCTCACCAAATACACGGGTGATTGACATATGTCGTGAAGTTGCGGGAGATGGAGATGCCTTGGAGAGAGAAATTGCAGCGCAGCTAAAACGTCGCTTTTCCAGGACCTGGTCTAGCAAGAAGGCTTTGGCTAGCAGCCTGCAGCGAGGCTAAAGCTTTATCCTGCTTTCCCTGCCATCTTTTTCAAACGTCAGGATCTGAGCCAGCAAGGATAAAGACAGTTAGGACTGATTGAATGAACAATCTGGGATTAACATGGAAAATAATAGAATATAGTCTACTTTTTCTAGATGTTTGATAATTTGCATAGTTGCTCTTAAATAAACACATTCTCAGAAAATAGTTTTTATATATTAAAAAAATAAAGCTGACTAATAGCTTTGCCTTTATTTAACATATACACACACAT
>JAGKQL010000030.1:18152543-18174865 GCA_018398635.1 Cyprinodon brontotheroides | reverse complement strand
CCCATAGGCGGAGGGAGGCTACCCTCTCGTTCACCGGGGTGAACCCCAACGTACAGGCGCCGAGATGGGGGTCAACAAGTATGCCCACTCCTGCCTGGCGCCTCTCACCGTGGGCAACTCTAGAGTGGGAGTATGTCCAGCCCCTCTAAAGGAGACTGGTTCCAGAACCAGAATCATGTGTCGAGGTGAGACCGACTATTTCTAGCCGGAACCTCTCAGCCTCACACACTAGCTTCGGTTCCTTCCCCACCAGCAAGGTGACATTCCACGTCCCAAAAGCCAGCTTCTGCAGCCGAGGATCGGGCCGCCAGGGTCCCCTCCCCCGGCCGCCACCCAACACACATTGCACCCAACCCCTATGGCCCCTCTCACGGGTGGTGGGCCCATGTAAGGGGGGACCCATGTTTCCTCTTCGGGCTGAGCCCGGCCGGGCCCCATGGGTAAAAGCCCGGTCACCAGGCGCTCGCCATCGTGCCCCCCCTCCAGGCCTGGCTCCAGAGTGGGGCCCCGGTGAGTCGCGTCCGGACGAGGGAACGCCGAATCCAAATATCGTACTCATCATAAGGGTCTTCGGGCTGCGCTTTGTCTTAAATAGTTTTTATATATTAAGAAGATTTAAAGCTGACAAATAGCTTCTCTATTATTAAACTGGTAAATCATTTTTTTTGGTTTATATACCATATTGCAAAAACACAGATTTACCTTCACAAAGCCTGAGAAGAGCAAAATTTATGTACAAAGAATAAACTCATATACAATCAAATTTATGTTAATTTTATAAAGTGTTTTTATAAGGTTTTTGTTGTCGGCATTCATATAAAATATACTGGTGTGATAACTTAGTACACGCTGATTGCTTTTGGTATACACGGTATTTTGAATTTATAGCCCCCGAGAAAACTACCAGCCAGCGCCTGGCCAGTATTATATATCACAAATTGAACCAGTTCAATCTGGCTATATTTTCTAACAAGGCTTTTTGGGCTACTCTATAAAGCCTGAACTTAACACTAATCCAGACGTTTTGAATTGGGGAAAGCTTTCTGGATGGGAAGCTTAAAATATCTTTCTCAAATTTAAAAAGTGACTTTTCTCCTTTTGATTGCTATGTTGACCAGAGAGAGCTGCAAACTGAAATGCCCCTTTTTTGGGATAAGGTTGTTTGAATTTAAGTTGTATAAATCACAAATTTACAAGTTTAAATCCCATATTTACGCATCTGAATCACAAATTTACAGTTTGGGCAAATATAATGGGTCACTTTGTATCAATTTTGACAATCGAGTTTGATTTTTATTTTTATTGAGGCATTTAATATTTCTACAACCTTTTTGATCTTATGTGAGGCTCCTATAGCAAAATAATGAGGTTAGGATGTGTGCAGGTAAGTTACTTTAAAAATGTAATCCATTACAGTTACAAGTTACCTTGTTTAAAATGTAATTGTAGTGTAACTTTTTCGATTACTTTTAAAAAGTAATGTAACTAATTACTTTTAATTACTTTAAGGTTTTAATGAGTATTGACCCATGTTTAACATTTAATTTTTGAGAACTGAATGTGAACCTTAAAAAGCACTAAGCTGAGAGGGAACTGCTGACAGGCAATCACAGGATGTCCACAAGAAGAGACGCTTCGTCTATCAGCGAGTTGCACTTACCTCTAAATGTTTCTATTCCTCCCCCAGGCTCTACCATTTACGCAGTTTGCAGACTAACACAAGCAGGTTCAGGTTGATAGCCGGCAAACACTTCTTGCATTGCACGGTTAAATTTGAGCCATTTTCACAGATGTAAATGAAATGCTCCTTAAATTTCCAGTGCTGGAAGGCTGTCATTGTGGATGCGCTGTTTGAGCTGAAATAGAACCGTCCTCTCGCTTGCTGCTATTCCTCAAGGAGGCTCCACCAGCACAGGATGGATCATCAGAGAGGCAAAATATGATAGAGACAAGGAGCCGTAGTGGGAAACGGCGTAACAGGGCGCGAAGCAATAAAAATATCCTTACACTAAACTCTGGTTTATCGCGGGGGTTACGTTCCTAAAAGAACCCGTGATAGGAGCAATCCGTGAAGTAGAAACCTTTATTTTCCCAAAACTGTTATACATAAATACTCATACAACATTGAAATCAAGGAACAAAAACTTTTTACAGGTTCAAGCATTTGTTAAACAAATAAAAGTACGGTATAAATGTTGTTATTGTCTGTTTTTTTTTGTTTGTTTTTTACAAATAACTACTGTACTGTACTGTAAAATAATATAGTTATCAATAAAATAAGTAATAATTTTGGGGTTAATCAATAATGAACTGAAGAGTTAATATTGGGGATCAGCACCGCCCCACCCCGGAGAAAATGAAAAATGATTATGAAAAAATACAAAGTACAGTAGGACAAATAGTGACTGACGTGTACGGTACAGTATACTTTTAATCATCAATACGCTGCATCCTGACTCTGCTCTGTGGAGTTTTTCTTCCTAAAGCCTTTCTTCTAAGGTAGTTGTTGGCCAAGCTCTTTTCTTTACGGGTACAAGGAATAGCCTCAAAGCCGACATGCCTGCATTGATTATGTTAGAACCAATAAAGTTTAACAATGCATGATGCAAATCTGTGAAGCAGCGAGACCGTGAAAAGTGAAGCCAGACAAATGCAATAGAAAAACATATTTAAAGGTTTTTCTTTATATTTTAAAAGTTGAACTAACTGATGTGTGTTGTGGAATTTTTCGGAAGTAACTGTAATTGAATTACATATTTTCTCATTGTAACTGTAACGAGAATTACAGTTACTCTGTTTTTGTAATTGACTACGCCGTTACATGTAACTGCTATTCCCCAACACTGCCAACAGGACGGTTCCCTGTAAAGAGTAAAGAGTTTGCTGCAGGCTCACAGAAATCGAAGTGGATTAGAAAAACAGCATCATGGAGGAGCCAGGATGTCAACATGACGCCACCTCACTGAGGACGGTGGAGACACTGTTGTTCTGCACCCCCCCAAACCACCAGCAGGATCGTAGAGGAGAAGCCGAGGGAATCTGGGGAGAAAAACACAGAGAGTGACGTCACTGCTGGTTCTGATCAGAAATACAGTTTACTAAACAGAAGCAGTTGTAAACAAAGGTCAGGTCATGACGACCTGCAGAGGTTCTGTTTGCTTCCCAGATGTTTACCTCTAAATGATCCTTAAATGGTTTTATAACCGAGCAGAAACGTCATATTTCAGGTTATTAAAGATGTTCTGGTGTTGACAGAGGTCCAGTGAGCTCTGGTCTGGTTCCAGAGGTCAGCTCTGGTGTTGGTCTCAGAGGTTAAGCCAGGTGATGGTCTCCTGTTGGACTCCTCCAGCGTTGAGCTGCTGACTCTCAGACCTCCTGAGGAGCTGCTGCCTCCAGCTGGCGAATTTCCCAGCAGCCCCTCCTTTGGTCCCATCTGGGGGGTCCAGATACTCACTGTTGGAGAAGCTTTAAATCAGAATCTGAACCCAGCTCTACATTTCTGACTGATAAATCATTCTGATAAAACTCACCCTAAACCCTTTTCTTTACAGCCAAACCATGAAGAATTACATTCAGATGTGACTCTTCTAACTGGTGAGAGCCAGAAACCAGTTGGAGTTTCCAGGTTGATCATCTGACCAGTTTGGGGATAATTTGATCTTCTCTGTAGCTGTTTTTATAGAAGCAGTCAGAAATACTCTGACTGGTGTCTCTGCTCATTGTTTCTCTACTCAGCTTCTGCTTTGCCTTTAAAACCTGCATTTCCTTCTGTTTGTTAGGTGTGAGGTTAGATTATCAGATTTTGTTTGGGTTTCTGTGTAAACTACTCCAGGATCAACCAAGAGTTGTTCTATTCTCAGCAGGTATAACATCATGAGTCTGTGTTTCCCTCTCAGCTGGTCTCCTGGTGTGTTTCTCTGGAATGCGGCCCGGGATCAGCCTCAAACCGCAGAGTGGTTCTGGCAGGCGCTCAAGTCGGCTCTCTGTGACGCGAGTCACAAACATGTTCGTTTCTTTCTTTGGAATCAAAACAGTCTCAGTTCCCCGGCTTTGGAGAAGCCACAGCATGACGCCCACTGCAGCTTTAAATATCACACCTAACTGGGGAGAGCGGGATTATTTCTGGACCTGCTGGTTCTGACAGCTGGCTCAGAAGGAAAGCGGACTTTATATGTCACCTCTGACACATGCATGTTGACCAGTGTGACCTCATGTGATCGGTACCAAAAATAACTGGAGTGTAGAGGATATTCTGTGACGAATCAGAGACCTGCAGCAGCCAATCAGAGCCCAGAATGTTTGATGACATCACAAACCTGGGAAGCAGGAGTCCCGTCTTCAGAGAGTTTACAGCGTTGATCTAAAATCAGCTTAGAGGTCCTGATGCTGAGAACCACAACTCAAAAACTGTGTTGAGACAACAGATAGAGGACCCCTTAGGGCCACTCTATGGGGATGACACGCCGAGGCTTCTGGGGGCCAATGGATGAAAATTCAAATGCTTAGGAAGAAAAGTTAGGGCTGATCCCCAGGCAACAAAATGCTTAGTTGGGGGGCCTTTAAGGGCCACATATTGTAAATGAAAGCCTCATTGGTCCTCTGGCTCCAAACCCTAATGCTACGCTAAGACCACAAGCAGCAGAAGCAGCTAGTTTACATAAAAATCAATAGTTGACGAGCATCAAGGCGCAGCAAAAGGTCCTGCGGCGCATTTTGAACAGCAAGAGAAGCGCCTCATGAGCTTCTGAGCATCTGAAGCTCTTCAGAAGCAGCAGCTGCTGGAATTGGAAATATTTTACTTTTGCTGCCCGACATCAACCAATCAGAGAGGCTGATCTGGGAGCTGGCAGGGAGGCAGACACAGCGCTGCTGATGAAGAGCGCTATGATCACTCCTCTGAAACAGTTTATTGACACCTGATTTAACATAAAATGTCGAATACCAGCAAAATATTTTCAATTTTATTATCCTGGTGCCTGCCGTTTGGATTATGTACATGAAAAACGCAAAAATCTACTTCCAGTCGCCGCGAACAGTAACAGAAAACCACAAAGAAGTGACCAGACCAGAGGCTGTTGTTGAACGGGATTCCCAGTGACAGAGCTCCGCCGATGTACGGGGGTCTGAGCGGCTCCGACAGAGTAATAATATTTGAAGGCAGGATGGTAATCTGGATGAACTGACTGCACAGATTATGTTTTCAGGTTGACTTTCTGACTTAAAAAACATATTAAAATAACTTTTAACCCACTGATCACAGCAAATATAGCTGCCATTGTTACAGGCAAAGAAAGGATAGGGTAGCTCCACCTAACGCGCATCAGACCCACTTTTTGAACGCGCAGCTAGAGCAGCAAAAATGCTTCAGCAACCTGTCTGTCAAAGTGGGGTGGAGGTTTGACAGGACTCAAACGCAGACAAAAAAGCTGAAGGTGCTTACTTGCAGATTTTAATAAAAAAAAAGGATAAAATAAGCAAAAATCCCAAAATATGAGTCCACAAAAATCCAAAACTACAGAAAACCATGAATACGTACAACGAGAGGGCAGATAAAAGACAACAAACCATCAAAGAGTGACTGAACAGGAGGAGAATATATGGGAGATAGAAACAAAGACCAGGCTTAATAGCAGATTGGGGGCAGGTGTGAATAAAGGAGGCAAGAAGGGAGCTAGGGAGAAGGAGACTGACACAAGAGGGCAAATAGGAAATATCTAAGAACTCATATACAATCAAAAATAAACAGAACACAAAATGGAAATAAAACCATTAAAAAACACAGAGATGAACGTAGGTGAATGTAGCCTAAGGCCATGGCATTAAAGTGTTAAAGCCTCCCCTGTTGTCTTCTGATTACCTCCATAATACCATAGTGTATCACAGTAAAAACATGACAGACTGACGTGGTGACATTAGCAGGTCCATTCAGAACCAGCAGCCATCAGAAGTACAACCTCTCACATTAAATCTGATTAAACTGTCAGAACCGATCAAGCTAATATAAATTTTGTTTTAATCAGATCAGTCTGGAGGATCCTCTCCATCATCCTCTGATCCAGTTCTATTGTTGGACTAAATGAAAATGGGCAGAATTAAAAAACTAACAGAAACATTTACAAAAGCAGTGATCTAAATCTCTGGTTCTGTTGGAACCGATATAAAGACTTTTATGGGCTTATTGGTGCCTTTAAGTGGCTCCATCTATTCTATTCTATTTCAGGATCACTGACACCAACATAACAGGGTTTTCACAAACAGACATTTGGAAGAGCGGATGATGTACCAGAAGCAGAGAGTTGATCCAGATCCAACACCAAGATTTATTTAGATCATAGTTGTTAAAAAATCATCTACTCAACTCAAACTTTATTTATAAAGCACATTTAAATCCACCGGGGTTAACCAAAGTGCTGTACAGATATCACAGTTGCAGGAAATAAGGTAAAAACGTCAAATGTAAAATACCAAAACACAATGCAATAAAATAGAATGAAAATATAATAGAATAAAATAAGTTAAAATTTAAATAAAAATGTAAATAAAATTGTTCTACGCTTGTTGGAGAAACCAAACAAATTGTAAGACCATCAGACCATCAGTCGAGGAAAGTCCTGAATATGTACAACTATGGATCGCTCCTGCAGAGTGTCCAGAATCATTAGCACCCCCAGCAGGAACATCGGGAACATGACCACTCCAGAAATTCTTCTGACATTTAAATGCTAAAATAATTTAATGACGAGTTTTTATCTACGTTCTGAGAGATGTTTTACCAAAAAACAGACTGCTTAAAGAATTTTTATCTATGAATTTAAAACCAAGAGCTTTTCGAATTATTTGTGGTATTTGTGGTTATTTATCAAACACTTATAGTCAACCATTGGCCACCAAACCATGTAGACATAATTCAGAAGCAGTTCCTCACTAAAACAGAGGGGGGCAACAGTGATACTGTCAACCGGACTGTTTTAACAAATTGTAATTTTTCAGTGCTCATATATTAAAGGAACAGTCAGTAAAAAAAATTATTAATAATTTTCGTCATGTTTTCGTCACATTTTTGCCTTAAATATAGTAATCCCCTCCCACCTGCCATCTTCCTCGCAGTGACGTCACAGTGAGGAAAGCCTAGGGTGCATTCTCCCCCGCTTTACAAGAAGCTAAATCAAGGGAACTACTAGACACATCTTCAGTGAATCAACAAACAATTATTGAAGATTTCCAGAGGACTTCACCATTGGGGAAATTCACCAGAGCTATAGTGTGAACTGACAATGCCCATGTGCATAGCAGCTGGATGTTGGTATACATCGGGTAAAAGTGAAAAAAGAAGAGTTATTTCACCTTTCCGGTTCCTGATCCTCCACTGACGGGTTGGTCGTTGGATCGCCAACTTGAAGAGTGAGGATTTACCATCAACTTCTGGCCAGAGAAAACCCGTAATATGTAGCCAACATTTGGAAGAAGAATGTTTCAAGATGACTTGATAATAGCTAGCGTTGTGACAAACACCAGATACAAGCACTGGGACTTGATCAACAGCCGGTTACCGCGACCGTGATCGCCACTAACCAGTAGGTGGCATGCAGTGTTCTTTAAACAAACATTGATGCCTCCAGAAAAGCACATTCACATGAAAATTACTCTGAATTAAAAACACTTAGCATTTATAATAAAAGAACTGTGTGTAATAATTTCATATTTAAAGTACTTTCTTGTGATTTTTGGAATTCTGGAATCCATGGCCAGACTTTTCTTTTAACAATAATGTGATTATTATAATAATGTCTAACAATAATGATTACATCAGTATACTAATATATTAAAGATGATAAACACAGAAAACATCTTTTCAGAGTTAGTTTTATGGTGTAGAAGAGAAAGTATGTATTTCAAGTCATATAGGAGTTTACTATGACATTAGAAATAAATAATTAAGTTAATTTCATTTAGATTTTATTTGTTGTTATGGAGAACAATTGAATCAAGTATATTGGACCATTTTTCCAGACATTTAGTTGAGAAATGACTGTAGTCAGAAAGCTACCCCAAGAGATTGTCCACTATATCTTGTGTGTGAATGTGTGTTTATTTATTAGCAAGGATTTAGGAAAATCTGGTTTGTCTTTATTTTTAAAATACAGCTGTTCTGCTCATTCTTTTCCCTGCTGGTTCCGTGTTGATTGATCCTGAACTGGTTCTGGTGCCTCTTCACCTTCGGCCATCCCTATAAACATGTTCTGGCTACGTTACCGTGTCTCAATCTGAAACATCAGCAGGGACTTATGGGAGAACTTCTGCAATGAACATCTGCAAGGATGGGAACAACAAGATGTACTATGAGAAAAGGTTTTTGGCGTTCAGAAGGATTTCTTTTAAATCGTCATTGTTTAGAATCTGACTCTGACAATGAATCAAATCATTTTAAATAGAAACAAACTGAGGACATTTAGCACATTTCAAGTGGAAACAGATGGAGCATTCTGCTTTGTATCTGAGGGTGGAGAAATAATTTCCTCACAGACATTAAACTTTATTATCAGCAAAAGGTCTTTGCTCCCTATAAGCTGTTCTTCCAACATAACGATCCAATAAAAGCTGTGATTTGATGGACTATTTACTCTGTAATCTGTTGCTGTTTATTCACTACATAGATGACTAAACATTTACCATGTTCTAGACTAATTCTTTGGTAAATATGGACAAAGCTGAGTTTGTCAGATTCAGCCACCTAACACCCACCTCTTAGGGCCCTACACCTTGCTGATTTACCCAGCGTATGCTGGCAACAATCTACTAAATGTACCAGAATCTCCTAAAACACTCGCATAAGTGTAACGTTCTATGTATTTTTTTTTTTCAATTTTGCCGTATAATAGCTTATTCATAACTAGTCCAGAGCTTATGTCCAACCACAGCCTAACCTATGCATAACACACAGCAGCGTAATGCCCATGAAATGAAGCTTGTGCATCATTTCATGGGCATTACTAAGCATTGGCTAAAGCTGCTCCCCTTAGGAGCGCATCGTTGCTCCACCTGGAGGGCCCTGCCTGCATAAAAAGATGTCTTTGATCTCGGTATTAACCTAGCTGCTGTTCACCGCCCGCCCCCCGAAAAATAATATATAAAAATATATAAAGAAAGAAGGTCTGCAGTCGCAGCAGATTCAGCGTCATGTCTACTGGGAAGTTTGTTGGTCGTGCGTGTGAACGCACATCACCTTCTCTCTCACCCTATGATGGGGATGAAGTCTGGAGGAGAATTGACGGTTTCCTCCTGTGAACCCCCTTTATACCAAAACGCTGCCAATACACCATTATACAGTAGCTGGAAATTAGAAACACGTTCAGCGCTCATCTGGAACACGTCAGATATGTTGATATGAGTTGGAGAGAAGTTCTTGATAAGTCAGGCGTAAGTTGTGCACAAGTTACTCATAGGTTTTGGATAAGCTAGACGCCACAAATTATGAGTAACTTACACTGAATGTATGTCAACGATCAGATAACTGACCTGGAACTTATGGCCCACGCATATAAATTTTGCTCATAATTTCCCGACGTACTTGCTGTATGTCGACGTGTTTCAGCGTACTCATAACTTATACAACACGTACCCATAACTTATCCAACGTATGCCAGTGTTTTTTGCCAGATTTATTTGGACGTCAGGCATAGTTGGTCCAAATCGTCAAGGTGTAACAGGGGCTTTAGATGCATAACTCTGTTGTCTTCTGCTTATCCGGGGTTGATTAATGAAGGTAGCATCTCCAGGAGGGAAACCTGGAGATGCTACCTTCATTAATCAACTTTATTAATCATCCATCAGATGTTGAGTATATGCTATTGTTTTTTTGTTGTTTTCTTTTTGAATCGTGATCCAAGTCTCAGGACCACATGTATGGGACAGGATGTGGAGAGGGCATTCAGTGTCAAGATCTTGGCTGCTGCAGATAAAGCTGTGATCCATCTATCTTGACGCAATTCAGGAACAGGACAGAAAAATAACGAATCTCCTCAGGCGCATTTCTACATAGGCTGAAGAAAAAGGGGAAGAAGTTAGGCTGAAAAATGGGCTCAAGGTGGGAATCTTCACAGTTTATATGTTTGATAGATAAGTCCCATATGGGTTTTAGATGTTTTTATTGATTTTCAAACACATCAGAGACCCAGCAGAGGCCCAGAGTCCACCCAGGCCTCTGAAGCTGATAAACCTCAAGTCTTTAGATTAAATGAAATGGGAAGTTGTGAACTTCAGTCCTATGATTCTTCATACCATCAGCTCTTTCTCCATATTTTCCTTCTTCTCTAACACTGTTTGATTCCTTCTCTGTGATTAAATGATTCAGACTTTGAGTTCAGCCTCCGCTGGCTGCCCTGGATCTGTTGAAAACCCTGAAAATAAAGTGACTTAGAGCTTCCAGCCTCCGTGAATAGAAACGCAGTTCTAAGTTTAGACCGGCCTGACGTTGGGTGTTGGACTTGGAGTGGGACAGACTGGAGGAGATCCACGGAGCGGGAGGGATTCCTGCGTCAGCCAGCAGCGAATGTTTGGAGCTGTGAAGAATGAAACCACAGCGGCAGCAGGGCTCAGATCTTCCTGCAGTGTTACTCCAGCGTGGTTCTGAGTGTGTTTTTACATCTCCATCCAACCACCCCGTCAGGAGCAGCATACTGGGCTCAGACGTAGATGTTTACAACCTCGGTTATGGCAAAAGAAGATGGCTTTGCTTTCACTTGTGATAATTTAAGCCATTTATACATGACACCAACAACTTTAAAGGTAAAACCAGTGGAACCAGTTTCTATTAAAAGACACATTTAGCTAAACACAGGAAGTTTATTATTTGATCATATTTAAATGAGACCAACGGGTACATCTAGTAAACTATTGAGAATATTTGACCAGACATATGGAACATTAGTGACGAGCTGAATAGACGAGCTGAATAGACTGGTTGCAGGCTGGAAAGAGTGAAGTGATGTGAACAAGCTAAAGACTGGCTGAAGAGGCAGATGAGAGGCTAATGGCAGGCAGAGGTGGTGTAGGTTGGTATCACTCAGAGACTGATGAGGATCCACTGAGTTCTGGTCAAGCACATGAAGGAAGGCGGTGCACACAAGCAGAAGTCAGGGAAATAATCTGGGATACGCTGGGAAGAATGAGGACGATAAGGAGAGAAACGGGTGCATCTCTTCACTCTGATTGACAGGGTGGAGCAGAACGTGGCAAACAGCCAGCCAGTCCAAAAAAGCAAATATATAGAGGCAGGCTGAATGACATTATCATGGACAACTGTGGATAAGAGGAACATATCAAGGTCCAACCTCCCTGTCCCTTTACCCGCCATAGTTTCTCTGGGCTTAAGTCTTATCAGTTGAATCTTTTGTTATTCTAGGTTCTTCAAAAAGTCCGTCTTTAGATGTTCCAGAGCTTTTCACAATCTAGCCTATCTTCTGTGAGTTATTCTCTAAGCAGAAATCACTATGACACGTGCAAACACAACCATCATTTGCTTCACTGCTATTTTTAAGGAGACAATGTCGGCTAAGAATCCTGTACTAACTGTCAGACATGGTGGTGGCTGCACCATGCTCTGGTGCTCTTTTCTGTCGGTGGTACTCAAAAGTATTGGGAACTTTAGGTGGAGCTGTCATGAACATCAGAAACTGTCCAGTGGGGGGTGGCGGCCTAGTGGTTAGGGCATTGAGCTTGGAATCCTGAGGTTCTGAGATCGAGCCCCACTCCTACGGACTGCCACTCTGGCTCGCTGAGCAAAGACCCTTAACCCACACACTGCTATCCGGGCACCGCACAATGGCAGCCCACTGCTCCCAAAGGGGAGGAGTTAAATGCAGAGAGTTAATTTCGTTGCTCTGTACTCGTGACAGTGTAATGACAATGAAACACTGGGGGAAAAAACCCAGAGGGTTGTTTAACTTATCAGGAACATCAACAGGAACTATTGAGACTGATAGTTAGTACCCAGAGAACAACTGAAACACGCCCGGGTACTGTCGAGTATGACCGTATGTACTTCAGGAACGTCATAAGACTTAGCAGGCACCTTAGTAACTGACAGTAAATGCTGGAGTGACAATTTTATTAGTTTTATTTGCTTTTATTCAATTTTAATTTTGCTTCTATTTTATTATATAAAACACCTTGAATTTTCCATTTACTGAATTGTGCTATGCAAATAAACTTGCCTTGCCTTGGAGGAACATCAGCAGAAACCTTAGGAACCTTAAGGAATTACTATAGGTACCTTAAAGCAAAACTAAGTGGCTTTTCTCTCAGAGCCCCCTGCTGGTTCTTTTGAGAATGCACAGTCTTATAGGTATGAGGTTCCCTAAAAAGTTCTGTCAAACTCCTGCTATCTTTTTCTCTAAACATCAACACTGAGCATCTGCTTTTTATTTGGATATGTCGTCCCTAAGTTCATAACAGCAATGCTAATAACTCGTATATGATGTCTAGTGTGGCTAATATGGTGAATTTATGAGCTGTATATGGGACTGCCATACGATTGCCGTAAAGCGTTTTTTGTTCTAGAGATAACTGAGATATTTGTCGCGTCGGTGTGTCCCTACCCAATCCGTAATACGATCCATACCATCGGCTTATTTGTGCATGTGCAAGCAGATATTCATCCAGGTCACCATACTAAAGTACTTATTTCTATCCTTAGTTTACAAAAAAGAAATGCTAATAAACGTCTTTAAAGTCGTAGGGAAATCATATTTAAATGTCAAATCATTCTGGCTTTAACATGTATTTAAATGCACTCTTTATCAGACAAAATTTAGAACAATTCTATTTTTTTTAAATCCTGTCTTAAAATCTATGTTCTTTTTCCGTTATCTTATGCAGACCAGTTAGTTATACATCAGCTTGAACACCTAAATTCGGCCAATCATATATCAACAGTCATCTGTCAATAAATTTTTTTCAGTCATAACATCTTGATTCATATGTCGCAGCTAATATACACAACGGTTGAAATAAGAATCATTTCTTTTCCCATTGAGTTCTGTCCCAGTGTTCACGGGGATGGATCGTCTGTGTCTTCAGCAGGCGCATTAGAGCTAACAGAACTGGCTTGGCGTTGCTGCGAGGCAAGGAGGCTCAAGCATGCACGGCCTGGAAGCCTTCTACACTAAACCAAGCTTCTGCGCCCTGGGCGTCCTCTTCCACATCTTCATCCGCTTTTCCTCCTCTAAATAAAAAAAAATGGCTGACGGAGGAGACTCATCCACGACCTCCGACACTAAACTCTCCTCCTCTTGCATGTATCCGCTGTCCATAGCGTTCCTAACAATTAATGCGTTTTCTAAGTCACCAATTTAGTGCTACTTGGTCCCAATGGAATTTCCCATTGTGAACCTGCTAGCACTAAGTTGCTAACTGGTTAGCATGTGCTTCAACAAACCCGGACACAACCAAACCAGCTTCTTGCACTTCTGCCAACAACAATTCAGCCCTCTTGATAATCGACCAATCACATTCACTTTATTCTCTCATGTAAAGTAAGTCACAACTCAGGAGAATTCGGAAATGCAACAGTTGGAACAGCTGCTTCTCTACGACTTTAAATGTAAATGGTTTGTAAAAAGGGACCCCAGGAAGAGTAGTTGTGAAGCTTATGACCAAATAATAAAAAAATAGGTCTGTACGTCGTCCATTCTGGCAGCCAAAAACACAAAATCATTTTAGTGGATGTGATGGACTGGATTTTCTGACTGATATCGGGAAGTTTTTAAATGAAATGAAACATGTCTTTGATGTTATGTACAGTAATGATGGAACCTGACAGATTCACTGTAGCTAGAACTAAGCAGTGGAGGAACACGCCCATCTCTTCTGCTCCGACAAATTATTTGGTGTTTTTTCCGTTATTTCCATCATTCATCATGTTTGTTTACGTGGTGTCAACACGTCCAACCATTCTGTTCTTGGTTCTGGCAGCAGCAATACTAATAACTCAAAGGCCACAAATCTGTTTAATGAAGCTTTCTGCTCCTCTCAGACTCTGGAAACTCCATCTGCAGCTATAAATAGCAGCCTGATTATCTCTGAAACCGAGTCCAGTTAAGGAGAAGCCAGGCAGAAAACTTCAGCCTGGCTCTGACGCAGCGCCCCTCAGCAGTACAGACATATATCTGTCTGCTGGTCCTCACAATCATCTGCTATAAGTGGAAAAATAGGATTTAGCTGGCCTGGTCTGCAGCCGTGAAGAGCTGCTGCTGGAATTCCAGAGCTTGCAGTGGAACCTCCAAGGACACCTCTGCAGATGGAAACTGCTGGGAAATAGATGGATCCGAACCCGGACTCAGTCGGGTTTAAACTGATTGGGGTCTACATCCAGCTGGCTGTCAGAGTTCATATTCATAACACCGATTTAAGGTGAAAAATCTTCCACATCCTGCTGGAACCAAAGTTTGTTCCTTAATTCTCCTCTGATTTTGCAGAACATCTCAACTCAGACAGTGTCCAAACCGATTGAGCGTGAAATCTATGTGAATAGCTTTAAAGTGGAACCAGATTGGGGAACTTCAGAGAGCTGACAGAGGGGATCAGCATGCTGATATATGCACACTGACTCAGGGGAAATGGATTCTGGGAAGAGAAAACACAAAAAGCATCAGCAGCTCTTTAATGCTTCACATTGGGTCAGAACCGGCGCTGTGGATCATTGTTCTGAAGGACAAAACAACCGAGTTTAAACGAGAAGAGAATAAAATCCCTGGAAGCAAAAGAGAAAAAAAAAGTGTTTAACTTTGATCCTCTAATGTGAAGAAAATATTTTCCTGGTTTTAGCTGCAGCTGGACCGTTTCCACCTCAAACCAAACAAGTTTTCATCTCTGCAGAGATGGTTTTTAACTTCATCAGCTCAGGTTGATGACCTAGAGAAGGTCAAAGGTCTCTGCTGAGACACGGGCTCATCCTGAATGTCTTTATAAAGGAAGGAGATCTGCTGCAGATCCAATTCAATTCAGTTTATTTCTATGGCGCCAATTCACAACACATGTCATCTCAAGGCACTTTACAGTTCAACCAGATCATCCAGTCAAATTGATTCAAAGTTTTTCTATCTAAGGAAAACCAGTTGATTACATTGACTCAAATACAATCCACCACACTAAGCATGCTTATAGCTTACAGTGGAAGAGGAAAAACTCCCTTTGAACAGGAAGAAACCTCCAGCAGGAGAACCAGGCTCAGTGTGAGCGGCCATCTGCCGAGGCGGACTAAGGTTCAAGGAAACAGAAGCAGAGATACAGAAGCAGCTGTGGCCCAGTCCAGCAAACACACAGCCAGGTTGAAGAGACGAGCACCGTGCCAGCTCCCATGTCAGAGGATGAAGAGAGCACATCCAACCAGTCACAGTCAGGAGAAACAGGACTACACTGAAAAAACAGGCTAATCTCCAACATCTATGAACAAAAGTGTTGATAGCGGCAGCACAGCTGATATTTCTCTTCCAGGATGGAGTCACAGCCAAACAGGAACAAACCAGATGAAGCTACTATGAGATAAAGCAGAGAGAGAGCAGAATGTTAGGAATTGAACTAACAGATTCTGCGGGTGAGATTGGGAAGAATAGAGATAGAATGAAGCAGAGATGATGAAAAAGGGGGTCCCTATGCACTCAGCAGCAAGTCTAAGCCTATAGCAGCATAACTATAGAGAGATAGCTCAGGTGGATGATGGGCCTCCACCCACTCTCAGATCTTCAACAGCCTCTAAAGGGTTTCCCTCCTGGATGGTCCTGGATGTAGCTTCACCCATCTTCACATTACCTCTGACCAGCTTCCTCAGCATGATGCTGCCACCACCATGTTCCACCTGCATCATCAGCGTTATGTGGCTTTTCTGCTGCTTTTCTCTGGTCTTCATGATGCTAATTGATCTCTAATGTTCTCCAACAAATCTCAGCCTTTATTATTATCTAGTTGAACTGTAAAGTGCCTTGAGATGCCATGTGTTGTGAATTGACGCTATGTAAATAAACTGAATTGAATTGAACGGAATCAGAACACCTGTAAAGGTTCTGCAACCTGTTGCCGTGGAGCCGTTAGCAGCTCTTTGGACCTTCCACAAGGGCTCTCAATATTTCTGATCAAAAGATACCTAACAAATGTTTTTTAAATACTAATAATAATGATTAGAGTATATTTTTTTTCAGGTTTTTTTTTTTTTGCGGTTTGGATACAGTCTTACTGCAACACATTGATGTTTTGCTCAGACAGATGATGGACAAACACAAACTTTACCTGTTTAATTGTTTTTTCATATTGCTGCCATGTTTTCCTTTTTATCTGTCCCACATCTCTGCGACGTGGAAACGTCAGTGAAACTCAGTGGTTTCTCATTTATCTTCAAACACCTTATTAAAACACATGACATGATCCGCGGCGCCTGGATTCCTCGGTTTCATTAGAGGAGCGGGGCAATATCTGCACCGACACCGAGGCTGCACAATTAACAGGACGGAAACATTTTTACTGCGGCGTTTTCATGTGTTCACAGAAACATTTCTGCTTCCTGTTGGTTTCCATCTGGATCCCGCTGCAGTTTGATCTTTATTTCCTGATAAAACTGCGATACACAGAAGTCGCAGAAATTTTAAGACATGAGGATTTTATGAAGTATTAACATTTCTGCCTCTGATTTGAAAATACATAAAAGTGTTTCAACATACTAAAATATCACTTAAAATTAGAAAAAAAACAGCCAATATGGTTGTTTATGTTGTTTATTATGTTATTCCACTCAGAGTTTGTGGATTTTTTTTATTTTTTTTAGAAATGTTTAAATACGGATCCAGTAGTTTTTTTTAAATATTGGCGCTAAATTTAAATTACTGAACCAAACATTTTTCGTTTTTAAAAACTTAACCTTAAGTTGTCTGTTTTTTTATCATATTGTTTTTAGTTTATCAATAATTTTAGAGATTCTGTGAGAATGAAGCACTGTCATGTTTATTTCTGCTCTGAGCATCTGAATAGTTCTGTTTGTCCAGCTGACGTTGAAGGAATGATGGGAAAGGATAAACGGTCAGTGACTGGGCTCGGGTCCAGCCTGAAGGTGGAGCTGAGCGGTGGATTTGACATTTGGCGGAATCACTGAAAGGTCAGCAGTGGGATTTCCTGGGTCAGAAAAAGAAAAGGTTTGTCACCTCCAGCTTTTGAACTTAACATGAACCATAAAGTTTATTGTTTATAACTCAACCTCCATCTGTCCCCAGGAGTCAATCCAGTCTTATGGTCTCTGTTGGGGTTTTTGTATAAATCTGTCCTGTCCGTTCTGTTTAGTTTTGGTAAAAATCATTTCTTTATTTTTAAAACCCTCCGGTTGTCTTTTGTTTGTTGGTTCCCTTTTCCTGTCAGTAGCAACTTCTAGTTTCCCCTCATCTCTTTAAGCATCTAATGTGTATTTATACTCACAGCTTTTCTAGATAATCGTTTGTTCTCATCATCCACACAAAACAGCCAAATAGAGTTTCCTTCTGTCTGTTTCCTCCTTCCTGCCAGACAGTTTGGAACCAAGATTTTCCTGTTTGGACCCCCTGCTTCAGTTTAGTAAGATCCTATCCTTCAGCTGAAAGTTTTCATCCCCCCATCTCCGAAAGACATCCTGGCATCAACGTTATCCAAGCAAGTGATGCCACCTTCTACCATCACAGAAGGTGACTGCAGGGACTGGATGCTTCGTACCCACCAAACATTTGGAGAACCGATCCATCTGACCCATGATGGTCCATACCTGAACCCTCTGACCTAGAGATGTTTAAAGCAGATATAAGTTGAAAGCCTTTGGACATCTCACAGAGTGCCAGATAGATCAAAGATGCAGCCTATAGTCCCATGATGACTGTGGATGACCTGCAGAGATCCACAGCTCAGGTGGGAGGGAATCTGTCCACAGCTATGATTAAAACACCTAGTCTGCTCAAATGTGATCTTCATGACAAGAGAAGCACAAAGAAAGCTGTTTTTAAGAGAAACACATAAGAAAACCTGTTTGCAGTTTGCCAGGAGCCATGTTTAGAACAACAACAAAAATAAACATGTGGAAGAAGGTGAAAAATGTAAAGTACTTTGTGTGTTGGACTACATCACTCCATCCTCACTGTCAGACATGATGATGGCAGCATCATGCTCTGGGAGTGCTTGTCTTTTGCAGGGAAAAGGAAGATGGTGGAGCTAAAAAACAGGAAGATAAACTGTTGGAATCTGGAAAAGATTGCTTCTGGATTGGATTTTCACCGTCCAGCAGGAAAACGACCCGAAACATAAAGCCAGGACTGCAGGGCAGCGATTTAACCCTTTATAGGGCACTCAGTGAAATACTTTGAGCATCAAAATGAAGCCAATAATGTTATCGGAATCCAAGTAGAGACCTTATTACCTCTGTAACAGTCAGAAAATATGGATATTTTGATGGCAAACATTAATGTCAATGTAGTAACAAGAAACGCGAACGTCCTCGAATATATTAAGAAAAATAACAAAGTGCTTCCATAAGAAATTCATGAAAAACACTGAGAGGGAAAGAAACACATTTTTTTGGTACAACGTAACCTTAGAGGCATTAATGCTGATACTGGCACTGCATTATTTTTTACTTTATAAACCTTAAGACTACCATTCGAAAAGTTTGGGGTCATATTGAAATATCCTTATTTTTGAAGGAAAAGCACTGTACTTTTCAATGAAGATAACTTTGAACTAGGTCTTAACTTTAAAGAAATACACTCTATTCATTACTAATGTACTGCGTGGCTATTCTAGCTACAAATGTCCCAGTTTTTGGGGTGCAATATCTAAATAGGTGTATAGAAGGCGCGATTTCCAGCAACTATCACTCCAGTGTTCTAGCGGTGCAATGTATGTTTGGGTATTGGCTCCAGAGAAGGCTAATTGATGATTCGAAAAGCCCTTGTGCAATCATGTTCGCACATCTGAAAACAGTTTGGCTTGCTAGAGAAGCTACAAAACCGACCTTCCTTTGAGCAGATTGAGTTTCTGGAGCATCACATTTGTGGGGTCAATTAAACTGAAAAAGAGAACTTTCTTTTTAAACTCGACAGTCTATTCTTGTTCTTAGAAATGAAGGCTATTCCATCTGGGAAATTGCTAAGAAACTGAAGATTTCCTACAACGGTGTGTACTACTCCCATCAGAGGACAGCACAAATAGGCTCTACCCAGAGGTTAAAACTAGTTTAAAGTTATCTTCATTGAAAAGAACAGTGCCTTTCCTTCAAAAATAAGGACATTTCAATGTGACCCCAAACCTTTGAATGGTAGTGTAAATATAATTAACGAGGCTTATTAACATTTTAACTTTACTTTTTAACTTCCTTTAGCCTTTTACTCTTTTTCTTAACTTGTTAATTTTTTTCCAACTTAATTTACAGTAAGTAATATATCAGTCAAGGGCTCATCTAATTGGTCAAATGCCAAAATAAGATGAACAGCCATGTAGCAGCATCTTTGCTGAATGGCTGGATATAGATCTTGTGATTCTAGATCTCACTGAGGGACCGGGGGGGGACTCCATTAGTAAGGGGTATGCAAGGGATAAAAAAAAAACAGTAAATTGCCCAATTAAGGGTTAAAACAAATATCCAAGTCCAAAACTCGACCCAAGCAAGAATTTGTGGCAAGTTCTGATCTAATCTGACCGAGCTGGAGCTGTGGGCCAAAACTCCATCATTAGATGTTCAAAGCTGGTCGAGATGAGAGAAAAGAGGTGGTTCAACAAAGTAGGGGAATGAATACTTTCATCAGCACCCTTTTCTTTTTTTATTGATAAAATATGCTTTAAATCAGGTATTTATATCTACTTGACAGTTCTACAGCAGCTGGTGGTTGATCTTTTACATTCGACTCCAATAGAATATATTTATGTTTATGTGACCAAACGTGGAAAAGGTCAAGGGTGTGAATACTTTTGCAAACCACTGCATGTTTGCTGTCAAAAAGACGATGTCGTAAACATCTCTGCTCATCTAAGTCTTTTAGGAATACGGGATTTTGATCCAAATTTAGGATTTACCCTCCATGCAGCACCAAACGCCTGTTTGAATGGATTTAAGGTGGAACTCCAGAATAGACTTTGAGGTTTTTTTGTGTGTATTTCTGATTCTATGCTGTTGGTGGATTTGGAGGTAAAAGCTCCTAAGCCGTAAACCCGTCCAGAACTTTTCCCTGAGCCTCTCTGGGATGATGTCCCGCTGCTCTAAATACAGCCTGGAAAAGGCAGCTAGGCCCAGCCTGGGATCCTCTGACCTGATCTTCACAACCTCAAACCGCCGCTCTCAGCTAAACATAGAGAACCTCGGAGCAGATCAGCGGCTGGAACTGGAACCGGAGCTGGTTGCTTTCGTGTTGGAGATTAGGGAGGAATGCTACGCAAGAGGGAAAAGGCGTGACGGAGAAAACCACGACCACCACGTTGTTTTGAGACTTTTTTTCTCCTCCTCAGCCTCCTCAGCAGCAGCCTGACAGCAGGAGGTCATTATTTAACAGAGTGGAGTTAAACGGAGACAAAAACAGAACCAGCGCCAAGCAGGGCTGCTCTGTCTGCGTTAATCAGCCCAAATAAAGGTTAGACAGGAGCAGGAATAACAGCTTAAAGCTGGTGTCAACATGTCGGCATTATTGCTGCACCTCAGTGACGCTCAGACCTGTAAAAACATTTCATCTGAAAGAAAGTGACAGGAACGTAACCACAGAAACCAGAACCATCTAAAACACTACAAGTTGCCCCACATGTGTCATTAAAGCAGAAGCTGCGGCGTGTTTCCTCCTGGAGCACAAAGGAGGTGTGGGAGGGCGGGATGGAGAGCAGATAGTGACTAAGTTCATCCATCTAATTACAGATCCAGCCTCATGGATCCTGCTGTGAAGTAGTGATGATGCTGATGACCACCGTGTGATGTCAGCAGGAGGGTTTGACCAGATTTATAAAGCTCCTCACATCCAGGATCAGACAACCTTCACTCCAGAGGAGCTCCACCACGCCAGAGAGGTTCTAACATAACGGACCACTGGTCAGCGGATCCGGATCATCCACCAGAAACTGGGACTCACAGGTAAGGAAGGTCTGCTGACCGACCCGTTACCGAGGGGGAAGGAAGCACAACCAGAGTCGGTTAGAACCAGAAGGTCCAAATATTTGGTCCGAAACCGTTTCATGTGGATGTGACTGGTACTGCTGACCCATTCTCATCTGAACAGTGGTTCTGGTTTGGGTTGGTTGTTGGAAAGAACTACAGGCGTTCCAGCTGAAAAAGTTTAAAAGGATCTTATATTTCTGTCATTATTTTTTACTTTTTTTCTTTTGTCTTCATCAGTAAATGGGTCAGTTTGAATGTAGTTCAATGTTCTGCATGATTGGTGCTGCTTTTTACAATCCAAAAATCTTTCTCTGATTTCAATCAGAATCAATCAACAGTCATATTCAAGTTTGATTAAACTTCCCTGTTTAGTTATAAAATCTAAATAATTATGTTTAGGCTTTCACATGAAAGAGTATTTCTGCCGTTTTAGTTCCTAGTTGCAGTTATTACATTAGATTATTAGTCATCGGAGTGTTTAGTCTCTTCATGTGAAACACCCAAAAAAACATTCTGTTATAAACTTTCAGGTCATGTTTAAGTCAATAGTCATATTCAAATAATAATTAAAAAATAAAAAATCCAAAACTCACCATCATTTTGTTCTAATCTAATGTAAAGATCATGATGTTTAGGGTTTGTAATCTAGAAATTAACTCGTTTCAAATGTTTCTTTTACTTATTCTATCATTCAGATATTTTATTAATTGTATTCAGTGGTTGTCATAGTTACAATAAACAGCAAAATCCTGCATTTCTGTTCTGCGAGACGCTTGTGCAAATAAACACCATTGAAACATCTAATCTTACAAACATTTAAAAGTAAGTACGTAGTACAATTGACTAAATTTTACATAAAAAGCTGCTAAGAATAGTGAAAATGAGAGTTTACTGCTGTTGGTGCGAGTAGAAGCCATCTTGAGTCTGGAAGTTGGTTATGGTCTTTTTGCTTTGTTTTTTCCAACTCATGAATATATAAGAGGAGGCGTTCCATTCGTACACAATGTCATACTCTGAGTACAATGCAGTTATTTGTGTTTGCCAAGTTCTCTGTTGCTCCATAAAGCTCATTCCAGTGTATTAGCCAAATGTAGCTCATGCTAGTCTATTTGCTGCTTCTGCTTAATCTTAATGTTAGCCATATGTAGCTCTTTTTAGCCCATTTAATCTTTATGTTAGCCATAGGTGG